>MU619700.1:0-507805 GCA_025201785.1 Xylaria longipes
TATTAAAATAGCTATAATAAAATAATACTAGTTAAATATTTTAATTATAATATTTTTATTATTTTTATTATTTAATATTATTTTTAATAGTTTTAGTTTAATAAAAATAATAATAATTATTAAAAATAAAATAAATAAATTAAATTTATATAAGTAAGTTTTTAAAAATAGCAATTATAAGCTTCTAGGCTTATAACCTGTTAAGTTATAAGTATTAAATTAATAAACCGTATATTATATTGCTTAAAGAACTAAGTTTAGGATAGTACGATGCGGTAGTACTTCTACTTATATAGAAGATGTGTGTGGGGCGAAGTACCCAGCCACTGGATTTACCAGCCTCCCTGATTTTAACACCCCTGGTCTCGAATTGTCACCGCAAGATGGGTGGATGTATCTCTATGCCAGACCTCTTGTATGCAGTGAGTCGGAAGATGTCATGTCAATGGATGATGAGTCACCTAAGTACAAGCACCAACAATTAGTGGAAGGTAATTATTTCCGTCTCTTGACTTTAGAACCAGGTATAGGAGAGGACCCTCTCGTCGCAAGTCTTCGCACTGTCGAGCTGCGGCGCGGCGGGACAGAAGATCGTTTCGAGGCAATCTCGTACGTATGGGGCTCGGATACCAGAGACCAGATCATCATCATCGACGGAAAGCCTTTTCCGATTACGTCTAGCCTCAGAAATACCCTTCGCCAGATTCGGTCACTGGATAAGCCTCGAAACATATGGGCGGACTCGGTCTGTATTGACCAGGAGAACAACAAGGAAAAATCACACCAGGTTGCGGCTATGGGGCGCATCTACGAGACTTCAGAATGTACTCTCATATGTCTTGGGTCTGAGCCTAAATTCCAGCAGCATGCTAGCGACGCGGCTGCGCTTATACGGGAGGTGGACGAAATGATCGAAAGCGTTCTTTACGGCCGTGGGTTTTCCGGAGCCTGGGATAGCTTTCCCCACCCAGACGCAGATGATCCTTTCGTGAACGATCCGAGATGGAAGTCCTGGGGAGAACTCATGAACTGCCCATGGTTTCATCGGGGGTGGGTTATCCAGGAAGCAGCGCTCGGTCCAGAGGCGAAGATTCTGTGGGTTGGGGCAGAAATACGATGGATGAGTTTACTAAGGGTATACTAAGGGTATACTAAGGGTATACTCATGGCTCGCGTACCGGGCGTCACCACAAATGCGATCATCAGGTCAGTTTTGGCTGTCGCCTCTTCATATGCAGAGATTCAAAATTGAGCGACCGGACGAGGACAAAACATTTCGGCCAGAAGGTGCCGAGTCGAGAGTTGGCGCGATTGCCACTCTTGAGATCCTGGATTACGCACGGCAGATGAATCTCAGCGACCCCCGAGATCGAATTTACGCCTTCATGGCATTGCCAACCGAAGATAAGGCAATGTCTACTCTGCAACCGGACTATGAGGCGCATTACTTAGACGTCTATCAAGACTTTGCGGTCACGTATTTGAACCTAACCTCGGATCTGGACATTTTGCTCTACGTGGAAAGCAATCAGGGCGGATCTTTGTCTGAATCTCACTTGGCTTCCTAGATTCCGAGTTGGGATCATGGAGATAACGTCAACAGCCGTCTCTTCATCCCTGGGAGGAAAGTTGGGACGCCGCGCTTTTCCTTGAATGGGTCCTCTTTAAAAGTACAAGCAGTCATTCTCGGCTCAGTTAAACACATCTCGGACCGGATTAAGCCTGTGGAAGAGGAGCCAGATGCCTTTAGACAAGTCCTTGCGTTGTGGAGACAGTTGCAAGCCTCCCATAAGTTCACTGAATCTCGTGAGCCACATCCCCATCAAGGATGTCTGGACTTGGCCTTCCTGCAGACAATCAATTGCGGAATTTACGAAGGCTCTCTAGAGGAATAGGTCGAATCCATGAAAGAAGTCGGGCAGCTTCTGCAAATGAAGCCGCCCGAAGAATTTCCACATTTGCGATAAATACATCACAGAATCGGCGTTTCATTAGCCTTGGACGAGGCAACTACGGTCTGGCCCCCAACACCATCCAGCCAGGCGACGTTTGCGCGATTCTTTACGGAACAAGTTGGCCGTTTATCCTTCGGAAGGTGGCTGGAAGGCAATCTCACTACAAGTTTGTCGGTCCTGCGTACATTCTTAGTAGGCAAACTGATGAATATGGATTCCCAGACCGGCTGGGTTACGATGAGAAGTGCGAGGACTGGAGGGACTGGAACCTGCCCAACCAAGATATTGTCCTTTGCTAAGAGCTGAGTAACTGAATCCCCCAATACTTCCCGCGTTGCCATCATGCGCCATAAGCCCAACAAGCGCCATTTTACGAACCCAAGTCCGAATTCTTTCCAACATTCACTTTGAAATCGTTGCCTTTGTAGCCCCCAGCCTGCTAGTGTTACGGCCTGTACAGACCTCTCCCATTTACAGCACACTTCAGGGCACGTCGTAGTAGTAGTAGTAGTAATACGTGTATTGGGGGAGCGTGAGCTGTAAGGGCTAGCCTACGCACCTAGGTTGCTGTTTCCTACGAGCCGTGTACGGGTGCGTTCAAGCGTTTACGCACTTAGGTCGCTGTTGGGCGAGTTATAAGCTATTAGTTTGTAACAGTTTAAACTTGAAAAATAAAATAAATAATAAAAATATAAAGCAAACTATTTCATTATTTGCTAGTATGAGAAAAGTAGGCAGGAAAAAAACATGAATTTCACCTCCTTTTGTATCTTCAGGGCAATCGGCGCCGAGCTTCAGGAGACAGACAATTACTTCAATATTCCCCTCCTCCTCGGATTGCCCATATAATTGGACCAGCCAATCCGCGCTCTGAATTTGTTGACCTACATGAAATGTCCCGACTGGCTGTGGCGGTGTAGATTGAGGGTAGTTATGTGTGGCTTAGGCGTTCGTTCTGTGGTGGGGTGAACAGGCACGCCTCTGCGCCCCATAAATTTTGCAAACTTGCCCAGAAAAAAATATTAGTTTTGTGCGCTCGACAACCGAAGAGCGAAAGACCATAGCAAAAAAGCAGCCTCCACGTGCCCCCGACGAAAGTACACCAAAGAACGCCCTCTCCACGCCTCCCAACCACGTCCGCCAAACCTCGTCTGCCAGGTATGCTCTCCCCTTCCCTTCTCTTTCTCTCTGCTACGGAAATGCGCACATGGGTCTAATTGCTCCCGCTCTCGTCTAGCCCTCGTCTCCCAGGTACAGATACTCGTCGACTCCCCCCCGACCGCCGCAATCATGGTTCGAACAAGCATTCTGGCCGATGCCATGAACAGCATCAACAACGCCGACCGCATGGGCAAGCGCCAGGTTATGATCCGACCTGCCTCCAAGGTCACCGTCGAGTTCCTCAACATCATGCAGAAGCACGGTAAGCCCGGGACGCTGCGAGCTCTGGCCGTGGTCGCATGCTCACAATCCAATGACAGGCTACGTCGGCGAATTCGAGATCGTAGACGACCACCGCAGCGGCAAGATCGTTGTCCAGCTCACCGGACGGCAAGTCTCTCCTCTCGACCTGCGCTGTCCCGTGCGCCACTAACAAGCCGCAGCCTGAACAAGTGCGGTGTCATCAGCCCCCGATACAACGTCAAGATCTCACAGATGGAGAAATGGGTCACGAAGCTCCTGCCCGCCCGTCAGTTCGGCCACATCGTCCTGACCACATCCGCCGGTGTTATGGACCACAACACGGCCAGACGGAAGCACGTCTCCGGCAAGGTACTGGGTTTCTTCTATTAGAGCTGCACAGAGGGCGCAGTGAGTGAGCGAATTGGGAGTTGGGGAATCATTCTCGGGCCGGAAAAATAAAAAGAAGCATGTTTCTGGCATGGTACTGGGCCTCGGCTACGTACTGGAACTACGAAAACTAGGCATGACGCGGTCGCCGCCACCGTCATGGGGTCTGCTCAAGCCACTGCAAGTCTCCTAGTTGCTCTTGTGTACCTCCCTGATAGCCCCTGGCTGTCCGATCAACCCTAATAGAGCATTTCTCCGTATTTTCACCACCACCTGTGTTATATCTATACGCATGCCAATAGGTCGTTGGGTGTCTTGAAGCTAACACGCAGGGCAATTCTGTGTCGGGTTGGCCCTGGTGGCGGGCGGTTTGGGTTACTGAAGGCCAGTTTTGTACGCTATATCCCGACACTATCGCTATGGTCAACGTCTTGAGGAATCAGCCTTGTTAGATACGCCGATTTCATCCGATCTTTTCGGTCTCTTCACGCTTTCGGACTCAAATGGGTGATTGCAAATGATCTAGCCTGTCGCTGAAGATTATTTAATTTTCTGGGGTAGGTTTGAAGATTTTGGTCTTGTTCGTTCCAGGGCCACGGTTCCGCTGTAGTTTCTCTTATATCATTTGACGTTTTACCTCTTTCATGTAGCTCCGTCCTAGAGGCATCAACTTGGCTTAACTCGCTACGTAGCGTCTAGGCGGGGTCGCGGCGGGCTATTTGCTAGGTGTCAAACTCTTGACCCAGTCCAAGTCCGGGGGCTGTCAGCCAAAGTGATTAGAGAGGCATTGGATACAGAGGAGCCAAGAAGCGTAAGTACGAGTCTCTGTCTCAACATGCTGTTCAGCATACCAGCATCAATCGTCGATTTGAGAGCCTGTTCGACTGGCGTATGAGATATGTCCTTTTCCCAGAAGCCGACCTGCGGAGCATCGAGGGTAAAAAGTAGATAGAAACTGATTTGGAGGGATAGGCCTTGGATATGGATCAACCATTTCTAGCGGATAGAATGCACCAAGTGAGGTTAGACAACTACGTTATTTGTGCTTTTGTAGATTACAATAATATGTTGAGTCTAGTGAAAGTTAGAAGGGTTGGTTATTGCATACAAATGTTGAGGTGTTGGTATGGAAGCCTCCAGGACTAGAGATGCTTTGTGCTTTGTTTTCCTTAATGCAGAAGATTCCTCCAAGCTATATATCGTTTTCGAATATGCTGTCTCGATGCCTCTCGTATTCAATTAGCCTTAAGGCCTCACATGCTCCCGAGGTCTTTAAAACAAAACTTGACGCAAGCTTCATTACAACTCTCCAAGCTGCCCGTCAAAAGGGGCCACGAGTATACGCAAGCCTGATGAAAACCCGTATAATTATATTGGAAAAACCGCCAATGTATGTAAATACGAGTCAGCGCTCTCATCAAGTATAATCTCGCATCGTGCTTTACAAAAATAGCCTCAATCAATAATCTCATCCAAATTTCGTAGAGTGAGGTTCGTGTAAGTACTTAAGGTAGGAACTTAGTGTTAGGTACTTCGCCACCTATCACCCCCACTTTTTGACCAGCCAGGTGGTTTAAAGTTTCCGCATATAAAGAATATGCGAGGGAACTCTTTCCTACCTTTTCCTTTTCTTCTTCTTCTCCTCCATATCGGACTGAAGGGAGATTTGGGTTAGTTAGTGGCAATCTAGGACGGACCTGGTAGCGATAATATTAGTGGCCATCCAGGATTTGACCTGGCAGCGACAATATGATCGTTCCTTTGGGGATCAGGGGGTTCCGGGCTGTGATGATTGGTTGATATTCCATTGAAAAGCACGGTGACGGGGACCAGACCTTGTGAGCGCCAGCAGATGCCGTGCCAAAGATATCGTTGTAACCTAGAATCTGAAGTCTTAGACCACTACATAGTCATTGGCCAATCTATGCCTAATTATACGCCAACTATACTTGAAAACAAATTCACGTGGCGTTTGGCTGTTGTATGAAACGGCTCGCTGAATTCTATATTACATACATGGTGACAACAGGAGTCGTCTCTACATCTTGATACTCGTAGCCGAAATGTTGCTGTCAAGGTTACAATTCGCCAACTGTTCTATCTTCTGCCGATAGTACTTTCTCCTGTGAACCCGTAGCTGGCAAAAAACCAAGTCTGAAAGGCTCTCTGAGGTTACGCTCCAAGCCCTAACCCTCGTGCTAACTTTGGGTGGTTTTGCGCTGTCTAATTGTAGATCAGGAAGCTCGGTCTTCAAAACGACTATAGGGCCAATGTGTTGGAGATCAGGTGGTGGCAACGGCCAACACTTCCCCGAGATCCCTTCGGCAGTAAGTGTGTCCTCGCTAGTGAAATTTAAATCCCTTGAATTGTAGAGCCGGAGGAGGGACCGGAGATACCCGGCATCAAGCCGTGGCACTAAGTCGTATTCGTTGACGATATTCAAGACCGGAGCTTGCTCCATAACGCGGTCAAGCGCAATCCTGTCTTCATCCACGAACTTGGCGACTGGAGGGCTACCGAAAGTTATGCAGGAAAATGCTGAACGTGATAAGGACATAGTTAGCTACAACGATCATGTATAATTAAAGGTTTTTGGGTTTTGAATGATTATTGACTTACGAACACCCGCAAACTTCACTCTTAGAGCTAGATGCAATAATGTGGCCACTGCACCACCCGCCGAATGACCAGTGAACAGAATGTTGAACTTTTGGCCCTTGCTAAGCCGCTTCTCGATCTGGGTGGAAATTGATGCTAAGAGTTCTCGCGCGGAATTAAGGAAGCCTGCATGAGCCAGGAATTTCAAGGTCTGGTCTCCCAAACCGGGAGCTTGTCCTATGTTGTGCTAGGGCAGTGTGAGACATTAAGCTTTCCTGTGGCGTGGAGGACTTACATATAGCGTACTTGCGTCTCTAGGTTCTCCATTTAAATTCACCAGGTGGTCGACAGTACTGGCAGATCCGCGTACTGCGATGATTAGATACGTCGTAGGTTCAGCACGAGAATCGTACGGTGGCGGAGCGACGAAAGTCGTCAGTGTTGTTGCTTTGATGTTTCCATTCGTAGAGCTTGCCTGGGACCATTCGATCTTGAGGCCGGAGTCTTCCATTTCTTCCGATAAGGCCGCAACATCCTGTTCATACACTGTCTCAGCGCACAACCAAGCTTTCATTATCAAATCTGCCTTTTCAGTGGTACTGCCCACAATCTGTCAGACGCATGAACATATTCGGCGTGATGAGTACCCACCATATCCATGGCTCCTTTGAGCTACAGGAGTCCAACGAGGAGTTTACATAACTGCTAGCCTTCCGCTCAAGCTGCTCGAGTTGAGCTGTGAATTGGGCTCTAACGTCATCTATCTATGGTCAGCGGTGTGAGATATTAAAGGAAGTATGTAAACGCTACCTTCGAGAGAAATCTGAGCCAAGGCAACGTCCAGGCTGTCCAACAGCTCGGCTACGGCCTGAGAAGCACCCTCCGAATTATCTATTGAAGTAGCGCCGGACGTAGGCAAACCGGCAGACGTTTGTAAGCTAGCCCGCGCTACTGCACGAACTGGCTTTTGCCTAACTATGCTCCAAAGACGGGGCATACTGTCAATCCAGCACAATGCACGTGGAGAAAATGGGTCAGAATTATTGGTGACCGTGTCTAGTAGTCATTAAATGGGTCGATGAGTTTTTGAGACGAGATATGGAGTAAAGGGGGCATATAATCCAGGTTGGACGAAAGTAGTGCCTCATTGTGTAGTGCCCAGGCGCAGCACGCCACCCCATCACGTCACAGCTTCAAAGCGGCGATGGCAAGGGTGTGAGGCCTCAGTTATATTGAATGGCTATGCTGCTCGGTAAACGTTTTGGTCGTTAGCACGCTACTTAGGTTGGATTGCCAAGAGCCAGCTGAGTGGGCTGAGTCTGCCTTGCTGGCTGTTCTATACTACCTAGGTATGATGCTAGGTGCACTAACATGAGACATAATATGTTATTTATGTTACCTATTTCGGCCTTCTGGTCTCTTGATACACTGGTTGGCAAAAACTTCCTTCAGAACCGACAACTACAACTTGCAACCGGAATAGGAGAAAGGAGCACATCACCATGGCCGCGGGAGCCATTTCCGGCGTTGTCCGCTTCCTTTGCCATGTCCCACTTTTTTACTATGCCATCACGAGTATGAACCATTATAATTTTGTTAAAGCTCATATGAAAGTCCTCCTAGCTCCTCCTTTGGGCTCAAAAGTATTCGTTGCAGAAGTGTTTTCTGGCCCGATTGTACGTATCTCGCAAGCCTTATGAATCGAACTAGACGAATCGCATCCATGCTAACTAATATGCCATATAAAGGGAGTCGTCGCCTTCGTTTGGAACTTCTTGCTCTGGATTCCCACGATATACGCGGATGGCGCTCGGCTCTTTGTGATAGGAGTCGTAGATGCGATTATAACAGGGTTCATTATCGCCTCACTAGTCATTGAAGCGAGCTTCATCGGCTTCAACCATGCGCAATGTGCACAGCTCAGACCAGACGCTGCACCAACCTCAAATCTGATCTTTTTCCAACGGGTAGCCGAGATTGATCATAAAGAGAAAGACGTCGCTGAAGGGACTTGCCAAGGGTATTACGCGAAGTGGTATATAGGTCTTGTGGTAGGGTAAGTGTCCTCAGTCAGGAGTATATCACATGATGTTTTCAGACACTGATGCTAGTGAAACAGCATTTTGTACGCAATATCGGCAATTTCGAATATTCTCGTTGGATCATATTCCCACAACGAGAACCGGCAATCGTCACATTGTTCACTCTCACCCATCCACGCCGTTATAAACATTATAAAAGTACTGGCAGACTGTATATTCTTCTTTCTTCCGGCACGAGTGCGTAGTGCGCTGTTCTTCGCAAATCGTTATGCCATGCACCGGTTCCACCACAAAGGCTCCAGAACGAAACAGAATGCTCGGGATGCTTACGCCCTCTTCCCTCGGCGACATCATAACAGAGAGGGGAAAGAAAAGGGGCTACACCTAGTGTTGTCTCAGGAAGCAGTAGTAGAGCGGATCGCACACCATCTACATTATGCGGATATTGTCAATTTAAGCTTGGCATCAAGAGGAATTCGTGAGGCTGTCTTTCCGCGACAGGACACCTCCAAAGTTGACGAAAAGCATCCGAGGTACTACAGTTGTTGGGGAAATAAAAAGTACGATTGCTGGGCTTGCGGAATCCAAATCTGCGACGTAAGGAGCATACAAATCCCTGTTTAGTAACCCGCAAACTAACCGAGAACAATGACATAGGAATGTAGCAAATCAACGCGGTGTGCAAAGTCAACCGTTTCGTTCCACATGTCTCTCTGTGCGGCCGCATGCTCAAGCTGCTACTATAAAACTATTTCGCAAGGAAGTCAAATGAGGCAGCCATGCCAGTGCACTGACGGTCGGAAGAAGGGCTCATATACCAGCTCCTATTGGGGTACCGACTCTAATCCCAAGACTTCACGTCTTGTCTGCAGAGATTGCTACGACATGACAGATGAGGAGGTTTTGGCTCTGAGAGAGAGGCGTGACAAAGCCATGTACTCGAACTTAACGCAGCAACCATTATCATGTTCAGAATGTTCGGAGTCGTTACCACGGACGGGGCCACGGTGGTGGGTTTGCTCAAAGTGTAAAAAGGAATGCTGGAGCAAGTGCCATCCGGAATGGAGTCAGAAGTTAGAGGCAGCGTGATCATATCATAGATAAATAGAAATTTCATTTACATCCCCTTCTATAACTGTAACAATGGCTTGGCAATAATGGCTTGGAAAGATATTCGAATTCAATAACCTTCTATAGAGTCAAGGGGGCCACGAAGACGTTAACCCCTATTTAGTCTAGGTAGGAGATCTACAGCTTTATCTCCAAATAACCTCACTTTCTTGCCGAATTTGGTCACGGTTTCGGTTTTGTATAGGTATCTCGGTGACTATGGGAGATCAGGTAAATATAAGTGAGCCAAAAGCTGAAGCCTCGTCACACGTAATTATGACTATATTTATAATATGCAGCACCTACTTTCAAGTAGGTATGACAAGATTAATGTCCAAACGTGACGTTTACATGCATGTATAGGTGTTTAGTATGAGTTTGCCACTATGAATACAATAATAAATAGCATAACAATCAAAGTGTCGACGATTGCTCACCCTCCGCAGCCTCCGCAACCCCCTCCACCTCCACAACCTCCTCCACAGCCTCCTCCGCTGCCGCCGCCGCCTCCGCCGCCTCCATCACCACCTGAATCTCCGCTACAGGCTCCTGCTGAGCATCCGCTGGCTCCGCATCCCGACGCGCAGTTTGCACCAGCAGCATCTGCATCCAAGCTGAACGACAATGCCGCTGCGTCCAACCCAGAATCAGCAATATTCGCCTCACCACCACCCATTGGTAGGTGGCTCTCGGTATCACCGTCCGAGTATAGCTGCGGTGCGAGTCCTACATCTGGCATTCTTACTCTGCCGTCTCGAAGTAGTTCGTACTTTGCAATCTGATCCTCGAGCTTTAGGTGAGCCCAGGACGCGGTGAAATAGTGGTGATACTGGCCCTGGTCGTAATAGTGGCTGAATGGCTGTGCGCGGTGGATGCCACCCAGTTTCAACCTGTCTAGAAATGGTTGAGGTTGCTCGTGTAGCCAGGCAGTACAATCCTGAAATAAAGCATTCTTGGCCATCTCGGTAGCCCCTGTGATGAGTTTCTCCTGTGCGGTAAGAACCAATAGTCTATTCTTCATCCAGTCTGCGTCAGATATGATGGCCGTATCGCCGGGCGGATAATTAGATTTGTCCCTAGTCAAGTGCAAAGCTATAATTGACCATGAGTCAAATGGGAATGCCCATACGTGTTTCGCTAGATTGCAGTCGCCGCACGTCACAGGATACCGGCCAAAGGCCTCAGTGCAGTCCCATGGGAATAGATCCTGGTACCTATACAGATGTTTGCCAAAGGCACCCCAGTCGTGCCAGTATTCCTGTAATGTATCGATGATATCAGCATCGTCATGGCGGCCATACCGGAACCGGAGTAAGTACTCTTCCGTCAGACCTCGTGGAACGTCGAATTTGGTCTTGATTTTGGGCTTGTTATAGCCGGCAGGACGGCAGGCGAAGCTCATTAGGTATAATGGGGATTGCGTTTGCTCATGTTTGCCGGCAATGAGAGACCCAAAAATGTCAAGGTCTAAGATGGAGTCGCAGAAATTCTGGCAGTTGTTGCTAGCTGGATTCCATCTCAACCTTGTTTGAGGATTCAGCAGTCGCGAAGCGATACTATGTATGTAGACAAATAATCGGGATCTAAGCAAGTCCTTCAAGTCTCCCATTATTGGTGTGATGAGCTTGTCCGTCCATTTTTGACGGTCTCGAAGACTAAGCCCTGGGTCATCGAAACCAACATGGCTAGCGGATATAAGACTGTCAATAATATGATTTTCAAGGCAAGCATCCTCTGGGTCGAGACCGGTGAAAGGCAAACCGATTACTTGCTTCATGACGGATTTAAAGCGCTTGGGTCGGCCAGAGGGTCGAAGTTGCCACCACAACATCCTAGTATTGTCTTCACTCAAAGCGAGGCTTCTGGTTGCTTCGTTGAAACGTGGTGAGTTGAACACGACACCACTTCGCAAACTGATTAAAGCCCCGCGTTGTGTGCTGCTTTTAGTTAGTAACAACCATTTACTCAGAGGCGAATGGACTCACTGAGCGACACCGTTTTCTAAAACCAATGGCCCAAGTCGTAGTGCCATATGGACATTGCCAAACGGATAATTCTCAGCATAGCGTTTCAGGAAGAATGGGACGTCTTCGTCGGCTTCAGCTTCCGCCACTGCAACTGCTGTTCCGCTCTCTGTGGTCCTGCCAGGAGCATTTTGGCTTTGCTGCGTGACTATCTTTCGCTGCCTCTGTTGCTTTCTTCCCTTTATCGACTCTAATACCTCACGTTCATCATGTTCTCTCTTTTCATCCGCCAAGCGCTTATTCTTCTTCTGCTTTTTCTTGGAGGTGATTGTTTGCATACCGTCGTACTTCGCCTCAGCCACAATCTCTGGAAGCTTAAGCAGACCACACTCGACCAATCCCGGGCCCGCCGCCTTGAGATGTCGAGCATCCTTATCGACGGGAAAGAGGCTCAGAGGTTTACCTTCATCGTCACGATGCGGTACTTCCTCACAATAACATATTTGCCGACTGATTTGGGGACTGATAGCTTTGTGAAGGATACAATGCTTATACATCTTCACGAATCCAGTTGTTCCAAGAAACTTTTCGCGATAACAGTCTTCGCAAACAACTTGTGCAGGCTTTCGTGCTTCATCTTGGCGAATGAGGGTCTGGCGATACATACTGCCTCGAATCACACTCGAGCAAGAAGAACATCGCATTGGTGTTAGTATTGGCACGCCACTTTGGGTAACGGAGTCGAGTTTGAGTTGTGGAATCGCAGGTCGCTTCCAGAATGATAACTCGTCTAATGGCGGCCGATGCTCAACCAGCTTCTCGATGTCCAGAAAACCAACTGCTTGCAGAAGCATCCTGGCTCGACGTCGGTCAACTTTCTCGTTGGGTCGGCTCTCTATCGATTGGCGAATTGCGGTCTTAACTTGCGAGCTCTTCTGGTCCGACGCCATGCCTTGAGCGCTCCTCTGGAGCGCTTCGAGATAACTCTCTCCCTCGAATTCACTCCTCCCTTCCTTCCATTTTGCTGCCTCATCAGCAAAGGCACGGCTGGCCTCACTAACTTGGTCGATAAATGTATCAAAGCCATGCACAAAATTGTCGGATTCGTCTTCAAGGCGAATTTTTTGGTACTGTGGTGCTTGCCATGCTCTCAGTGTCCACAAAACGGATTCGAGCTCTTGCTTTACGCCGATCCAATAGAGCTTCTCCAGCTCGTTGAATAAATGGTCGTTTGCATTGCCGACAAGGTTCCACGGTAAGTTCTTTGCTTTTGTAATGTCGTCAGAGCCTGAATCTGTGCTGTTGCTCGAAAGTCGGATAGGGAGAGAGAAGCAACGATTCCGCATCATTTACTGTGTTGGATTTCAATTCCAACTTTCTGGGGAAGGTATCAATCCACTCAACTAAAGATTAAATTCATATCGTGATCGATAGTCTGGCTAGAGCCTATGATAACCAATCTTTAGGTGCGAGCCGTCCGTCGTGCCGTGTCCGCCTAATGGGGAACATGAGGTAACCCTAGAGTGGCTGTGTTAGGCGCTTTTGGCTTTGGCTGCCTCTAGGCCGCAACGGCTGAACTGAGGCTGAAATCATATGATGCTTACATCCCCCCAAATCCTGAATCGTCAGCGCTAGTACAGTTTATTGGCCGTAACCTCCTAATCCATCACCGAGGGTTGGTAGTGCACTAGATAGTGGTTCTACAAGACCTCAACGTAGGTGGCTGCCATACTCACCTAACTAACTAACCCCTTGCTACTTACTTCAAACGAGCGCAAGACACACTCGAAGGAGTGTTTAGGAAATTTGAAAGGGAAACTTCGATCTATCATAATCAAAAACCCCTTACAACTATTTTCATTCTCACACTTCGGCGGAGAAATGGCGTTGTCCGTTGGTTTCAACCAGGATATTTTGCACTATTGCAGCAAGCAAGCAGTTACTCGGCAGGTAGCTCAAAGCAGCTTACAAGTTCAATTTATGGAAGCTACCTCATTGTCAGACAACCCAAAAATCCCGGACCCAGACCTCTTCAACTTTGGCATTGACACTAGATGCGTGCAAGAGGAGGCTCGGAGACTTCCGAGCATCGCAGAATGCGGCGCCCATCTAGAATTACTTCAAGCATTTCGGTACCTTCGAATCGAGGTTCTATCATCGAAGAATTTAGATGACGCCTTTGGAATCAAGCCAGAAAACCGCATAGTGTATCGCAAAAACAAAGTGTACCAAGGATCCAGTAGTAGCTGGGTGCGAGAACTTGCGAAGCTTCGAGATGATACTTTCGAGAAAAGAAGAGAGGAGAAGTGGCCGCTATATTTGAGGCTTGCCGCCTCGCGCTTCTTGTATTGGATTGCTGCTGTAGAAGCAGAGTTTAGTCGACCGAATACGCCAGACCATCTGCTACCACTTCCACCAATCGGTATTGCCAATCAAACAATACACTAATGTCGCTCGTACTAATATTTCATAGACGTCTTAATGGTTTGGCACGCCTTACTCCTAAATCCAAAATGGTTCCGATCCTTTGAGCACACGAAACTGGAATATTTGTCTACAGTCACTTTCCCATGGGAACAGATTGTATGTTAATCCACATTCATATTATAGCTGTAAAACCGATTACAAAGGACTAACATAAGGTCTGGACCTCGATAGCATGCGGCCATTGATACCAATTCTCGGAATTGGTCATTCGAACTCTCTGAAAGAGACCAAGCCTGGTTCCATGATAAATGCGGGATGCATCCAGATTTGTTCGAGTTCCTCATCAAGGAGAACAAGTCGTTGTTCGTAAGCAATGGTTTGACTGAATACGGTACGAGTCGTGATGAAGATAAAGAGCATGGGTTTAACCTGGATAATTTGTCGGAACTATCAAGCAGCAACAGCATTCCAGACTTTGCCGACCTCAATTTTTTAGAGACGTGCCGCGTCGCCGCCAGCAAGCATGATATAATCGGAAAACTCGTCGATGCAGTAAAGAGGCAGTCCGCCTTCGTCGATAAAATGGACAGGCAGCTCTGGATTAGAAGCCCAGCTATCGAGGGAACGCTAGACCGAGGGATCGCCCGCTATGAAAGATTCCTCAAACTCTTCAAGTTGTATCCCCGAAAAATGCTCGTGCCAACTCTCGACATCGATTTGGTTTGGCACACGCATCAATGCTCACCTTCCCAATATGCTCTCGTAACGACCGAGATAGCAGGCCGGTTCATTGACCACAATGACAAGCTTGGGACGGCAACTCTCGATCCCGCGTTTGAGAACACCAAAGCCCTTTATCGCATTCGATTTGCTGACGAGTATCGAATTTGTAATTGCTGGGATTGTGAGGCTTTGCGCTCCGCTATTGGAGCTAAAGATTGCAATATTCAGACCGACGTTGCATCTGTTGCACGTCAGGCACATCTGAAGGTTGCTTATTACCGAGCTGTTGAGATTGCTCGACAAAAAGGCGAAACGCTCCTCCCGATCTACAAGCTGAAATTCAGGACTAATGATGAATAAAATTGTCTCAGTAAGCTATATCAATATATATAAGTTACATATAAACTTTATGAGCCATCTCATGTAGTAAGCCGATAATTACAATATTGAACACTTAGAATGCAGCAGATGTGCTGACATGACTTTTTATGGGCAGGCAGTACTGCGGCTCAAATGCCAGTGCCCAGTTCTAATAAAGAATAGAAAAAGTAATATCAAAACTGGACATTGCGGTGAGTGCGGAGAACACACGGCCTTCAGATTATATGATGATGAAGTTGACCTCAGTCTGACGTTCTCCTAATTGAACTATCACCGCTGATTTGCTATTGTATAATGATAGCCTGTTCCACACAATACTATCATGCAAGACGAAGATGCCAAAGTCTATCTGTGATATTGGCAGTTAACCTGTGCACACGCTTAGAATGATACAAAGAACAAAAGTCGCACCAAACTTCAGCTCTTCCTTTGCCACAGCCTTCAACTCATCTTGTAGCGCCACTCCGAGAGGCTGCAAACCCAAGCTTGGAACACCACCTTTCGGGAGGTCGGTCAGCTAATCTGTCGTTGACTCTATTCGAGTGAGTTCCTGAGCCTTGGACCGAATCTACTATGTAAATCCTGGCACACGGACTATCTATTGATGTCCTAGAAATGGAAAGAAACCTTTACTAAAGTGTCACGATCTTAAGGACGGGGTATACATAGCTCTTGTTGTTGCGCGAAGGTTTGCATACCTTCATATACACATACGTGTTCTTTGTTCCTGGTGACGTATCGTAACATAAAGCAACAGCCAAATTACTCCGCACACACTTCCTTCTATGTTCTTTTGGAGCCCACATAATATTGAAGATTGAGAACACAATTTCACACAGTTGCGGGGATTTTTTTTCCCCTTGTCATGTGTAAATGTTTTTTTAAAAAGTTTAAAGTGCAAGTCTTCCTGACCATTATTTTTAGCATAAGGTGAGTGAACCCTAACCTAAAACCTCTGGTCCTGAAGGCTTCCGTACCATTTTTTCATTCCACATTTGTATGTAATACAATAAATATCCCATCTACAAAGGCTCCAGCGCATTGAAGGGAACCTCTAATATAGCAAGATGTGAACCGGGACAGGATCTGGGTTGCTCCCTCTTCCCTCGACAATTGCCATTTCGGCTACAGAAGAACAGTTGTTAAATGGGAGTAATGCCGAAAAATGAATGAAACCATTGATTGCGGAGGGGCAAAAAGTTCCCTGCTCAACGCGACCGAGTATGCACCTGAGACGAAAATGCGGCCGCATTTGAGAAGATGGCGCTTTTTAGAAAACCTTATGCTGAGATCCGTATTTGGTTTGTCGTGCCGGCTCCCGGATAAATTTATGCCATGGTAACTTTCACGATACTAGAATAAAGAGCATATATGTATATAGTCGAAGACCAGCCCAAGAAGGTGTCTAGACCCCTTCGCGCAACAACAAGAGTCTATGCATACCCCATACATGAGAACCTGACAATAACTCATAAGACCGACCATAGGTGAAGAAGCACCACTGATCTTAGAGTTAACTGGGAGAGTTAAAAATGGTTCTTACGTTATCCGTAACTTTCCCTGAGTACGAATGCTATACTATAGGGTTAAGGATAGAGTTGCCGACTCTGAAGGTGAGTTTATAACACTTAAACGATACTATAGTTACTAATATGGCCTCCGTAGAAATGGAAAGTTACGATATTCATCGTATGGGGATTCACCGTAAATCCGACGCCTATCCTTTCTGGCCCCTGGTTGTCATCACGCCATTCTCGAGTGAGTAAAATAAGATGGCAGTTTGAGTTAGATAGGATTGACAAGTTGATGAGATGTGTTTATATACAACGTATTAGTGCGAGAGAGAGCACGGGGCTCCATTTGCCCTTGGCCATTGGATTAGGAGTAGCAATGCAGGAACAACGCACACATAAATGGGAATTCCAATTTCCTTCAGTCACTAGGTCCGCCGATACCCGCGGCTTAGATGCCGAGACGTCGTGCATGTCCGGGCTGTTGATGCTCGGCGGTCTATCCATTCGACAGATTCCCGTCTTCTTTTCGTACCTATATAAACACCGCATACCTTAGTCACTCTCGCCGACTGGCATAAACTCGCCTATGCACCTGTCGCGCACGGGCGCGTCCGGATATGCCGGGACACGGGCTCAAACAACAGAGCGAGGCATAAGTGACATCACACGCATGCAGAGGGATCTCGCGAGTTGGAGGCTCTACGGCTGTCATCCTGCAGCTGTTCTTCGTCATGTCTCATCAAAATATCCGGGACCGAGCTGCACCAGCCCACTCGTTAATCTAGCTATAGGGTAATATGGACCACTTGTTGTACCTCCCGGACTACTTATCTACGTCCTTAGTTATCTGACAGCGGCCGGACTTACATATATGGAGCCTGGATTAGCAACCACCTGGTAATCATATTATCCTCTCCTTGCTCGGCGGGAAAATCCTAGTGATAATATCAGACTTAATATGAAGTTCATATCAAACTATGAACGCGTGTTGCTTGGTATATTGTATGCGGGAATTAGTTTGTGTTTCGCTCAATGGTGTGTCAATGATCTGTTTCAAGTTAGTCTAAGAGCTATTCTAAGATGTTCATCACATGAGATTGATCATGTTGTAACAGAGTCTTATCTAAGCTGAGCCATGAATGAGAGACTCTGTGTATGGTATACATACAAATCGGTATCTAGTCTACCAATCTAGCAATATCGATAGGACGACGGTTCTATATTCAGGGACAGAGGCCAGTAGCTTTATTTACGTCCTAGGAACAGCCATAGGAACGAGTACGGTCTAACACCTACACTTTCAACGTCTTATATAACTTGAGCAACGCTTTAGTCGACTAAGAGACGGATGCAGTTCCAAATTAACTGTCAGCAGGATATATAATCCTGTCTATTAGTAGGGGTTCTAGTAGAGAAACAAGATTATTCAGTCTAGGTCTAAGAGCTCTACGCCACTATTATAATAGTACAATGTTGTGAGATTTGACCTCTTCACCGTCAGCACATTCCTCAAGAGATCTGTCATGGTCATCCGTGAGGCTTTGCTCATGCCATTTCATATCTCCACATGCTGAATATAAAGCGCAGTCGACACCAAACAGTTATGCCTGGGGTCCTAATAAGAAATGATGCAATAATCTACTCTGGGCGTAGTTATGATGTCTTAAGGAGATAATCGGTCCATTTGCGCAAATCATCGGCTGACAACTAGTGCAAGCGATTGCGGCAAGACGGTACGGAATCACGATGACGCCGGGACATTGTCCTCCGAAGTTCACATTGAGATCCTTTTGCGGTACTCTATGCTGCCGAGAAACGCCAATGCACATATGCTTACAGCATCTTTGCGAGTTAATGGTAAGCTGATTAATGAGGGTTTGGCAATTATGCGTGAAATACATCCATACAATGTTAGTGAATAGTCGTCTCGATAATAGGAGCATACTGGTTCTAAACGACGTTGGTTGGTCGACTTTTGCTTCACGCACATTGTAGCATTATCGAGGAATGCCCCGAGATATTTTGTTGCCACGTGGTGATCAATCCGAGCCTAAGTCCGAAGGTAACTGCAGTTCACGATCAGTCAAGGTACACATCGGTGCCAATCACATGGGCGCTCAAGTAATAAACCCCACCTGGCGAGCTCGAGTCTGATTCGGAACTCGTGCAGCAGAAATCTGGACTATTCCGGCATGACTAAGGTAGGGTTGCATTGGGCTACCGCGATGATCAGATCTAGCCATTTTACGCCGATCCGGAGTCAACTGTAGCTGCATGAAACAACGGGCCCGCTTGCAATTCATATGGCGGTGTAGCATCGCGCGACGGGGTTGATTGACAGGCAGAAAGGGCAAACCGAAGAGGCATCGACTGTTGTTGTGGATGTGAAACAAGCGGCCTGCCGAGTCACCGAAACAATCAATGGCCGCCGAGCCAGCCGTGCCACCGTCGTACTATCACCGTCGTGAAAAGGGACACTGACAAGAGAGCCGGGACGCCGATGGTTAGAGAAGACTGGCCATTGACCTACCTCACAGACATGATAGGGCCGCTTACTCAACCCGGGGCTCCATGGAAGCCACACTATTATGTACTCTGTATGTGGTGGTAACTCATGCATGACCAGATGCCGTGGCCGGAGGGGATTCCCACTTCCTTGCAGGAATAGTAGAAAGCTGAAATACCGGGATGTGAACAAAAAAAAAGATCTTTATACACATACACAGCATATGCACGCGGATATGATGGGTGACAGTGTGCGATCGAACCCCAAAGTCTGCCTGCAGAAATAACGTGCTCGTTGTCCTTTAATAACCATGCAATGCGGACTCTTTGGGTCGCACGGATGAGATGCCACGATGCCACGGGGCGCTCGCGTTTTAATAAAGTGAGCCTCCGAATTAAGTCCGATAGGATCCAGCATCGTGGCCAAGGTCCGATTTTGCAAGTTGCACTGTAACACCCAAGTGCATGCTGTTATGTAACGTCGAGAGAAATTGGCTCGAGGACTGATAACGGAGCCGGTTGAGGAGGGGAAAGGCCATCGGTACGAAGACCAAGGTCTGTGTGTGCCATAGATCGCACGGTTCCAGCGCATATGCATACCTATCACGGTTGGAATGTCATGCATCGCGTGGAATGCCGTCGGACTCGCGAGCTCGAGCGGGGTGGGTGAGATTGAGGTGGATGGAAGTTAATAAACTTCAAGAGTGGCATGGTTTATGACCCTTCAACAACGTCATCACCAACAAGCAAATTAACTACTAGTAGGGATAGGTGATTACCGACGGTGCTAATTAGGTGGCAAGAAAGTAATGTATAGTAGTACTATGGAGGTAGTCGCTAGTATCAAATCTGAAATGATGCCGTATGTATACAGTAGACGACCCTGAAAACTGTGTACTATGTAACGATCGCAGGATCTGTGTGCTGTGCAGGGCTCGTCTTGTATAGTAGTGTAATAACCCTCCAGAGCCCAATCAACCACTGGACGAGTCGCTAGACAGGGATCCCGGCCTATGGATTTCCAGTCTTCCCTGCTACCTTATTAATTATGCCTTTAGCCACGTGAAATAACGACGGGAATGCCGGCAGCAACCCTCAAAGTTCCCCGGACATTCCTGGAAAATGGGTAGTCATGAACCACGGGATCTGCACGGGATTACACCCTGGAAGTAGAAGTTTCTAATCGGAAATGCCATACAATTCGCATATTTTGCTGCCATCTTATGATGAAGAGCGTAGACAGTAAGCGTACAAGTAGCTTGTCGTGCTAACAGTCATCATAGACTGAACGATTTAACGTCTGTTCTCGATACCGAAAATAGAGTGGCGAGTACCAAGCGGTGTGATCCTTGGGTGGCACTGCCCACTTTCGGTTATCTCAACCGAATTTAGGAGTGTCGCGAATATTTACACTCACTCACTTAGCCCTAGCGTCCATGCAGTGCTCAGATTCGTACGGAAACTTGTGCGCGACGTATAACATATCGGCTATTGGCACATGTGCTGATGGCGGTATTTTCTCGTAAGAACACGGCTGAGTGCAGAGGCGCTTGCGCCGTGAGAGAAATTCCTCTGTTACTCCAAGTACAGCCATGCCGAGCCGATTTCTCCACTTGCCATGCGATTGCACGGCTACTTACAGGACATGCCTAGCTAGGCATACAAATCATCTTCTTTTACCAGACTTTTGGGTCAAGCGATGTCGCCAGTAACCGTACCTATGTAGTGCAGATTGTATATGATTTTGCAGCACGACAGGCAAACCGCTATCAGAGGATATGATTTCGTCAAAAGTTAATATCGGAAGACTTGCAGATCATGGCACTTCGCTTATGTACGTCTGAACCAGTAATTGCCATGTGGTTCGGGAGGAACGGATTTTGGGCAAACTTAGTGTTGTAATACAAGGGGTCAAATATTCCCCTACTAATAGCGGTCAATCCATCTTGGGCCTGTGGCAAACCAGGCTAACTACTGTACTGTATGCCTGTCTACAGTTCCATCTGTGTCGCCCGGCACTGAGGAAACCCTTGTTTCCATAAAACTGTAGATTGCCAAGCCCCGCGTCTGGATGGTGATATTCAGAGACATTGTCAATCTGACACATCCTTGTGCATGCGCGAAAATTCGGGTGCTATGCAGTGGGATGCGACGACTAGTTGAAAGAGGAGAAAACTGATATATCATTCTCGTCTCGTCGAACGTGGGCCCCATGTCTCACCCTGGCCCTGGCTGTGGCTCTTCATTCCACGTGGCAAGCTGGTGAAGGGACCCGATAATGGCCGTCTGGATGTCTGAGAAGACCATCGTTTCCGTCCAGCCTTCTGGCAGTCAACCCGATAGCGGATGAAGATCGTGGGAGAGGCGCATATGTCTCACCATACTCGTAGTGTGAACGTATTAATGCCAAGAGAGTGAAATTCGGGCAGTACCTTAAGGACTGTATACTCTATCGATGAACCGTATAACATACAGTAGAGTACTCAGATGTACCTACCCGCGCGTCATCATGATGCAGCACTGCCTACTTCAAAATACCTACCTACTACTGTATGTAGAGTAGGGAACTAAGATCTAGTATCTCTTGAGACTTAAAGTAATGGCCCACTGTACAGTAGTTCCTCGGAAATTAATGCGACGTTCAGCTACGCGTACTACATAGTTGGTCAGATAGGATAGCTCATGGCAAAATAGGTGTTGCGATATTCGTGTTGATGGATACTCGCGCGTGAGAAGGCGAAACTTACCAAATAGACTACCTACATCACGTCAGACCAGGGTCTCTTTATGACAAATGATTCAAGACATTTCCAAGAAAACTATCGGATTGCGGTTGCCTTACTGCTGTCCCAGCTGCACGTAGTATCAATAAGATTGGCGATCTTGAGCCCCTTGCCGAGACTGCTCTTTGTACACTACACCGTAACACAAGTGCAGTGTACTTAATAAGTCGCATGTTTATTAGCGTCAAGTTTGCACGTGGTGGACGCGTGGCAGCGGCGGCGGCTAAAGCACGTGGGTAAGATGCCGTGGCTACCCCGAAATCTAGGATGACGAAATCACGGCTTGTCTCACACGAAATGAAAAGGCTTATTAGTGTCGGTACCGTATTCCTGCGCGTATCTTGCCATCTGAGCCGCGGATATCTGGCAACCATGCGCGTCACTTCCACACCTCTACTTTGTGCTAATTAGGCCTGGAGGGGTAAAAACCCTGACACTTAGGCTGTATGAATCGAAGCTAATTCCATTTAATTAGGGCGTTTATCGTATATACTAACTGCTGCTGAATCTTGGTCCCAGACATTTTGGGTCGAAATACTGTAATCGTTGTGGATGTTGTTAGACTATACATAGCGTATCTATGGTTTAGAAATCTCTTCTAGGCAAGCTTCTAGAACACTTGAGCTTATTGCTTAGAAGCGAAGTTCCGAGGTGGACCAGCCTAACGTTCTCGTGAGAACTCATGCCCCACCAATATCCCTAGCGTGTTGCTTCGCTGTTTGCACTAGAAACAAAGGTCAGACGAGCTAGTTGTTCAGCTATATTGAAACTTGTGTATTCTGGACCCCATTGCGATCATTACTGGCTCCTAGCATCTGAGGCTGAAGCCGGATCCGTACTGTCGGGTACGAATCTACCTAGTGAACTGGAAAGTTAGCTAGCAAAACGGTCCTTTCCAGGGTGGCATGTGATGGACACAAATACCGAACATACCTAGTAATAGGCGGTGTACCCTACCTACTCTGTGCTATGTGGTAGGGATGCTAAATTTGATTCGACAACTGAAAAGCAAATACGGTAAGCGCTGGTCGCATAGAAGAATGAACATGAGAGCACACCGATTGAAACACAGTGTGAGCCCTAAGGCAGGCCTAATTATCATTCCAGTCCTAGGAGTTGTTAAAATGTACTGAGAAACTGCTGTACAATAACAACATCGAAGTCAAGAACTAGGTATGCCTTGGCACGATTCATGTTCGGAATTTATAGATTACCGCCAATCGAAGTCGAAACAGCTCCAAAGGTAATGTGGGCCCATTCTATCACCCGCTTCATACACTATTCGCCAAATAATATGAGGGGTTAGGAAAGGGTGTTCGGAACCATTCGGATCACGACGTACCGCGTATCATGGTTTTTGGACCGGATCACCATTTGGAGGTCAAAATAAAGGCATATGCAATAACGACTGCCCAATACGGCAGCCCATGGCACCACGGTTAGTATGGAATCCCTATCACTCAACGGGTCAGGAAACAGGTGATGCTCCCACCACCGGCCATTACAACAAGATCATACGTATTAGGGCCAACGTCATCTATCACCCTCGGACATGCCTAGCCATACTAACCTGCAGGTGGCGATGGCGATTTCTGCGAGATCTCATCTGATTTTATCCTTCACGATCTGATTGGGTGTCCAGAAGAGGCGTCGACATAAATCTTGTAAGACCTGGGCTAGATAACAATGGACTAAAGGGAAGTATAGTGTATACCAAGCGACCAAGAGTATACCTAGTCTTGCTTATAGGAGATCAAGAAATGAGCGACCAATACGGCCACCTTGAGGCATAATATGAGATTTTGATGGAGGCACCAGCATTTCGTCTCCAAATGCGCCCCAACCCAAGAATTAAGAGTGACAGTACTGCAAGATGTTCAGACCCCGCTCTCCCGTTCGACTTAATAGAGATTCTCTGTACACATGCTGCACCGCCGAACCATTTATCGAGATAGCCTTCAGTTATATAATCTAAATCAGCTGATCGAGAGATGTTTTCGAACGCTGTCATCATTGGCTACATAGGTAATTGTCCGGAACCAGAAGGGGTTGGGTGGCAAATAAATTGGCTAGAAAGCCTATATGCATTGCTGATTACCTCGTGGCTGACGCGGGTTAATGTACCTCCAGACAAAGAAAATAAGCATGCCGGGAGGGGTAGGAAAAAACGTGCGCGGAAACAACGTGGTCATTGCCCACCCCTCCCTTACGGTCCATCAAATGGTAGAGGACAATAAAGATACCTGGTTCGATTCACCACCACCTAAACTAGTCTCGCGCACATGGCAAAATATGGATAGACAGGGCCTGTCGGTATTGGGTTCCATGGTGCGACCTCAACACTGTATCTTGCACTGTGCCGGGTGTTACCTCAGTAGGTATCAACTTGATAAACGTGGCGCAACCAGCATCAAACCGCCGGAACAGAGATTGATATGAACGTCTTATTGCTCCTCAGACTACTACTGTAGGGAGTTGAAACCTCCTTTTGATGTTACTGTACGAATAGCTCTTAGGCAACCCCAGATCTTGGCTAGCACGTGGTTGATAATAGTTGTGCTATGTTTGTTAAGGGACTTCATCTACAACTAGTACTAGAATATCCTTGCCTTAATCTAGTAATTATTTGGTGTTTCTGTTTATGAAATATGCAAGATGGCCGCTGTAATTAGATTTACATAGTAGGTATTCAACTGAGTTCTCCTATATTGTTTTTATGAGCGTTATAGACCAACCCTGTATGGTTCAAGTAGGTATACTATGTTGATTGTAAAAACAGTGTCACTTTTAAACCCATCCCTGTTGCCAATCAACAATCTCTTACCCATCGGCCCCCTTATGCCCGCTGGCCGGCAAACCCTGAGCGCATACTACCCAGGCTATGAACGGCACAGCAGAGCATGGGGACATGCATGGTTTCAGGGATCCCCACCTCCAGCATCCCTGTGCAATTGAGAGCATACCACAGGCAAAGCAAACCACAAGCATGACATCGGAAGCCAAAATAACTGCCCCGCTAACCACGTAGAGCACTGTCTCTAGGAATACTATGTAATATACGCAAGTGTTAGTATACGCTAACAATTTGTAGTGTTGCCCAAGAGTTCCCACTCTCTAGTGGGATTGTCATGGTTGGCCGAGGTAAATTAATTGCTACATAGTAAGAAATTTCTAAGCAATGTCCGGCTGAAAGGTCTGCCACTACGTGTCCAAGGTAATTAGGTACTTAATTAATCCAGAGCAGAGAGGCAGCGTTACTTATCTGCCTCACAGCTACCTAACCTGCCAACTACCCAGGTACCTAAGTATTCTCCCAATCTTTAGCGCCACGCTAGCGCCATCATGGTGTGTCACTTATGCACCTCCGCCCAAAAGTTTCTGTCTGCGGTGCCTGTTCGCTGCATACCCAAGCTTGATATCCGCACAGTATCCAACTACATCGATCTTACCCAGGTTCTGCCCAGGTCAATTGAACAACACATTGAACAACACGGCACTCGCCAACAGAAGACCCATCAAGGATACATGGAGATAACACACATTATCCAGGTTCTGATCCAGGGTCTTGTGCTTATTAAAATCTGGCTATATCACCTTTTGATTTACACGTCTGTGGCCCACAGCATGCCTCAAGCGCTCTTCAATTTATTTTCATGGTACCTGCACGGTTCAACTGTCACCGAAGGGTTGATAAGTACCTACCTAGGTACTGTCTGTAGTCACTTGTGTCATTTGTACATAGTACAGTGCATCTCTATTAGTGACATGATGGCCGGGCGCTCCGTGGCTCCGTGTTTAACCAATGCCATGCATGGCAAAGTTCCTTGTGTGCACGAGGCACGAGGACCACCTAGGCACAGCGCGAGGCAGGCTAATGCACACTATGCCTAAAGGAGCAAGTGATACACAGGTGAGGGAGGGTGCCAGCTCGGCACGGCACACTGTCTGCATGTACGGTGCATGTACGGTATGTACCTGAAGAGCACATGGCCCTGTCGGTTTTGGCTGGAAAGGGGTGGGGTGCTGCTGTCGAGCCCGCTCTGCTTCTTTGTTGTACCACGGTTGTACTGCCGTACTTGTCCACTCCTCACCTCATCAAGTCAGTCCGTCAGTCACTCAGTCACTCAGTCACTCAGTCAGTCACCACGTCAAATACCAAATACCGTCACTTCTTCGTCGGTGTCGCGGTGTCATCTCTGCACCCAAAATTAGGTAGATCCAGCCGGTACACAGGTGGTTTTTGCTTTCCACTCGCTCCCAGGCCGTTGTCTTTGCCGTTGTCCTCCTCGAGCGCCAACTCCACCGTCCTATACCTTATTACGCACACCACCGCTCTCTCCTCCACCTCTTCCCAAAACTCGTCTCACCCTCAATGCTCATGCTCAGCATCGGCCCCAGCCCTAGCCAAAGTAGTGTCCTTTAGTTGTTCAGCCTTTTATCTTTTATTTTAGTCTCCCACGCCCTCGTGCCCCTCCCTTTCCGCCCTCCTCGCTATTCGTACATAGTTGTACGTAGTGCCGTGGTAGCCCCCATTCCCTCTTAGCCTGCCCTAAAAACGCCAGTTCTGCAAGCGGCGGCTAGATACACCTAAATATACGCCTCTGAGTATCTGATCTCGTCGCTCTTGACTGCCGAACCTGCGATCTACCCGGTGGTTGGAATCCCCGATCCCAATGTCCTCGCCATAACTCGTCTCGACACTCCACGGCCCGGCCCCGACTCGAACGACCTGACCCTCTCTTGCTATCCGACTCTTGGTAGATGGCTACCGTCTGTCACCATCCATCACCATCACCAACTACAATACCAACCTCCCAGCCACAATCGCTAGCACACCACCGCCGCTCGTCCTACGCAAACACCTCGAGCGCCCCCACGATACCGTCGACGCCCACCGCCGCAAGTCGTGGTCCTGGTTCCGGTTCTGTTCCTGCCACCACACCCCCTGCTGGCGCTGTCACTGGTACTGTGCCTTCGAGAGCTTCTCGCGCTGCCAGCACCGGCACTGTTGCTCCCGTGCACGCAAAGGCCCCTCCTGCTCCTGGGAGCAGACTGTCTAGGTAGGCATTCCAGGTGTTGTTTCGTACAACCCTCACCCGCCGGCCCGATTGCCCTGCCCTGGTCTCAACCCTGACCCTGGTCCGGCTGCCATTCGTGTCTTGAAACGCCAATTGACTTGTTTGCTCAGTTCACCTCGGACGCAGAAACCTGTGGGTTTGCTCGCAATCGCCGTAGCCGTCTTGGATAGGACAATTGCAAATCGTGCCGAATCGCTCACCCGTAATCTCCAGTCCGCTTCCTCTTCCGACCGTCTTTCTGTAGCGCTCGACTCTCCTACGGGTAGCGAGTTCTCCCATTCCGATAGGTCCTCCAAGGGTCGCGTCTTGACTAGAGGCTTGTCTATCTCTTCGACGCCAGTTCTTCTAAGTCCCCTCACCGACACACCACGGTCAAGCCAAGTATCATTGGGCGATCCTATTTCAACGCCTTACTCCGAAACCGACGCAAGTCAACCACCCCCTATCTTGCTCTCTGGCGCCGAAAGCAAAATGCATCAAACTTCCTCTCGACTACTCCGTATGACGGATGACGACCGCCCGTTTACTCGTGTAAGCCATACCCTACATGCACACTGTCCTCGCTAGTGTTTGGGGGGCTTTCAGTCCATTACAAGATCTCGTGATCCTACAACACCCATTGTGACACTTGGGATTTTGGCTTAGGACCCCGGACAATTATGAAACTATCAGTGCTTTCTAACACATAATGCAATGCAGGACTTCAAAGATCTATTCTCAACCTTGATAGTCAGCCTTCTTCCACTATCGCCGCATCGAGTGCGATTAACAAGAGTGGAACATACGTTCTTGTCGGAAGATGCCATCAATAATCTTGGCTCGCTCAAATTCTCCCAATCCAATCGGATGCCTGATCCGAAAGATCCTACCCGCATTGTGACAACGACTACCACGACAACGTTCTCAATGGCTAAGGATATGGCTAGATCGATATGCCAACGGTTTCTTGACGCAAGGTTTATCGAGTCCGCCGACGGCAAGCTACAACCAGTCTATACCATGAAGGGCGCTGTATGGCAATTAACACCGAAAGGTGTCTGTGTGCTAGACCGTTTCTGCTCGCGGAACGGAATCCAACAGAGGCAAATAGGCGACCTGGTTGCTCAGGGATCAAGTCATCTATGCATTCTTGAAAGAGATCCTTCAACGGACAAACTGGTTATGGACCGCGGTACAATGGAAGTTGTTTTCAGGAGGCTGTGCGGCGCGAACGGAGGCTTAAACGTCAAATCTACCGTCAACGCTGCTGATGCTGATTCATTGAGCGATTACCGGGACGGCCTTACGGGTGTCAAGATGGCCAGCGAGCGCAAAGTCGGTGGCAAGGTGTACAAAGATACGTTCACTGGCAAGTCATGCTCAGATTGGTTGATGGACTGCTGCACAACCGTCGATCGGCGTGAGACCTACGAGATGGCATCGCTCTTCGTCGAATACGATTTAATGGAATCCGTTCAGCAAGACCGAGCATTCATGGCAACTTCTCCTTCTGCAGCCATTTTCCAGCCGACCAAAAATGCCATCTATCACCTAACAGCACATGGTAAGGAGATCCTCAGCGGTACCGGCAGGGGTCGGACCTCGGAGAGTGAAGGTCTGGGGACATCAGGCCGCCCAGGTGTCGCTAGAGATTCAAACACCCAACGTCTCGACAAGATTCTGAACGATGCAGCTCTGAGATTGTTGTTCCGGGAGAACCTGCGGGAGACCCACTGCGAGGAGAACTTGTCGTTTTACCTAGACGTCGAGGAGTTTGTCCGTAGTTGTTGCGGCGCAATTAAATCGGCTCAAAGGAACCCAAGTTCCACGTCGATGGACGGCATTAAAGAGATTATGGCCCAAGCCTACAGCATCTATAATGCGTTTCTAGCACCCGGCTCTCCTTGTGAGCTCAATATTGACCATCAGCTACGTAGCAATCTCGCTACCCGGATGACGAAGGCCGTTGGTCAAGATGTTGCTATGATCGAAACACTGCATGAGGTTATGACACTCTTCGAAGACGCCCAAAATGCGGTTTTCAAACTGATGGCCAGTGTAAGTGGTTGAATTGCATCCCCGAGTTACATACCAACTTAGTTGACATGATATATAGGATTCGGTGCCGAAGTTTCTGCGTAACACTAAGTACGAACACACGCTGAAGAACTACGATTTCGATTCCATCGTGGTTAGCGGCGGTCGTGCTCCAGGTGCTCCAGAAAGGAGTCAAAGCCGATCAAACCGCAGATAGTAGAAAAGATCGCTCACAGCAGCAA
Organism: Xylaria longipes; assembly: GCA_025201785.1. Taxonomy (NCBI): domain Eukaryota; kingdom Fungi; phylum Ascomycota; class Sordariomycetes; order Xylariales; family Xylariaceae; genus Xylaria; species Xylaria longipes. The sequence goes on from MU619700.1 coordinate 29,130, forward strand.
GACTTTTTACGGTGCACCCGCTCAAACCCGAATATCGTTGGAGCTACAGCAGGCCTGCATGGAGTGGGGTTTTGTTTGGATTTCTCATCTAACGTGCTACGAGATTGCATGCAAGCGGCCTTACTGCCAACTACTAATACTACAATCTTTCCGAATATTGATTTTCGCACCTCTTGTTTACCTGGAGATATCGGCGTTGAAGGATAAACCAGCATAGAGACACCCCTCGACCGGAGTTCAGAACTACAATAGTCATAACTTGGCTTATCTGACATTTCATCATGCCAGAGGAGGCGAAGAGGCGGGCATTCCAGTGTATATTGGTTCCTCAATTGCAGGCAGCAGCTAGCTGCTTAAAAGGCTCAGCAGTGGTGATGACCACGCAAACCGGGGTTCAGGAACGGATTCCACAAGCAATGGTTGCAGAAGTGTGGCCGTCATGGACCAAATATGACAGAGTGGCATGGTCTCCCAGGTCGAGTGTTCCAAATGGCTACACTTGGTGGGAAATAGAAAGGACGCTTGTCATTTAGCTATACCACATCATCAGTACGCAAACATCGGACCGGATGGTGTCTGGGTGAAGGAAGAACGCCAGCAGCATCCAGTGGCAACATGTACATATGACTTGGCTATGATCAGACCAAGCCATTTGTTGCGTCATAAAAAAAAGATAACAATTCTGCAAATAAGGGAGCATATATTCTGTGAAACTAGTTCATGGGAATTAGAAACATTACCTGCCTCCAGGGAGGGCCAAGTAGGAATGGATGTGACGACGAGTGAAGATCTCTTGATTTTGCGTACATTCCAAGACAGTAGGGTGCCTCATTTAAGACTTTGATTTGTTTTGGCGGCCGCACCAGATCATTGGTGTTCACCAGTATTGCTTGTTTCATTACAGATTCTCGGGGTTTCTGCGTTGTTAGTCAATGGCTTTAAACTGCCAGAATTCTGGTCTTCTTAAGCCTGCGCCGCCGCGGGCCATCATTGTGCTTGACCTCGTCTCTATCCACCACCACGCTCGTTTCTTCTCTCTTCTTCACACTCCCTAGCCATCTCATATTTGCCGTTTCAATCGTCGTCGCCGGCGCCCTTAAACATCAACACCAAGTAAACAAGATGTATCCCAAGATGAACACCCTCACCCTTGTTAGCCTCCTCGCCGCGGGAGTCATGGGACAGTCCTCGTACTCGTCCTCGGCCTCGGCCTCTAGGACTGTGACGCTATCAGGCTCAACCTCAGCCTCAGGCTCGACCTCGGCCTCAGGTTCAACCTCAGCCTCAGGCTCAACTTCCGCCTCGTACTCGACCTCCGCCTCAGGTTCAAGCTCCGCCTCAGACTCAAGCTCCGCCTCAGACTCAAGCTCCGCCTCAGGCTCGACTGCGGTGACCTCGGCCCCCGTTTCCATGATCACCTCGCCCGTTGTCGCGGTTGACCCGACGTCCATGGAGCATGGGCACCACCATAACGGCACCATGACCCCCCCTGTGTGGTCGTTCTTCAACGTCACTGTCACTTCGGTTGTTGTCGTCCAGGAGCTCACGACGCTGTGCAAGGAGGCTACCACGCTCACCTTCAACGACTGCACGTACCCTGCTACGGCGGGCCAGGTCGTGGTTGTCACGAATTGCCCTTGCACCGTCACTACTGTATGTGCTATCCTCTTTCTCGTTTCCGTCGTTCCTTGTTTCGTTTCTATTACCCCTTCGACCACCTTCCCCAGCAATCCACAATTCCTCCGCTCTGAGAACCGGCGCCGTCGTTTCGGTCCGTTTTCTATGATGATCACCTTTTCCTAGATGTCTCAGGCAAAACTCATGTCTCACTACCCCTTACGCTCCCTTCTTGGATTCCCAGACACCAGAAGATCATCTCTACTACCCCTTTTCTCCTCCTCCATTCCTTCCCTTGTTGATCAGCAGTATCGCCGAATTCAATGATCTAAACTGGATCTATCTGTGCCCCAGACCAAGACCAAAAACTAATCATCAACACACTAACCAGGCCGTCCCACACTGGACTTCCTCCCTCTGCCCGCCGGAGACAGCCAAGCCCGCTCCTCCCACGGTCGGCCACACGGTCGCCACGCCCGCGCCCGCGCCGCCAGCCACCTCCACCGTCGTCGTCCCCGGTGGAAAGCCCAGCGGCACCGCCCCGCCCGCCGTGCAGGTGGCCGGCGCCTCGTCCCTCGAAAACGGCAACACTGCCAGCTTCGTCATGGCTGCTGTTGCTGTTGCGCTCGGGCTCTTCTAAGCTGCGAAGGAGAGTCATGGCTGCTGGACATGTATTAGTAGGTGTTGGGTTCTGGCGACGAAGGGATAATGTGAGAGGGGGGAATCGAACCGTGGTGTGGTTGGTTGGCTAGGCACGTGTTTACGTCTTCTTGAGACTTGGTTCTCCATGATCTTTTTATTAATGATGGCTTTTATTTATTAATACGGGTTATGTGGGTAATGTCTAAATTGATCAACGTACCTTCTCACCCGCTTACCCTGGTTGCTTCTTGGTTTCGTGATGAAGTACTCTCTCTGTCTTTTTAGTATAAGTAGCTAAGGCAGTTAACGGAATATTAGGTCAAGGACATTGAACTCTTTCTCTTTGGCTGGTTTTGTGTTGTATATTTGTAATATGCTGGGTACCCTCCGGAAAACATGATACCTTGGAGTTGTAAATATAGGCCGTCACATCTGGATCGTTCACACGATTTGTTTTTTAATAGCTTCTTGGGGGAAGAAATACCAGACGGTAGTAGAGAAGGGATCAATAATTTAGCACCTAAAAATAGAGCCTTAGGGTGAAATTAACGGTCATATAATGATCATAGCCAGGCCTCTGCTCTACAATTAACTCTAAACCCTCCGAGCTATAGCTTTCGAGTAAGGTAAGCTATGTTAGGACGAGAAAGAGATTGGTTTCGAGAATCGAGTGGGCATACATAATGCTTAGAAGGAGCACAAAGAGGATAGATAGGCAAAGTCGCGGGTTACGATTAGTAATAGCCACACCGTTAATCCATCCTGGACTAATGGTATTTATATGTGGCGCATCCGCGACAGATGCTGTATAGCAACGGACATATCTGCATTTCAACTGGGCTAGTCCGCGAATTTGCGAGGCGCAACTGCGGACTCGAGTTCAGGTGTCTTCAAAAATTCGTAGATGTTCGAACGGTCTCTATTTTCACTATTCAAAAATCCTGGCAAGCCTGACCAGAATTAGGATCTGAATTACTCTGCTTATTATAGCTTACTCGGAAAAGCATATGTATTGAGCTTTTGAACGAACCAAGACACGAGGCAACCTCTAAACTTGCAATATTGTGCGAGAATTTTGACGATCAGGCAATAACTCTGGAAGCAAAAGGATTGGTTACGATCTACGAAAAGGTTTGTATTCTGCGCCGTATGTTTTCCCGTATGGTGTACTCTCTTCGTCGATATCCGGTACCTCTATGCCTACTGAATAGGCAAGACTTGTCTTTTAATGCCTCTTTAGAACCTTGCTGTTTGACAAGAAGTACCCAGCCAGATTTCAGATTTAGGAACCAGCATAAAGCGCCGAGGGCGCGAAATCTATTCAGGTATAGGACTTGGTCCGTCACACTATCCTGCACACCAATCTCTTTGCTTAGTTTTACTCGGTCCCGGAGTGTCCAGCCATCACAACGCAGATCGGACCCAGCCGTTACATTCTCTGGATAGCGTCACCGGAGCTTTATCCGGTGAATCCCGCTGCGTCCTCGACCGACCTGTCTGATCAGGCAAAAGAGGCAGGGAAAGAACCAGACAAAAGTTCAAGTCCTACCAACTACTACGAATGGCCTAAGTTGACAGATGTAAGTTCATACTCGCTACAGTATCTCGCTCAGTTACATTCCTTCTTGTCGACATAGATGAGTGAGGAATAAATCTCGTTTATAAACTAAGGATATTAATAGCAAGGTACGACGAAACAGTGTAACAATTAATTACCCCTCACGGTGGATGCATTGTCAACTACTCCATTGCCTCTACCACATGACTATACCACTTACACACCTAACAATACCACATAGAAAGCAACAACAATAAAGTTTGTGTCAAGATCATGGATGTGTGTCTTGGACGTGGCAGGTGTAGGTGCAGGGATGGATCCCAGGTCCACTGCAGCTACCCGAGAATCGAGAATCAGCGACCCACCAATAACCGCATCTTAGCAACCGCGCCTGGCCGCGTCGCCTCGAAATCTATTAAACAACACTGACAAACAATCCAACAATCCAACAATCCAACAATACATGGTGGCTGCCGTTCTCGCCCACGGCGACATTCAACACACGATACAACGCAACATGGGTTTGATTGTTTGAAACGCATGAGATTCGAGCGGTTATGACATGGCTCCTATCCAAACCCCCGGCTCCGGCCGTCGAAAGCGAACGAGACCCGAAGACTCATCGCCCGCGCCGTCGCCGTCCACCGTCGCCTCAACCGCTAAGAAGCGCCGCCTGAACGGCGTCGCCGATTCGCCGCGATCGACTCCGAAGGGGTTCTCTGCGATTACTTCGGCGATTGGTGGTGTGCGCAGTCGATCGGGACGGCGCAACCTGACCCGAGGAACATTGGCTGACGAACACGACGACACGACGGCCGAATCCTCGTACGATGTACCCGATAGTGACGACGAGGAATCGGAGAGGCTCTCGAGCAAGCCAAAGAAGCTCGATTTTGGGCGACAGCCGAACAAACCGAGACCTGCGAAAAGCCTGTACGATGTGCCGGATTCCGGTGGCGAGCTAGACCCTGTAGATGCTAAAGGAACCAGGGACCAAGAAGAGGATATTCCAGTAACGCCTTCTAAACGGAGATCTGTCAACGGTGATGCGAAAAGCACCCCGGCACGTCCTACGACGGGACAACGAGATGGGCAGGCATCTAAGGGGTCGGTCACAAATGGGGCGGGTGCAGTTACACCTCGAAGGCGAGGGCGGCCGCCGAAAGCGAAAGTGGACGCGGCAGCGAACATGGCGACAGGATTCCCACTTGCCGTCAAGGCGCGCATATATGGGCCCACGAAAAGGGGTGCTTCTGGTGTAGCGCCTGAACCCCCGAAGTTGAAGGGCATATTATCGCCTCAAAAGAGAAAAGCTGGCCGGCCGGTAAAGACTGTCGTATTCGATGACAGTGAAGAACTCGATTCGGATTTTCTAGAAGCTGATGCGACACCTAAGCCTGCACTGGTCCCCGCTACGGGCAAGTCGCTATTCCAAAGCTTGAAGGACACTTCCGTCTTATTAAATAAGGATACGGCGAAGAACGACGCAGATAATAACGAAGAACTAGAAGAAGGCGATGATGAAGAGGAGGAGGAGGAAGATGATGAGGTGTGTGCTATATGTTCAAAGCCCGATTCGGAACCGCCAAACGAGATAATCTTTTGTGAGGTTTGCGATTCTGGTTTCCATCAGAAGTGCTACAATGTTCCGGTTGTACCCGAGGGCGACTGGATATGCCGGACCTGCTCACAAGAAGACGTGTTGCCCGAGAGGCCAGATGTAACGGGAAAGAAGGCTACCGCATCGATCGAGATTCCTGAAATTCCCAATTTCGAGCAGCACCTCCAGACAATGCGACGTGTATTGCTGGATCGGTGCTCTGGAAATCGCCGAATAAAACTCCGCGGCCAGACTGAGGCTTATGAGAAGGCATATCAGCTTGTCGAGCAGACGGTGCTCGCCGGCGAGGGAAATTCGATGATGGTCATCGGTGGGCGCGGCTGCGGAAAGACGATTGTAGGTCTCTTCTTGACTAGCTTTGTCTTCTTACTACTAATGAACATAACAGATGGTGGAAGAGATCCTTTCTGACCTTCGAGCCGAACACTCGGAGGAATTTCACGTTGTCCGCCTCAATGGATTCATTCACACAGATGACAAGCTTGCGCTCAAGGAGATATGGCGTCAGCTAGGCAGGGAGATGGAAATAGAAGACGACTTAGTCAACAAGGTAGGATTGGGATTGCCTGTTCTAATTAGGATCGATCACAATTGCTAACGCGACCAGACCAATAATTATGCCGACACTATGGCTTCTCTTTTAGCTCTTTTATCCCACCCGGAAGAGATTACAGGAGCCGAAGATGGCGTGACGTCCAAGTCGGTGGTTTTTATAATAGACGAATTCGAGTTATTTGCGACACATGCTCGGCAGACGTTACTATATAACCTCTTCGATATCGCTCAAGCAAGGAAAGCCCCGATAGCCGTGCTTGGGCTGACGACCAGAATTGACGTCGTAGAGAGCTTAGAGAAGCGAGTCAAGAGTCGGTTCAGTCACCGTTACGTTTATTTGTCTCTCCCAAAGTCCTTGCCGGCGTACTGGGATATCTGCAAACAGGGGTTGATAGTGGACGAGGAAGACCTCGAAGCGGAAGGCTTCGATGCTTATCTTGAAGGGCTCGACAAGTTCCATAGTTATTGGAACAAGAAGATTGAAGTGAGCTGAAACTTTTCACACCTATTTCAAGTGTCTTTTACTGACAACAGGCTAGGCACTGCGTCGGACGCCGGCGTTCGAGGATCATCTAGAATACCAGTACTACACGACAAAATCTGTGTCAGCATTTCTCACCTCATGTATTCAACCTCTATCAGCCCTATCAATGTCGTCGCTCGACTTAGTGCTTCCTTCACCTTCGGAAGTTATCACGTTAGAGCCACAAGAACCAAACCTACAACTCCTAGCAGCATTATCGGATCTTGAGCTAGCGTTGCTTATCTCCGCTGCTCGACTCGATATCGTCGCGCATACCGACACGGTCAATTTTGCCATGGCATATGACGAGTATAGTGTCCAGATGGGCAGACAACGAGCGCAGACAGCGAGCTCTGGCTTGCTGGCACTGGGTGCCGGAGCAAGGGTATGGAGCCGTAGTGTTGCGGTAGTAGCATGGGAACGGCTAGTATCGCTCGGTCTACTCATCCCTGCCAGCATAGGCGGCAGATCCAATGCCGCACATGGCGGGCTCGAGGGTAAAATGTGGAGGTTAGACGTTGCCCTCGAAGAAATACCTTCGGCTGTCGAGCTCCCCGGATATCTGGCCAAATGGTGTAGTCAAATTTAGCTGGTAATTGGGGCGATGCTCGCTCCAAGGCGCGCTAAGAGATCTTGGCCCGCATCCACGTCCAGGAATAGGATTGGCCGTAGCTACCCAGGTATTTAAGCGAAAGCGAGATGCAGACCAACCAACCAACCAACTCGGAGAATTTGCACATCCCCGATATAGTGACATCAAATATAGAGGAAGAGGTGGTAACTGGGTAAAGTAGATGATTCGTTGCTGAAGATATCCTGGTACTCAAGGCATGTCGGGCAGTGCAAATCAACCCATGAGAGCGCTTCTGGGGGATAAATGTTTCTTATAGGTATGAGGAACAGACGGTGTGTGGCTTGGTACTGTTACTCCTAGTCCAGCCTACCTGACACCGACATTACTTCTTTACGTTGGATTTCCTAAACGAGGAATTTCTTCAGTTATTAAGACCCCTTCCTCTAGTCCTCAACTATCTTTTTGAGTGCCTCTTCGGCGTTAATATCCTTGAATCTACCGATAACCAGGATCTGGGCCAATAAAATCGTCTATTTGATAGATACTGTACTTCGATTTACATCTAATTTTGCCCGTGCCAGATATCACTGCAATAACCATTGTTACAAAGTGCTACATTACACTTATCGTACCTGTACCTAGTAGTAGACCTTTTGCCTACAACTATATTTAGGTTTATTTGACCTAGGTAGAGTGTGAAGCCTTGCAATCGCTATTTTTGCTTCTTTTGACTAGTTGGTGGGCAGAAGGCTCCTTTGAAGCTATTCACACCTTGAATTGCCCTGTTACTCCTGTTAGTAGGGGTAGTGTGGAGACCCATCGGGTCTTGCAAGGGGGTGACGCCGAAGAGGCATTCAAAAGGATAATAGTTTAATTGTCCACTCCCCCAGCTACGCTACCTTAGCAGCAGCAGTGGTTTTAGACTACCAATCGCGACCTTTATGTTTATTACTGTTTTTAGCAAATAACATGGTTCAGATACATACGTGGACCTGTCAAACAGCGTCTCTCTGGGCAAAACGAACCGGATCTAGGTTAAATGCAACTATCGACCTACTTACACTAACTAGGTAATGTGGGACCTAAAAGTGACCAGCTTCCAAGGTTCCAAGGTTCCCACTCAACTCGTTGCAGTATCTTGAGACTCCACTTCCACCGTCGGCAGTTTCGACATCCGAGCAAACGAGGGAAAAATCAAGGGTCTACTCCGTACCAGTTTGTGTTTTGCCCGAAACTTGTCTCTGTTCCTGGTCGGGTTTTGGGGGCGGCGCCGGCCCATCCGGGTCCTTTGTTTCAAGGGCTACCTATTCGTCTCCGTGAGTTCTCTGTTTAACGGCTGAGGCATACGGAGTGTCGGGACCCTTCAGGATTGTTGTTGTTGTTGGGTGGGGGGCAACGCCTACTTACCTAACTGGGAAGCTTATAGCTATTTTTTGCGACCGTTCTGGGCCGGACTGGGGAGCTAGCGTGGTAGTGTCGAGCTAACTTGGGCACTTGCTAGGCTACGTACCTGATGTCATTCCCAATAGGTACCTAGTTAACTGCCCAAGAGATCCACCCATTGGCTTGGTGCGGCTGCCTGCCGCATTCATGATACCTACCTGACACCACCACATTGTTTACCATGTTCTGCAACCAACTGTACAGTACCGACATGTGCTGCGCCAATCTGGATCTGTGCCGCATCCCGTTATAACCTGCGTTATAACAGGATACATGTCGTGTAACTACACCATACCCTAAATAAACCCATCATGGTTGCTCTCTCTTAAAGCCTTACTACTACCTATGTCTGTCGTTACCGCACTCCCAACTCTAGTTATATTCGTGACGTGATCACACTTCCAGAGTTCGCTGTCTCCAGCTCCATCGTAGCTCTACGGCAAACCGAGCAAAGAGGCTGTTGAGGCTGTAATTTTACTACGCCGCAGCCCTGTTGAAAGGATTTGTCTTGTACCCATCTCCACCCCTTTCGAGAGGCCCAAGGTCCAACAAGAACAAAAGCGGCCTCGCTGGACGTTGCCCCGAACGAGGCATCTACCTGACGCTTTTGCCGCTTGTATATTTTCAGTCGCGGACAGACTCCTCTCTCGCATAGTACTAGCCAAATAAGCGCGTACCAGACTACAATACAACACTCCTGTCGAACCCCGCCTAACAAATAACGCTCGATCCATGTCGAAGCGCACGACGTTCACGACCATCTCGCCGCTGCCGGCGGGCATCCCGCGCGAGGTGGTCATCGAGTTCCTACACAGCCACCAGGAGATGATCGACCTGAACCCGCTGATCATCGAGCGGCACCTCATCCCACCGCCGCCGCACGCCCCCGACGAAGAGGCGCGCTGCGTGTGGTGGAGCCTGACGGACAAGATCGCCTACCTGCCCGGCGGCCTCGTCTCCGGCGAGATCGAGTACACCGCCGCCTTCAACGACCTGCCCAACGGCGTCCAGACACACTGCTACGCGCCCCTGGGCACCGATATCCGCGAGCGCTGGAGCCTGGCCGGAACCCTCCCTGGCGAGCCGCTCGAGCCCGTCGAGATTGGTCTCGGGGCCCCGAGGCAGGGGTTGTATCTTCGCGAGGTTGGATCTCTTACTTCTATTCCTACTATGTACCAACTCTAATGCTAACCGGTGATCTATGTGTAATTGCAGGATGTCGAGCTCCGCTGCAACTTCGTGATGGCGGGTTTCGTCAAGAAGACGCTCAAGAAAGCCCACGGCACCCTCGTCGAACGCCTGTGCCAAAAGGCTGCTATAGCATCCTCCCAAAACCCGAGCCCGGGTACCTCTACCAACGGATCGATTAGCTCGCGTACCGGTAATGAGGGGGGCGATAAACGAACAACGGACAGCGCGTACCCGGCAGACCGCTCTAGTAACCGGTTTTCGGGGGAACAAGTCTACCCTCGATATTCTCAGCCGCATCCAGGCACGTACCAAAACGCACCAGGGCAACAGAATTATATCCCGTATCGCAAGCCCGTACCGCTGCCGGCTAATAGTTCGACGAACAGCTGGGCGGGCGCACATCAGCAAGCTCCAGCAGAGCTGCAATAATGGCTGGTTCTGGAATATATATGCCGTACCCTGCGCGGTTTCATTTTTCACAATTTTACTCCCTCGATCTCAAGGGTGATTCTTCAGTCAACAGCGGCGGGATCAAGGTTTATTTTAAAGGCCATTGTATTCAGCGTGGCGTATCATCTGCATACTCGGTTCAGACGGGCACTATATCTAGCATTTATTTTTCACGATTACATAACGGCCGACAGCATATTGGATGGGGCGAAGTGTTGGGATAACGAAAAGTTTGGTTTGATCTATTGATGGATCCACGCCCCCACGGCTGGTAGAGCCGCAATGCTCTTGTGGGTGCTGGGTCGAATGAGCATGTGAAATTGCTTATAATAAAGGGACGCGATGGGAAGGTCTATTATGCCGGGTCTAGAACGATACTGGGTAGAGCAGGAATATGATTACTAGATCAATAATATTTGAATCTATCTAGGCTTGTTGTTTAAATCTCCGACTATCTCGGAACTTGGGCAGTTTGGTTTTCTATTGTTCCATGTGGGCGCGACGTGGGGAGCGCCTTAGAATAAATAGTCCATCAAAACAACAATACTACGTAAAGACGACGCGGGAAGAACTGCCATACGTCGGATGAAGATCGTAGGCATAGCGGGGAGATGCATAATAGTCAAAGATACAAAATGGGCATAAACAGTCGTCTGAGTACTCATTTCCATGTCATCCCTCCGCGCCTCAGGGCCTCAGAGCCTCAGTACATATACCGACAACGCCATCGTTTACGCTTGGGTTTCTGTGCTGCTGGTAGTGTGTGTGTACTTTGAGGTGGGCTAGTTTCATCATAGGCGTGGTTATCTTCTTGTATAGTTCGTGATTGGAAGAGACGACGATATTGAGTGCCATGGTTGAGAGAGGAGAGGGGGAGATGGGAAATAACGTTATGGTTGGATAGGTGGGTGGCCTTAAGTACTGATTTGAGCCTCACTCCCGTCTGAATTTGGGGGTGTCTGGGAACCTTGAAGGTTTGAATAGGTCGGGCTACCTAAACTTTGAGAGCCTGCATACGTGTATTACCTCTATGGAGGTATGTACATGTCGGTAAGGTAGGTAACCACCTACTTTTGGGTCAGGAAGGTAGTATGAGGGACACCTGGGCAGTGCCTAGGTACCTAGGTATACGTATATAATGGCCTCTCCCGGCGGGTGCCGTGTTAATTACTCCATTCCATCAATATACCAAATCGGCTTGTTTGGACTTTTGCTAGATGCTGTTTTGCCCGCTTTCTCTCCTCTTTATTCTTTTAATTCTCGATCTCGATTTTTTATTTAGCTTTTGTTCTCGCGCCTCCCAACATGTCTCATCGCTCTTTGGGGGGGCCCAATCCAATGAGCATTGTTCAACTGGTTCATGCCAGGGCTCTGGGCATCGAGGCCACTATCGAGGCCCGATCGAGGCCAGTTACACAAAAGGGAAGAAGGCCACTTTTCTTGTTTGTCTCATTCCACAGACGTATGCGACGGGTCATGGCCAAAAGAAAAATCATGGGGTACAGTAGGTTTGCGCATTGTTGGGCGCTGGAATGCGGGCGTGTCGTAGTTTGATTAGCTGATCCAGGCGCTGATCGGTCGTCCCGGTGGTCAGGAGACACCGTCCAGTGGTTGGATGTTCCCAGCACCGGCACTGGCACTGGCACTGGCACTGGCACTTTATACCTGCCGTAGGTAGGTTTGTCCGTTCTAGTGCAGATGATCTATCTGCTGACGCGCGCCGCGCCGCGCCCCCTCGAGCACCACCATTAGAGGCCAGGCAATCGACGCCCAGTGCAAGCAAGTCACCGGATCGGAACATGCACCCGCTGCGATATGTCGTGTCACTTATAGCTTCAATTGACCACACAGCCCTTTTTGCGACGGCAATTCCACATTAGCGCAATTCCCATCGTCATGGCACTACGCGTAAGGCCAAAAAAACAGCCGCCTGGCGCTACTGATTTCCTGGTTCACCGCTACCTTGGGACCAAACCCTACAGTATGCGCGCGGGGCCATTAGGCAAGTGACGAGGCAGCCAGCGCTGCTGGCTGGATCTGGAAATGGGGGACTTTTATTTCTTTATTTCTGGTTGACATTGTGTGTTGAAAGAAGTCTGCTCCCAAACATACATGCCTTCAAGGTTGCTTTGCTGCGGTCCTACCCGGAGTTCGTTTTCAACAACAGAGTTTACTAGTGCGGCTCATCACTTTTTGTTTACTACGATTTGTCTCCCTTTCCAAAGAGACCAATAGGAGCACGCATCAATTCTCGTCCCTTCTGCGGCATAAACCATCGTCCGTCTTAAAAAAACAATCAGATATCATAATTACAAGATAATTAAGCCCTATTGGCATTTTCCGCCATTCTTCACTCCAAAGGGGATCACATGAAACCCATTTTCAGGTACACTAAAGCATTATGCTTTTCCTAGTCCGACGTTAACAAAGCCAGGTACAGCCCCAACAAAGGCAAAATATGAACTTTAGCTAGTCGCGACGCTCCTATACCTGCTTTTAATATCTACTAGTAGCTACGTGTGGTAGCTACTAAAACTACGGGAAATACGCACTTACATTTTCGACATCGGCACCCTGGCAGGGACGGAGGTCGGCCCTGATCAGATCTACCGCTTGGCACAGTGGGAAAATTTATCGTTTGGGTTTTGGTCGTCATTGTCCCTCGAACTGGTTCAGCGCTGGAAGAAATCCGGTGATCTTACGATGGAGTTATAGGAGCATGGAGTACGCGTATTGAGTTTGAAAATTCGTCGCTCTGGGTCGATGCGTCCCTGGTTGCTGGACAAATACTCTGGAGAAAGTCACAACGCAACGAGACGCAAAAAAAGGATGAAAGTCTCAGGTTCACCCCAGTGACTCGCGTACACGAAAGGGAAAGAGGTATCAGGACTACACTCCCGGCTCCGGGTGCCGGTCTCAAGATAATGGCGCCTTTCCAACATCTAGCGACCGCTGGCGCAACCGGATCCATGGCTACTACCTACGATGGCTTCGTAATGAAGCGCGATGCTACGCAAAATATTAATCTTACGGACTCACATATGCTGGCCGTCATGTGGGTTTCCTTAACCTTTGCTGCCATTAGCGTGGTATCGGCTCTGTTCGCTTTCTACTGGTTCGTTCGGATGAAGAGAGGCTTCCGTCAAGAGTAAGTGAATCAGAAGAATCAATATCCTGTTTTGCGGTCAGGTCTAGCCGTGGGGCAGCATAATAACAACTGTGCATAGCATGATCATGCTGTTGATCCAGAGCGACATGGCCAAGGCGTTATGGCTTCTCATCAGTCCCCTATTCTACTTCATCACCGAGAAGCCCTTCGGCTCCAACTGGGCCTTTTGCCAAGTCTCCGGCTTCTTTCTCACAGTCACCGTCGAGGCATCCGACATTGCCGTCCTCTTGATCGCCATTCATACCGCCTTGTTCGTCGTCAAGCGACAGTATCCCGGCGTGGCCCTCGGTCTGGAGCCCTACCGGCGTATTGCATACACGCTTTGGGCTGTTGTGCCCTTGACCCTAGCAGCCATCGTCCCAATAACAGGAGCTAGTTTTGCCGATAACGGGCCTCACTGTTACCTCCCGATACAGCCGGACTGGTACCACAATGCACTGGCCTGGGTGCCGCGGTATATCATCTTGAGCTTCATCATTGTCACGTACACTTGGCTTTACTTGTACGTTTACCTCCGTTTCCGGCGCTTCGAGGAAGACCAGAGGCGGGCCAGCACACTGAGCTCTCAGTCTGCCGATTCTTCCGCCCGGCGACGAGCGAGACGCAGATGGAGGAGCCATAGCGTTCCCAGGACGCCTTCTTTAGCGACCCATAACCTCCTCGCTGATTCCCCACAGGGCAACGGCCCCAAAAACGACCCGGTAAAGCTTCGCCAGTACTCGGTTGCGTCGACTGTGAGCACGCTGCATATCGGTGAGGGTGTGTGCCTGCCGGCTGTGCCGGCGCCGGTGGTGGCGCGGAGGCGTTCGATCGCGTGGAATATAGTCGACTTCGGCGGCGACGGTAGCGGGACCCCACAAACCGTCACGCCGTACAATGACACCGTCCCATCCAGTCCGACAACGCAGACCTTCACGCTACCTTCCAACGATATTAGCAAACCCAATAGTGACACGGACACGGACACAACAGCGGTCAAGGCTCCGGAGCCGACACACGCAGCTAACGGTAGAGATCCTTCATCACTTAACCTACACAGCACCCGACGTAACAGGTGGAAACGGCGGTTCACAGAGATAAGTCCATACTCGGACACCACGAAATCTAGAAACTCACTAGCGAATATCATCGCGGCACTACGGCAAGGCCCACCACGGAAAACAGACGAGGGCGCCGCGGGGGAGGTAGGGGTTCCCAGCAGCTCGTCATCGTCGTCGCCCGTCCACCTGTCTACCGACGTATCCGAGGGCGCGATGCGACGCTCCCGCGACAAGATGCGACGGCAGCTGCGGCTTCTATTCGTCTACCCGGCCATCTACATCCTGACGTGGATCGCGCCGTTCGTGGCGCACGCGTGCCGGTACTACGACGCGGATCCCCTCGACAGCAATTCCGGCACCGTCAACGCCGAGGTCCTCGCGCCGGCTTCGCGGTACCACCGAGAACCCCTAGCCCTGCGCATTGTGAGCGTCGCGAGCTTGTGCATCGGTGCAGCGGTCGACTGCGGCTTCTTCACCGCGTGGGAGCGGCCCTGGACACACCTGCGCGGCGGCTTCTGGGAGAACCTGGCCCTGCGCCTGCGCCTGCATCGCCTCTTCGGCGGCGGGTTGGGGCTCGGCGAGAACGGCCCGGGACGCAATCGCGACGAGCGCGTCGCGGACGAGAGGGCGGCGATGACGCGACGGGCTAGGGAGAGGGAGGAGATGGCCGCTGCTACTGCTAAGGGGAGTAGAAGCACCGCCGCGGGTGGTGGTGGTGAGAGCGGGATTCTGACAGCCGGGAGACAGAGTCAAGTGGGGAGACGGCGGGAGTGGTGGGATGTTTTAGAGGAGGCGGGGTTATGACATTGTTTGATTTCTGTTGGACGGATGACGGATGACGGATTGATTCGTCATCGGAATTACGGGTTTGTTTTGATGGCTTATGTTTGCATGCTCGGCGCTCGGCGAACGGCTGCGAATGCCTTTTCTGCTTCTACTTATTTGTTGTTGGTAGGTTTGGCTTGGTTTGGTTTTCATCCGTTACTTATAGCACATGATACCCACAGCTCGCGAGAGCTGCGTACATATAGTACAGTACACACATCACTTGGTTGGAGGTAAGAAAGCGGGCGTTCTTTAGACAGACACGGCCGACAAGAAGGAGATGCGTTATGGAGCTTCCATTATGCATAGGTGCCCCTTGGAGGGTATTGACGTTTTTAATATGGTTAATAATCTTGCATTGGTGTTGGATTCGCGTCTAGTCTAGGTAGACTGACTACCTTGGACGGACGGGTATAGCAGGGGTCGCTTATGACCTCGTAGGATGTATGTAGCATCGTCAGCTTAGGGATTAATTAACATGACGTTGCGATCAGTTTTTTTCAGTGCTTTGATATTTCGAAAGGGGAGTGAACGAAATGAGGGAAACCGTATTATGTATGATTCTACGATACTTACGCAATGGATTGATTTATCACAGGCCCGTCAACGTCTATATTTCACCCCGAGTCTCATTGGGGAGTCGCGGATATTTATGTCTTTCATTTACACATACAATGCGTGAGACGTATGCTACCAATCGCGTATGGATTAGTCGTTGGGTTGGGTCTTGTCTCACGTCGACTTGCGTCGAACCCTGTCGACATACTTAACTACCTACATACCTACCTACCTACCCGGCTAGGAATTAGGAGTTGGGTAGCATAGCGTAGCGTAGAGTAGAGTATACCTGACCGGCGTCTGCCAACTATTCATCGCACGAAATGCACTCGTATTTGGGTATTTTGATTGCGCCTCCAATTACTAACATGAGCAAAGTCTTGACAACTTACTAAGTTGGTGAGCAGGCGCCTTGCGGCGAGATAAATTTCCGATGCAGTGTGCAGGCGACTAACTACCTCCTCACTGTATCATTACAAGATGTTTCTTGGCTCATTCTTTATTCCGTTGTTCGGCAGCTTCACCGTTTAACAAATCGAGTGTAGCCAGTATTGCGTTTCATACCTTAAACCATAAGCATTAGAAAACATGACCGAGGCACCGGGTCATGTTGCACAGACATACCACTACTCTTCGAAATTCTTACTCGTAGCTTATCGTATTCATACAAATACCCCTGAGTAAGTGCGTAGGTATACGTGCGAGGTCGAGACATCTCTATTCCTCAAGCGGCTACGGGACAAAACGAAGACGATGGGCATTTTTAAACATTGGAGAGTTCGGAAATCCGGGCCTTGGAGCAAGTATATCGCTTTCTCTTCTTGTAGTATCAAGGTATTAGAAATTGCCTGTGACAGAGCGTCATTCCTTTCTAGGTAGGTTCCCCGACAAGCGATGCCTAGTATTGGTGCAACATGGGGGTTCGTTATTATTGGTATAACCAAGGATGATGTCGAACCACCCGTGGAAAGTCTACTGTAAGTCGACAGTGGGGTTCAAAATGATACGCAGGTACAGGCTTATCAAGAGGATCAAGAGGTATCAACGTGCAAGCAAGAAGTGTTGTGATATTTATTAAGCTAGATACCGAGCTGACTTTGTAAGGCCCCCCATATGAAGTCGCAACAAAATGCTAGAAGTGGGAAACGCGCAGAGGCTTATTCCCGGATGCTTTGGCGCCCCCTCCCCAAATTAAGCGCCCCCAGCCAGAGATCGTTATGTTGTACGACGTTATTAAGGTATCTCTGCAGCCAACGAGAACTAGAAACCAACACAAATGTTTGTCGCTAAGATGAGAGAGGTGAACCGTCTAGGTCACTTATCCGATAGTGCCAATCTGACCGACGGTGTTGCATCCGGGTCTGACTAAGAGCCGTCACAGGGGACACAGCACCCCTTGAACAGGCATCCCATCCACCAAGCCTGCCCGCTCTCGGATGTTGCCCGTTTCCACGGGGTTCGGAAGTCCACTAATAGCAAAATATAAACTCATATATGCTTACCTGCCCCAGGCATTATTTGTTCATCTCGTCTGTTCCCTTTTTTTTCTTCTCTGTTTTTACCTTTTTTGTTTTCTTGTGCATCCCCGGTCTATCCATGCAGGAATCGTATGAAAGCCTGTGCAACAGCGACACCGTCTTGTTTGTTGGCGACACGGCTGACACCGTCTTGGTAGATGTCGTCGCCGACAATGCCGCCGTATTTGCGCATGTCAAGGATCTCGCGCACCATTTCCTCTGTGAACTCAGGGTGCCCCTGTACCGAAATCATCCGGCCGGGTATATACATGGCCTGGTTGGCGCAGACGTTTGTCCGAGCTAGCTGAACTACGCCCGGGGGAAACGAGAGCACGGCATCGCGGTGCATTTCGTGTATTGACTATAACAAGTGTTGTGTCAGTCGCCATGAAGCTCTAGCGAGTATTCTTCACATTAGATGAACTCGGGGTTGTGTTTACCATCTTTTCCATGCCGAAGACTTTCTTTCCCTCCTCTGTGAGCTCGTGATCGACGACACTAACCTCCCAGCCCCTTGTGTTTCTGCCCAATTCGGCGCCGAGAGCGCGACCGATGATTTGGTGGCCGTAGCAGATGCCAATGACACGGATACGGCCGCCCTCGAGACAACGTTTCGTGAACTGGACAAGCCGGACAATCCACTCGTCGCTATCGAAGGCGTTGTACTTGGAACCCGTGATCAGAATAGCGTCAATGGTTTCAGGGTCCGGATAGGCCGTCGGATCATTGACGATGTCGTGGGAGGATAGGGACAGCAGGGATTCCAGAGGTACAGGATGAGGAAGGGCTGCGCAGGCCCGCTTGAACAGGTGGGTGAAGACACCACCATACGACTGGTATTTCGCCTTGATGCCGGGGGCTGGTGTGTCGGCCTCGAGGATGGCAAGGCGGATGGGCACATTCAGAGCTCGGGAACCCATGATCATGTATGAGGGCGGGCTACGCTTTGAATACTCGAATGGATCCTGTTTGTGGTGTGCAGTTGAGGCGGCGTGGATGAAGTAGATAAGCTGGCAACTAGGGGCTGGCAAGAGAAGACACGGCCACAGTGATGGCGGTATCGGGATCGGAGGGTCAGTCCTAGGTCAGTCCTAGATGGCGGGAACAGATAACGCAGCGACACGACGGCCGGCCCATTTATATGTATGCTGTATCCGTGGGACAGATTGAGTTCGGGGGAGTTTGTTTGTAGAGGGAAGGTGGAAAAGTGGACGGGCGCGAGGGAATGGGATGCTGCAATCGCGAGCATTCGCCCCGACAATTCAAACGGCGCTCGTTCATGACGGCGCATGACAATGGACAATTCGGTACATGTATCCTCGACCCCCTCTACTGCGTAGGTACACCACCTACCGCCTTCGACCCGCGACCCACGACCCCTCCCCTCCCCTCCCTTCCCTTCCCTTCCCTTCCCTTGCCTTGCCTGTGCGCTAGTGTCGCGTACAGTAGAACACGCAGACGGGGTGCTGGGTGTCCTGAAGCTACAGTAAAATCCGAAAGGGGGCCAGGGTGAGTTAGTGGCCCGCCAAGGCCGTAGGGCCCAAGCTCCCACATGACGTGGTGTAGTGTCGAGGCAAAAAGAAGATGCTCACGACCGGATTTCGATATCTATCCGGGAGGTCGACGCAGGCGAGTGTATAGGAATGGGAATGTGCAGTGTGGGGTGTTGCATCTGCCATTCGACTGCTGGCAAGGGTGTGGTGCACCATGGCGCACTATAGTGTAGCAGCATTAGGTACTATAACATACTATACCTAACAGCAGCTTCCCCGGTCAGGTCGATGTGGCAGGCAGTTCGCGTACCTAGGTACTTATCACAAATCGGGAAGTTCCCGCCTTGTCTGGTCGCTGATAGGCGAGAGCCCGATTTTAGCGTCAATCAATTCCTGGGTGGTTCCTGTCACATCCGACTTGTACTATTGTGCCGTGGTATTGCACATGCGCCACACAAGATACGGTCGCATTGTGGCTGTTGCATCTACCAGACCTCGCACGCCATTGGTAGCCATGATTGAGCCGTCTCCCTATATGCATGCATGTGGTGAGGACTTCAGAGCAGAAGGCAGGCTGCCCCAGATCCATATGCTGGCGCTATCCTCCACGTAATCGAGATAATATCTTTTTGTACCAGAGATGTCGCCTGGATGTAACCTTACGATAACCATTGGGGTCTAATTCGTCGCTGGACTGTGCTGTGCGTTTAGGGGCCTGACTGGAGCGATCTGGCGCGCTTCCCTGGCAAATGATTGGAACATTGCGGCTCTAGCTCACGGCACGGCGAATCGAAGAGCAGCCCAGCCCATCGCCGTGCTGAAACTACCCGAAAGGAACCTAGGGCCTGCATCCATGCTCTGGGGTGGCCCACATCCATCTGGGAACACGGCAACAGTCCGCGAACATGGGATAGAGAGCTTACATAGTACCGGCCTGTATCCACCCAGGCCGGTTCCACTAAGCACCACTCGACGCATGGCAGCTGGCCTCTGGCATATTACTACTGTATGTCTTCAAATGACCCTCCTGCTGTGTTCCGCGAACATGCTCATTGGTGAGATCATCGACTGTGGTAACGCAACTGAGAGTAATGCAACGCTGTTACTGAAGTTAGTCCGGGGTGCTGACCGTAGATTTGCTCTAGGGAGTGAGGTAATACGTGCCTAATTTTATAAGATACTGGCATGGACAAGGAATGTTGAGTGAATATATAAAAGACGCAAACTATGCAAGGAACGGAGCCGAAGTAGTATAAAAATAGCCATTATCGTTGTCTTAAGAGTAAGGATACTGGGTGGAATTCAAAGGTTTGTACAGGTTCCTCATCCAGAAGAAAGAACAAAGTCGCCAAAACATCCCCATTGCCCCGGGGGCATGGATCCAATGCTAAAGGATCGCAAAGGAGCGAACTAGCCGAATCTTCCGCACAGAGAACCAGGGAAATGCCGCCGGCGGAATGCCCTCCAAAAATGCATCCTTTGGAAGCCTACCTATATTATAATAACTGTATATCTCTTGTAGGTCGGTGGCTGGGAGAAGCTGCATAGCCGAGTTAACCAGATTTATTACTAAGCTTGCTTTTAAACGCAGTCCGACATATTAGAAGTCTTAACAAAATTATATTTCGATTATTTGACGCAACATTATGTTCCTAATGATGATTGACTTGTTTTGTTCTAGAGTTCGAGGCACATTTCGAAAATGATGATACAATCTGATACGAGATAATATTCCACTAGCTCCAAAAGAACAACGAGTGAACGATCTGGCAGGGAAACAAAATTGGTTTAGCAGCCAAACTACCCTCTGGTGAATGCTTAGTCGAAAGAAACATCGTTCTTCGCCACTTGTTAGCCGCATATCCCGAGGGAAACAACAAAGCATGGTCGAATTGTTCCTCAATTGCCTCTTCGAATAGTACGCTCTACGCATAGAGGAGCCGGTTCTGAACTGGTGCCCGTCGCACACGTTGCATTTAGCAAACATGTATTTGATACTGTAGACTATGTCATGCATTCTCGGCATATGAAACTTGTTTGTTATCCTGCTCAACGTTACAGCCTATGACCATTGACACCGGGCAGTGTCGACCTAGTGATCCGCCCCCTCTCGCCAGATATTGTTCGCAGTGTATTGCCGTCTTCTTTAGCGTTAGACTTGTACGTGGAAACGGTGAGTATTGAGGTTGGGATCGGATGCAGGTCGAAATCCCGAGATGCAAGGTGTTCGGGCTCTGAAGGTACCTTCCTGGGATCGTAATTTGATTACGCGAGGGTCCAAATTTGGTTTAAGGCATCGTTATTGTTCGCGCGAATCATCGACTAGTGGAATTGTTTCTCGCCAACAAGAGATAAAGGAATGGGGGTACACACTTCTTACAGGTTGATACTACTAAACACTAAACCTGGAGGATAGTCTGCTCGTGATATATGCTATAGACGCGGCATCCTTTACCAAAACCCTGAGCTCTAATTACCAAGACTCGGTAAACGATATCCTAATTTTACGCTCGCCGCCACAAGCGATATTATTGCCTAGGAACTCACAAGAACTCCCAGGTGCGGGCTCTGAAATGGCCAAAATCCTCGTTGCGTTCATCAAAACTGAAAATCAGGTTGAGGCTTCACTGTCAAATGTTGAGGCGATATTGGAGCCAGGAAGCGGGCACCGTCATGCAAAACTTTCTGCATGAAGGGATGCTGAAACGTTCGAGAGCCGGAATAACACTTTATAAATATCTTTTCGGTGCCCTTTCGGCCGTATCTGTGCCGTCTGGTAGAACAACGATGGTCATGCTTGGCCATGAATGCTCTGCGATCGATTTTAGTAATGATGAAGCTAATAGTGGACAGCATCACTCACAAAGCCTTTAATTGGCCTTAGATAAAGATAGGGTGTAGAGAAAAGCATACGTGTATAGATATGTCTGTAACTTCCCAGTTTGGCCAATTCTTGAGTGGTATGCGAAACTTGCTGACCATTACTACAAGAAGAAAGTAGTAAGTAGAATTACCTAAGACGCAGTACTTGTTCGTCGTGTATGTTCGTTAGAGAGGAAGACATTATGGGTGACCCAGTGCTTTATCGATATGAAAACCCGTCGCCGGCTGGGTTATCGTCACATGCCACTCCTATGACTATGGATTCCTGAGAACCGGAATATGAGTTTTTACCTATCGTGAGCAGTGCAATGCACGGTCCTTTGAAAGGTGAATCTCATAAGTCCGGGATGACATAACACGATAAGGGCGCACCGTTCAATGCCTTTCTCATACTGTGAAAGATAACTGTATTGCCTCATGGGGCCGGCAACGCCCGAAGCTTATGGCCGGGAGCAGCCACCGCCTGTTCTGGCCAACCTAGGTAGCATCTTCGACAGAAGTTGCGTACTGTTGGGTGATCTCGAGCAATGCGAACTAAACATAGGCATTCTTTATCGGGCTTCTTTGAACAGCTGCTAGACCAACACGAAGAGTCCCTGTGCTCGCAAGGCAGCCTTTTATCACTACAAACTGCCGAAGTACAACAGCACTACAGTATATAGCGCCCGTCCGCCATCTGTCCCACTCAACCCACTCAATAGGAGGAGGTATCTACAGATAGTCGAGTCATGAATCCAGCGTGCATCAACGACTCTATCTGATGACTAACCATCGCACTCTCACCATCCATCCACCAACCCGGCAGTCAATCAACATTATTGGAACCAAATAATGCAACTAGCTAGCCGACTTGCATCCAACCAAACGGAAAATTTTCGCCTTTCGCTAGACCGGCAAAGCCCGTATCAATCTCAGAACCAAAATAGGGTGATCTATAAGTCACGTCACTGTACCTCACACCATAATCCATATTTTTTTTCATTCAACATTCGGATCCTGGTACCAATCGGCTTCTACAGAGCCACTTTTATATACTGGCCAGCCTTACCTTCAAATCATATATAAAGCCTTAGGGCGTCGGACAAACGGGCGTAAAGCTGATTTTGGCTCATCAACGCACTTTGTCCTCATCAGTTAACCCTTCTTGTCTCCATTGCTTAAATTTCCATGCTTTGCGTCATGGCTGAATCCATAGACTCCTTTGACTCGCTCCCAAACGAGGTATGCCAATCTCAAAGTCGATCTCTACGCCACTCTGTTGACCGCCATTAAGCTCATCATCAACGTATTGGACTCCCTGCCCACTCGCTCGCTGTTACCACTTGCTGCTGTTTCTCGTCGGCTCCGCGGGCTTGTCGGCCGTCTTCACTACTATAGACTCGTCGAGGCCACAGAATTGCAGGGACGTGAACTGATCCTGGAGTGTTATCACCCTAGCGACAGACTGTCGACTCCGTCACTTTTTTGCAAGTACTTGGGCACTGATGGGCTCTCTGAGGCTGGTGAAGATGCCAGAATGGAAGACTTGAATCAGCTTTATTCACGGTTCAAGCCCTTCCTTGGCGATGAAAACCGCCGCCCTCGCGCTCGATGGCCTACCACCCGTGTCATCGAGGGGATAGAAGAACCCTTGACCGAAGTTCCATCGTACGATGTGAATCTAGAGGCAGGTGATCTCTTCACCCAACTTTGCGCGGTGACCAATTTGGTCAAGGTAGGACCGAGAAGAGGCCTCTTTCTCAGCATAGACAATGTCACCGACGGTGTCATTAGGGTTTGGCGGGACTGGCTTCGAGAGCAAGCGGAACGATCAGCTACAGAACAGCAGCAAGTGGGACAGAGGTGTCCTGATGATTCTTCCATTCTATGGATAGACCCATACAAGAATGTTGGGGTGAGGTTTCGCGTCTTGTCTAGAGAAGAGAGCCAAACGCCTCTCCTCATAAGCCGGGACGAAGATCCGCCCGTTTCGTACACGCTCGAGTATCAAGGTTAGTCTCGCCGGGTCAAGTTTAATCGTAAGGAACAAATATTAACATGAATTTAGAGCTGATTGTACGGACCAACAAACTGCTGCTTACTCTTGAGATCTCCGAAGCTCAGCAGATTGCTCACGCAGGTAAAGCAATCATCATTGCCTCCTATATTTGATGGGTCCTCTTTACATTCCAAGTCGAGTTTGACTTGCCGAATGACTGGCGATGTCGCCTTGCGACACCCGGAGCACCACCTTATCGGGAACACAGAAACGCTTGTTGTTAGTGACTTAGCGTGGGCCTAGAATGGATACTCCCTGGTTCGACCACGAGCTGTTCTAAAGAGCAGTGCCAAGCCAAACCATCGACGTACCAGAGCGGTTCTTTTCAGATAAACGCAAGACATGGTAGAACCTTGATTATGCGAGTTGCATAAGCTCGACTTCCACCGGATTGCCTTACGATCGCCAAATCACATATGACGGACGTCATGTCATCACTGAGGACTGGATAAATATATTGACGGAATCACGCTTGACTAACTCACAATCTATAGGAGCATTCTATTTTTCTGGCAGTGATCATTATCTCCCCTGCAACAACATCATTCGTCTACCAACTATGCCGATTCAGCCGATGGTACCCAGGGTCATGCCAGTGCAGTAATTGCACCGATACACCCTTTGATTATTCGAGCGCAAAGTAATATCTCATGAAGAACCCGGGTGGTTTTGGATGTATAGAGAGCTATCAGCTCACACTGCTAGATATGAAGATCTAGTAAGGACCAAAGACTGTCACTTAGAATAGAAGGTTCGGGGAGCATTCCGGGCGTCATGACTATGCTTGGAGGCTGGGCGTTCATCAACGCACCTGTCTATAAAGGCGTATACTTTACTGAGCACTATACTATAGACTAAGAATAGAAGCGAAACATTTTACACATCACGGCAATCATGTAGCCGTCTTTGAATTCATGCGATTGGATTGGCATCCATGGTGCCGCATGCTCTGGCTACGCTATAAACGTATACTGTATGTGGATTTCTAAGGAGATGCCGTAATCCGATCAGTAGATCTTCATGATCTACTTGTATCACACTCGCCCAGAGACAAGAAGCTTAAACCGTTTAGATACCGAGTAACCGTGCCACGCCCCCACTATAAATCGTTCTCGCAAGCGACCCTTCTTTATAGTCCGATTAAAACGAAAGTGCTTGATAAACTGCCAATCTTGTTTTGAAGATGCCACTCACTCCCATCGGATGTTATACCACTAGGTATACGTAGGTAGTTAGCAGCGGCAGCTACAGCGGTCAACTCCTATCTATGATCGGCGAGAATTTTTCGCGCGTCTTGTACTCTGTAGAATGGCGCGAAACACGATCGGACTCGGTCTTTCGACGTGGTGGTGCCATTCCAGTCAGAAGAACCGACTCACGGCAACGGCACGTCAGGACCATGCAACGCCTAATGTTCCTGCATTAGCCCTATCTACAGGGTCTGTACAGGGTCTGTACAGGGTCTGTACAGGGTCTGGGCTTCGGCACCTCTGAGCGCCCTAACCCGCCTAGGTTAGGTGCTACAGTCGTGTAGGTGGATCTGCCTAAGCGACTTGATGGCGCCATGCCTATTTCGTCAGATAGCGGACGCTACGCCTCGGCGCTTCGCTCTCTACCGCTCTCTATCCTAATGTCCGTATATTTTCAATGATCTGATCTCTTATTGCTCTTCCCTTCAGTGAATGAATTGTGTTCCGTAAAAACCCGATCGCTTTGACAGAGCCAATATTACCGCTTGCTCTACATATAGAACACGGGGGTCGCTCCTCGTGGCGAACCACTCCTGTACTGGCACAGTGTATACGCACGGGCACGTTGCAGCCAACTTGGCTAGCCATTCCCGCGTCGATCCCGCCTCAGGCGAGTTTCACAACCCAATAAGAGCCATGGGTGACCACTGCCCAATCCAGGTAATTGAGATGCCAAGCATCTTTTTCTGGTGGTTTGCCAATGATGAAGAGGGGGGCCTATCTATCTAGGACACGCACAGCCTGTGCCGAAAAGCGAACGGCGAACAGATAGCTTTCCTCAGGAGCGGATATCAGACGAGTTTTAAGACTCACTAGGCCAAGTCTGGTATGCCGTGCCCCAGGTTGTCCTTCGAAGCAACACTGTTGAACCCGGAAAATCACACTCGCCTCTTGAGCTGCTGACGAATCGCGAACTGGTGAAGTTTTGATCCTCACGAGCCGCGTTGCAAACGAGCTTTCAAATTACGATACTGTTTCATTTACAGAGAGCGGCCGAAAAGCACTGGCAACGTATTTGGGTATTGCATGCGATGGGAGCAATGAGATGTAGAATCTGGCCTACTTAGACTAGGTGGTTTGTGATCACGACGCCTCCTCTCTATAACCGAACCCTTCTTACGTAGTAATCGGATCTACGCAAGGATTATCTATACGTAGGAGGTCATTTCTCTCTGCAACTGAAGGAAGACTGAAACAAGTCACCTACTGGTAGCTGTGATGAACCAGCCAACATACAGGAACCCCGCCATGGAGCTCTATGGCGATCTCTGCATCTCGCCCGTTTGCCGTCGGCCGTTTTGGGGGGTCATGTATACTATCTGTCACAGGTCGCAGCTCTCATCTTGAGAGCTCAACTTCTTCTATTTCTCATTCTGCGTATCCTCACCCAGTCTGTCCTTACCTATCGCCATTACCGATTTCGCTTCTTCGAAGTTGACCTTCGCGGCCTGGTTGCCTTTCGTTCTACCATTTAATTTTATTCATATCGACTAGGCTATTCGCCCGGGTTGTTCGACCCATATACCGCATTCTCGTACGCTCACTAGACGCGAAATCGTCCAGCTGTTATTGAAATTGGAACGTTGGTTGCTTTGGTTATTCGTGGAAGGAGGAGAGATTTGAGGACAAGTACCCAAAGTCATGATCTCAAGACCGGAGTCAGAACAGTCGTCAATCGACATATCACAGATCGAGAAGAGCTTCCCAGTACCCCCGAAGCCGAAATATGGCCCTCGGAAATCCCTACCACCACTGCCACCGATGGCGGAGATCGAAAGAGCCGCTGCAGAGACAGCTGCTTTACAGAGTGAGAGTAACACGACAGCAGCAGAAGTTGACTCCACAAACTTGTCGCCGATAACTAGCGAACCTGAAGAAGAGCTGCCACTACCGTCTGGTATATCGATGACAAAGTACCCTGGGCCACTACCGAAGGATGCGTCAAGACCGACGACGGCTTCTACGAGGAGACTTTCATTTACCAGCATTGATCCGATACGCAACCTTAAATATGGTGTTGGTAAATATGCAACAGTGGAATTATCACCTCAGCCTAGCGAAGACCCTAATGATCCATTGGTATGAGATGCTTCTTGGTTGTGGATTTGGACTTCACGCTGACTATAAACTCAGAATTGGCCACTGTGGAAGAAAAACCTCAATTTTGTTGCATTGTTGTCTATGGTGGCCATTGTTGGCGCAATGAAGACTGCACTCGTCAGCGTCTATAACGTTCTAGCAGTAGAAGAAGGCGTTCATTACACGGACGCAGTCGCTCTGACGGCTGTACCATTGATAATTTCGGCCGTAGCGGGAATGATAAGCACGCTATTAGCAAGAGTCTGGGGCAAGCGGCCGGTGTACCTGGTTTCGATGGTGCTGATGTTCATTGGTTCCGCTTGGAACATTAATACAGGAGGAAAGTTTGCGCAGAATATGGCTGCAAGAATATTCCAGGGATTCGGTTGGGGCGCTTTCGATACCCTGGTACTGGGGTCGATCTTGGACACCTTTTTCGTATGTCCCTCTTTACCCGGACCTTCATAGCACTGCGCTTAACTCACATTCTTCCAGGAACATGAACGGCAAGCGAAGATCCTTCTCTATAACGCCGTGTCAATTAGCACTACATGGGGCGCGCCGCTAATCGGCGGTGTTGCCTCGATGAGTTCTCGAGGCTTCTTAACTCAGTTTGAGGTTTTCACCACCTTTTTGGTGTTATTGATGCCCTTGGTCATATTGGGTGCCCCTGAGACGACCTACAAACGGTTGGGCTTCAACGGGCAGGAGACTTCCCCAATGCTAACTCGATCCCAATCGAGACTACCAACAATCACATTGACAAAAGATGCAGCGTTGCAGTACCTTCGGACTGTGAAATTCCAGTCTTACAAGGCAATGCTCGTGGACCGAGGGCTCCTCGTGCAGGCGCCTCGAGCAGCAGTGGCACCATCAACAATACTGCTTTTTCTTCTAACACTGCTTCCTTATGTTAGCCTCTGGGGTCTAACTAGTTCCCTCTCGTTACTGTTCGCACCGTCGCCTTTCCAACTCAATGAATCATCTATCGGTTTGATCTTTTTCACGCCCTTTCTGCTTGGAACTGCTGCCGTGGTCGGGATCCCCCTGCTGCTCCGTCAGAGGCGCTTCACCCGCACGGTTCATCTGGCTACGCTCGCTGTCGGCACTCCCTTCGCCTCAATCGGCATCCTCGGCTTCGGGCTGTACATCGTGGGCTCGGCGCACGGACCCGGGCTGGGCGACAGTGTGATGGTCTGGGACCTGGCCTTCACGCGAAACAGCATCAGCTTCCCCGTCGTCTCGTTCCTTCTCGGGCTACTCGCCCTTGGGTCCGCCACGCTCGATACCACGATCCAGCCGGTAGTACAACAGTCGACGGCCTTCACCTCTGCGAATATGAACGTGGCGCTCCGGAATATAGCTGACATGCACGCGGGGCTGACGTGTCTGCGGAATCTCGTCGCGGGGGCCTTTGTTCTCGGCATACCAACCGTTGTGAGGACGTGGGATGGCCTCAGGGGCTCTGCGATTGGCATTGGTGTCGTGCAGATCTTCATTACGGCTGTCGCCGCTGCCATATATTTCGATTTTGGCGAGCACGTGAGGCGGCTAGATGGACTGGTGATGGGACTTGTGGATTTGTCGGGCGTGAAGAATCGGGGTAGTTTCTTTGACAATTGATATGGCTGCCTGGCCGTAATACGACCTTCATGGCATTCATCCCGCTCGCTTGCTGTTATATTATTTTCTAATTAGTAATGCGAATTTATACACCGGACTTCGCTTCTTGAACCGTTTTCTAGACCAACATGATGTTGAATCCTTGATATGACCGCCTGTCGTCTTGTTGGCGCATACAATGCCCAGGAGCAAGCTAGATACTCCCGAGAAACGAAGACTTCAGTGAATATAGTACTGGTGACATGAAGATAGATATGACTATCTACCAAATGAAGCACAGAGCTCCTATATGTAGGAGCAGGAAGCAATAAATGGTTCTGTGCAAGGCAACAGGTTCCTGCACCAATAAGTAACTAGAAATCAAAGTCTCAAAGTGACAGCAAGTCATTTTCCATCGCCGTGATAAACACGTAATAACATGTCATCCCGCTCTGGCGACATTTATTCACATCGAAAATTAGCGCGAGACGTAATATCCTTGTAGATTGTGTTTATTTTGTTTGCTGTGTGCTCTTTAGCGTCCAAGCTAGATTATTAACTGCCATGTTACGCCCCTCATCGGCTTCCAAGTTTGCTTGAGCGTCTAGATCGGCAAGCTCTGCTGCAATCAACAATTAGCCAGCGAAAATCGTACTGCTCTTTACCACTGTCATCCCATAATTCTGTTCTTTATCAACACTTAAAATCCACCTAGTACCTGCCTCCAATCCTGCCGCTGCATCGAGTTCGCTCCACGAACCCAGAACAAAGTACGTCCAACCACCTCTCCAACACGTTGGCATGATAACCCTTCATTTTATTTTAATGCTGATGGTACTTCTATCCTGTCGCAGCCCCTTTTTGTGTCTTTGCGTTGTTCTTCGCAAGTTGCCCGCAGGCAAGATGGGGGACAAGAAAGTAATCAACGACCAAGCTAGCAGCAACTTCTTTCGCTTGTTTCCCCAGGAAATCCGAGACGAGGTATATCGCCACACTTTGTCTGGGACCACCATTCTCTTCAACAGACTTTTGTGCTTTTATTGCCACGCCGAAAACAACCTTGCTCTAATAAGAACCTGTCGACGAACAAGATTAGAGATTGGCAATACTTGGCTGCGCTATGTTCTGTTCCACTTCATGGGCGCTAGGACGGCGTTTCGCGTCCTGCGTTACCTGCCAATTGACACCATCTCTAACATACGGCACTTGTGTGTAAAGCACTGGGATTGGGAAAAGTCACTGAGCGACGATTGTTTCCTTAAACTAATTCTCCTGCTCCAGGGTCTCAGATTAGACAGATTAACAGTTTTGGGGCCACGGAACCCCTACTCGTCCTTCTTTATGATTGAATACCTTCTTACTTTGTCAAAAGGGTGGAAGGAACTGAACTTTATCAATGAAGGCCCCAAGTGGCATAAGCAGATATTTATCGTGAGTAGATATCCTGTCATTTTCCTCTTGTGTTCAGCCGAGTTTTACTGTCTCAAAAGCTCTGTACAATTGGAAACCCTTATAAGTCACGCTATAAACAACAATAACTGACTCCGAGTGTTCTAAATTAGAAGATAGAGGAAGACAAAGAAAAGCGCTCTATCTGGCAACATTGGTTGAATGAAAGAGATGATGCGACAACTATGCCTCTTGCCACGATGTACCAATCAGGCAACACTGACACTGACCTGGCCAGGTTAAAACCTCTTACGATGCCCGACGAGTACTATCAGCAGAAATGTGAAGATCCTAACTTTCCTAACCCTTTGTAAGTAGTTTCTTGCCCCTTAAAACACCATTCTACAAAGCAAACTGCCGATCGGTGTGGGATGAAACTTAATGTATGCCCTGGCATAAAACCAAGCGTAACTCGGTCAAGTCAGGGTAATGTTCTTGTATCCTTGCTAACATTGCCTTTTTGAAAAATAACTGGTGTACAATGACCTGACTGAGTGATTAACTATGCTTCTTACCTAGATACTGGCTGAGGCAGCACGGCATACACTACTATATGGATATCCTTGTTGTTGCGAAGAGAGGAAACAACGTCGACTACTGGCGGGATCTAGAATATGACGACGAGTTAAAACAGCTTTACAAAAAGGAGTCGTCAAGAAAGCAGATGACATGCAAAAAGCACAAATTTTATACATGTGGGTGGACAAATGGTGTTGGGAATATCGCCAAACTTGAAGACAATAGCCGCCCAGCTAGGCCAGAACCTCACCGACGGCGACGGAAGCACGCTCGACGCTCGTCAAACCGACGTACCGGCAGAACAACACGACGTGGGAACCGAAACAAAGCGGGATAAAGGGACCCGGGGCTAGTACGTTGGCGCAACAAGTACGGAGCGCGAACAGCGAAGACGAATGCGACCGGAGCACCACTATGTACCCTATTTCTCGAGATTTCAGCTGGGCAGCGTTTTTACTACTTGTTCAAGTTATAACGGGTTTTCCTAATGGGGGTTTACTGGCGTGAGCACGAGACATCGTGGAACAGCAGGAGAAGGTATACCACTAGTGTGAACGGTCACGGACACGGGCGAGACTGTAGCATGATTAATACGGAGCGCGCGAGATACGGAAGTCCTAAAAGGAGTGGACACAGAGTCAACAAATTGCAGGCTGGAAATTGGTTTCTGTATATATATATACAGTTTGCCACGCCATACCCTAAACAAGGTTGGCATCCTGGCTTTAGCCCTAGACGTTGAACATTTCTCGATTGATCAATCAAGCCTGCCCAACCACCCTCATTCATTGCGTGTTAAGAATACCTATTCCAACTTGAATTGTTGTATCTCACAGTTGCTTGCTGTTAATATGGGTTAACTTTGAGCGAAGAGGACGATCGATCGCTTTCACAACATGGAGCGCTCGTTCTAGTATAAGTGTTGGTTGCTGCCTGTACTAGCGTTGTACTAGATATATGTTAGAGTCGGTGAGATCGAGCCAAGGAAGATGAGATGTGGAGAATGGCGCACGGTTCTAGGTTCCGAAAAAGCTTAGCCTGCACTAGCACACATGTTCTCGAATTCCAAGTCCGGCATGTTGTGATCCTGCCACCGCAACGTGGATACAGCAATAGCTTATTTGCAACAATACGGCGTATGATATCCAGTAATTATTATTAGTCATACTTGCCCAAACACATGCATCTCATTAAACTACCTACCTAAGTTCGGTTAGCATGCCGTAGGACTTGGCAGGGCTAAACTAGGATGCCAAGAATAGCAACCACTCCGGTGGTACAGTACAGTGGGCCACCCCGGTCCTACCCACCATGCTCGGCATGGCTTGCTCTTAGCCTCACGACGTATTAAGGGGGTGTGGAATTCGACCCTTTTACACTAGACAACATAGTGACAGATTATGCATAAAACATAATAAAAGGCCTTTGTCTCCCTCTCATTCCGCTAAAGCGACTCGGATTTCTTTGTTGAGTATTCTCGCTGACCCTCGTTTGCCCGCTTATATTTCCATTCGCTAACATTACTTTGATTTTATTTTTTCTACCGGTGTATCAATCATTGCCAAATTCAAGATGTTCGCTAAAGCACTCCTCACCGCAACAGTCATCGGCGCTGTGACGGCCCAGATCCCTGCCATCGCCAAGCGTGACTTCCTTGAGAACCGACAGGTCGATGGCCTCGACATCGACCCGGCGTGCCAGTCGGCATTAATCTCGGTGTCAACCCTCTTCGATTCGGCGCCCACACCGCCAGCCGACCTCGCCGACGCAACTCTGCCCTCCGACCCCTGCGCCACGCCATCGTTCACCGGAAAGCTCCAGTCGGAATATTCCGCGTACACGTCTTCGGCCTTCCAGTGGTACTCGTCCAACAGCGACGAGCTCCTCAGCTTCTTCACCGTTTGCTCGGGCGTCGTGGGTGACGCTGCCACGAGTGGTCTTCCCCTGTGCAGCACGGACCTCGGCGGGCTCGGGAGCGCCCCCGCGACGACCACTCCTGCACAGACCACCGGTTCGCGCTCGGGCTCGGGCTCGGGCTCGTCGCCTACCATTACGGGCATGACCTCGTCGGGCGCCGGCTCTTCCACCGCTGCTTCCGGCTCCGGATCACCTTCGGCCACTTCCACGCCCAATGCCGCGCCGCGCGAGACCGGCTTTGTTTTCGCTGCTGCTGTGGCCGCTGCCGGGTTCATGGGCGCTGTTGCGGCGCTATAAGTGCACTAAAATAGAGAAATTGAGACCAGCAAGCGAAACGTGTGATTCTTACCTACGGAAGAATAGCATTTGGATAACCATACCATAGACCGCCAGGGAGCTCCTTTAGGTTGATTGTAGGTAGGCTGTTGACGCTGTTCGAAAATCACACCCCTCGAAGCATTTTTTGTATAAGTAGCTCACTCTTGTTGGCTTGCTAGCTGTTACTTTAAGCAGCGAATTATCAGTGTGTCCAAATATCAGCTATTTATTCTAGAGTGTATAGAATTGCAACCCTGAAATCATTTTCTCTTAATCATCTTTTGCTCGTACCTTTTATAATTGTTAAATAATCTACGTAGTTGCTGACTACTCTTTCGTTCTAGCGGAAATGTCAACTACCACTTTATACACGCATCTAATTAACTCTAGCTTGCCTAAAAACCAGCACTATAGGTACTAGTGTATTGTACGGAAGGTACCGTACGAGGGCATAATGTATCTAAGGACCTCTTACGGTGGATGGATGCCTTCGGTAGTCACCTACTTGCTCCATTTCTTCTACATCATTAACGCCCACCATTCGCTGTTATATCACCGAAATGAATAAGCTACCTAAAAAAAACTAGGTTGGCGCGTTACGGTTTGATTTAACTCAATACTAGTTAATTGACCTTATTTTACTACCCCTCTCATATCTCTTGTCGCTGATTGGGCGAGATTGCTTCTGTGTAACTCGAGAAACTTGTGTAGCCTATCTACAGTACGTCTGCCACCCCTTACAGTATATTAGTGGCCATATTACCTAAGTGCTTCCTGTACCTTTTAAATTCTACGGATTCGTAGAACACGTCCGTTTCAAGCTAGTTGCCTTCCAGTACCTTCTATAGCCCTCAGATTATATAAATCTTAAAAATTGCGTTTTAGGCCAGTAGCCCAACTAATAGTTAAGTCAAGCAGAAGATGTAGGTAATAAGTCCCTGCTGGATTAGAGGGTAGCATCTAGCCAGAAGGGTGGCAGACGTAGGTGGGCTACCTTAGTGAAGCAATGTCTTAGTTGACTAACACCGGATTTGCTACACTTCGGCCGGAGGCTCTACTAGCGTGGCATCTGCATTCTACTTACTTGTAATACGAATTACGCTTCATAGGCCAATTACACTCAATAGGCGAACTGCCCTTAATAGGTGAACTACGTGTGGCAATGACTAACGCTAGCGTGTTGTTGGTTGTGTTCTGGGGGCTACGTAAGAGAATATTAGAATACGCGCAACATAGTCTCTAATAGCGAATTCGGAGCTGTCTATTTGCTGTCTTAAACAAGTCATACACTATCCATCCCTTACCACAGGGTCGATGCAATTAATAGGAAACGAATAAAGCTCACACTGTTTCTATCTACCTTGCTTCTTCGAAGACCTCACTGAGATCTCTGGAACTATCTTCTTCGTCCAGTCCCATTCCAGCCAAGTCGAACAAAGTGAGCACAAGCGACCAAGGAGAATGATGAACGACAACATCAGCTCAGTTATCGGCGCTCCGGTTTTCTCAGCAGCAGATGCCACAAACCCACCATTCCCATTCCCATCCCCATCCCCATCAGCACCACCACACTCCAACAACGACACCGGTAAAGCGACGATACAAGTCCCAGCGTCAGCAGCAGCCTCCGACGAGGCGCTGATCACTAACCTGACGCGCCTCGTCAACAGCGTGTACGGCGAGGCCGAGGGCAGCATCTACAAGGCCGCGTTCGAGCGGACGTCGGCCGCGCAGATCGAGGCCCACCTGCGCGCGGGCGAGCTCGCCGTCGCTTTCCTACGGCCAACCGGCGACGGCGACGGCGACGAGGATGACGACGATGAAAAAATCGACTGCTCCCGGTCAAGCGCCCTCGAGAGGAGCACACCGCTGCGCGGGAGACCGGTGGTGGGCTGCGTATGCATAAAGAAACTCTCCCCGACGACGGGCGAGTTCGGGATGCTGGCCGTGGACCCGACGTACCGCGGGGCCGGGCTCGGCCGGGACCTGGTCCGCTTCGCCGAGGAGCGGTGTCGGCGCGATCTCGGGCTGGCCGTCATGCGCCTGGAGCTCCTCGTCCCCGTGCACTTCGAGCACGTCGGCAAGACGCGCCTGCAGGGCTGGTACACGCGCTTGGGATACGTGACGACCGAGCTCGGCGATTTCGGGGAGGCGTATCCGACGTTGAACGCGTTGCTTGCTGGGCCTACTGAGTATCGCGTCTTTGAGAAGAGGTTGGCGGAGTGAAAGGACCCCTGGGTTATAGACGAGTAGAAAGGGGGGAGACTTGTGAGGTTAATGCTACGGAGTCACGGATGATACGGAGCCAAAATTCTAAAAGGGGAGAAGGCGCCGTGATACGGTGGTGTTTTTGGTGTTGAAGAGCATAATGGGATGGTTACTGTGTTATAGATTTGTCTTAGAGGAATTGACTATATATAGAAATAATAAAACTTAAGTTCACTGCTTAGTCTCAATGATGTAATCTCGAAAATGATGCAACCGCTATACCAATCATGGTCGACATCCAGTGGCCCCTTCAGGTCTATGTGGCGAGAGGAATATTGGCTAGAGCATCAAAGCGACTGCCTCTGCCAGTTAGGTAATTGAACTTGTCCTGGGTCCAATTGTCTTGGTCGCCATTTTCCTCAGTTCCCAGCATTTCTTGGATCGACCACGCAATTCTGTCTGCCCCTATCCTCGCACCGATTAGATTATGGGCTCCGGGGCCAAGCTGGAGCGCCGCGAATCGGCCGGCCACAAAGAGAGGCACATCATCCCCCCAGGTCATTTTTTCCGTGATGCAGGGAAAGCCGCCGCAAGTCTCGATCGGGTAATCACGACACATGGACTGTAAGCAAGGCAAAGCCTCAAAGTCCGTGCCTACACCGGTTGCGAAATAGATATGATCGATCGGCGGAAGATCATTCTGCTCTCCTTTCAATGAGACGGTCCAAGCCTTTGATACAGGATCCCACTTCTTATTGTCAATCGTGGTGTGTAGTAACATGTTCAAACGGCCAGTTGCGATGTGTTTTTCGACGATCTTCTTGTAGTATGGGGTGATGCTGCCACCGTTTCGAGCGTCCACGATTTTTTTACACCGTTCTTCGGCTGACTCGGAGTTCCAAAACTGTGCGTGCTCTATGTTCCGAAACTTTCCAACCCATTCAAGGCCGATGTCGAAATGTTTCTGCGTGCATAGAAACACGTTAGTCGAGATCTCTAAGCCCCACACTATAGAACTTGCTAGATCATGCGATACAAGGAGACTAAGGGATCAGGCACGGGATGGTTTTATACGCACTATCTTCAGAGGACCGCGCATGATCAACCATACTTTGGTAGCCCCTCGACGAACGGCAAGATCAGAAATCTGCGCCGATGTCAATCCACCCCCTACCACCAACACATTTGTTTCAGCTCTAAGTGCGATTTTCTTTTGCATGTAAAGGGGTGGAAACGTCTTGATATGCATAGCGTGAGTAGCTCCCTCCATCTCCTCAGTCGTGAGCGAAAAGGGTATCTGGGGCGCATTGCCACCGATAGCCAAGACAACAATCTTCCCATAATGGCATCCATTGTTCGTCTTAACAGCGAAAATTTTCTGTTCATCGGAAAACTCCCGAACGTAATCGTAACGAATATCTTCAACTTGTTCTTGGGAAATTATATCATCGCTGAGCTGGTACCGATCTGCAACGCAATTGCAGTGTGAGAAGAACAGGGGCGTCGACGGCACGAAGTAGTCTTTACGATCCCGTTCGTCGATGGTGGGTATGTTTTGCTGCCTTGGTCGTCTCAGTAATCGTCCTATTCATTTTATGGTGTACATCGGATCTTACTGTCGTCCCAATTTCTCCCTCTTCTTTCTCTGATGTTTACTCAATTCCTTCCCGACACAGCCATGGAGTTCTCTTAGCTCGTCGTCCCGGCCGTTGGTATACGCATAAGACAACAAGGCATCCCGTTCCGCGGGGTCAATGTGAAAAAACATGGGGCTTCGGAGATGAGATATGTCAAATGTCTTGAACATACCCTGCCAGCGTTGCATCCAACTGGTGCCGAACGCGTCGAGGGCCAACAGATCCAATCCTGGGATAATTGGAGTGGCAGCTGCTGTAGGTTGTTTTCCCTTGCCATTCTGGCGCTTTTTAGTGCTCACTTTGGCCGCACGATGTTGCTTTATCCAGTGAAATCTTTTGTGCTCGTCATCGGTGAAGTTCGCTGCTGGCATGTGTTCGGACAGCCGCGCTGCGACTCCCAGCCCGCTGGGCCCAGCGCCGACGATGATCACGTCGCGAACTTGGATGAAACTCGATGTATTGCCGGCCATAATTATTCAAATTGGTATGTTTTCCCAATTAAGTCAATATTTCGGTCGCTACTCTTCTTATACCAGCGGGTGGTTGTGAGGAGGGCGGAGGACCTTGATGGCAACCTTGACGGCTACCTCGATGGCAACTGCATGTGGCTAGGAGGTATGGCCGCTGACGTAGTGTAGAACTCTAACTTCGAGTATACATCAGGTTTTCGAGCTGATGACTCTGCCGTAGAGGCTGAGGAAAAGTACTCTTACGCGTAATAAGGGACTATTGCGCATGTTTGAGGTCCTGCATTCCTCCTTCGTCGCCCTGAATAACGAATTGTGCAACATATTTGATTGCTACTGGTGCGGTTTTTGACACTACAATGCCAGAGAAGCTGATATCCGCAAGACGTCTGCCATAATTGCAGGCAGTTGAATTAAACCCATCTACTAATGAAATGAGATCTGATGTCGATAACGACAAGGTGTTCACCAAGACCTAAGATTCAAAATGTCCAGCGACGTGATGAGCGACGGCGGCCTCATCTCCTTCGAATGCCCCGCATACTGGACATGTGGCGACAGCCGGAGTGACATCCGCTGTCGTTTTGTAGTTGTTGTTCGAGCTGACATTCTCAGAGTTGCCCGCCTCATCCGGGTTGGCATTGCCCCTTTTATTGGCCTTTCCCTTGCGTCTAGACGGCACAATATACGCGCCTAAGTCTATTTGCTCGGGAGCGGCGTCAAGTGGTTCTTCGAGCCGAATATCGCGATACCGCGGCGGACGCCCGTGGCCTCTTGGCCCCCCGGCATTCTCCGAAGCTGAGACCATGGAAGGGGACGGATTCGGTTCGCTTGTGGAAGCTGACCCAGAAGATGGCTGCGTTAACGGGCCACCCTCAACGCCTTGGGCCATGCTTTGCACCCTGCCAACACGACCGTCCGTAAGTCGCACCTTGATACCTCGGTGATGATCGCCTCTGGTCAGGACATGCTGGACAGTCCCTCGGACTTGACGACCCGTGCGTTGATCAACCTTTAGAACAATATTGACAAGAGCACCAGGAATAACCTGGTGAGTCCTCGGAACGGGAGCCATGACGGCGGTTGGCTACGCGAGATTGCAGCTTGAAAGTTGCTTGAGCAGTAATCCAGACGCTAGACTACACTGCCGACTATAGCATTGAGTGCTAAGTCAAAGCACATACGAAGATACCGTAATGGTATGGCACATCCGACGTTCTCCTTACTGTACTCGCCTAAACGTCGTCTCTGTGCATTGTTTGTTTCAAGCGGCGGCGACCTTCCACGGAGATTAGTCGGTGCACGGGCATGTGGGGCAACCCTGCTCCAGCTGGAGCTGCCCGTGATAGATGCGATATTAAGGTAAACTTGTTTATAAGCATGTTTCCAGTTACCTTGCTACCTAAGGTTCATACTCGCTTTATCTTATAATGCATTTGCCTGCGTCTCGGGTCCGACCGGGTCACATCCCGTCCCGAGGTCAAGGTGGTGCTGCAACTGCAGGCGACACATGCGGTGCTTCCCGGTCCTCGGGTTCTCATTTCTGCACACTCGCATTACAACTTGGCCTGAGTCGAATTATTATTATATATCTTGAAATAGATCGAACAGATCGACTTTGTCAGCAGAGACATGCAGATTGAGATGCCGATGCGATGCCAATGCAGCGTGCGTGCATGCATGATCGGTCACATGTAATCGCGGGATCATCTGCTTCTAGAACCCGGCCTGGTTACTACACATCACAACGCGCAGTTCTGCACTCTTCCCCAATGAGTAATCGTCCGGGTGACCCCGGAACCGCACTAGGCGTGTAACACAGCTTAGGGCATGACGACAACTCCCCAATGGGGAGATATAAACCAGCATGTGTCCTGTAGCTCTATGCATAGTGCCTCGTATCTCGATAATTAATTACACCAGGCTCGAAGCGAAACGATACTATGTTCGTGTCCAAATGGAGAGAGTTAGTCTAGACGCTAGACGCTAGACGGCCCTATATTATCCGTCGGTCCTGGCTGTCCGTCCCTGGGTAAGCAGGCAGATAATTACACGTGTAGGTAAGAAGTACCAACAAGAGGAGGAAGCTTAAAACCGTCTTACTCTTCTTCACTTCCTCATAGTACCTACCTACTCACGTCTATTTGTTCGGCCCGACATAAGTACCTAGTAGAAGCCCATGGTTGGTCGCCCCGGGTATTGTCGCTCATGTTGTCGTGTTGTACTACCACAGCCAGCAGTACCTATGTAGGTAGGTATTGCGGTGCAGTAGCGTCTGCGGGTCAACCCCACAAAAGTATATCTCGGGGGGTCTGCAGTTGGCTACCAATAACTAGGTCGACAGACGCATGCACCTAGGTAGTACTTATAGGAATCCCGGTCTTGTGAGAAAAAGGTCTAGCCTTGTCTTTTGACAGCAGGACTTGCCCACATTGGGTGGACGCTACGAAGTAGTGTAAAACATCGTTTCCAAATAACCGGGGCGGAACTATAGCTTCATCAATTCGGCAACCACTTAGTTAGCAGAATTCTATCATGGCATTCACCCGTGCCCAAAACGCGCCCAAGGCGGATCTGGGGCACCAATGTCGATTAATGATGGCGCCCTGGCCAGGCTGTTCTTGGTCATGGGGAGCCCGGACCGGTCGCTGGGCCCGGCCAATATAGGTTTAGCTGTGTTACCTGTGGCTGGAGCTACGAGGATAGGTTACATGCTATGTTGGAGGGGTCTGTGAGGAGAGAGATTTTGACCTGTCATGAATGACCGACTGCCTTGGCAGGCAAAAGTGCCACGATCTGGTTGGCTATCCGAGTTATCTATCACCTCCTTTCCTCTCCCCCCCCCCCCTGCCTCGATGTGGTACGACAATGCTCTAGAAGAGCCGAACCGAGCGTCTGCAGTCCCGCCGTATGAGATCGGCCGGTGAGACATGCAGCGTCTGCCGCGCCTGAGCAATACCGGGTACGTGGATTCGTTGGGGCTACATCGACAACCGTATAAATGACCAACCTACTCCCCGTCGATCACACCAAATATATGCCAAACTTTGTTGTGATCAACAAATCAAGTTGTCCCTCCAAACACTGTTAAGTCTTCGTCGTCGTGAGCGCTACGTATACGGGAAGCGCAAGCACATGTGTTCATCATCCATTGTTTTCAAGCAACATGGCACGCTCCACAGATCGCCAACCAAGACCACCCTACGACCCTGCTATCGACGAGGTGCTCGTAGCACTGGGTCACGGTCCCGATCGCTACGAGGTCGAGAGAGTGCGAAAGGTCTCTGCTTGCCGGACGAGGCCGCTCACGGAGGCTTTACTAGCTGACAAGAGCGTCCGTGTCGAGACTCTTACGATACCAGGCCCAAGGGGCAACCTCACAGTCTCTATAGTCAGACCGATGGTGGAATCGAACATAAAAAGACTACGCCCTGGCATCTTTTACGTACATGGAGGCGCCCTGATCTCCTGCAACCGGTTCGCGGGTCTTGACACCGCTGCAGTATGGGCGAGGGAAATCGATGCCATCACCATTAGCGTGGAGTACGGCCTGGCGCCGGAGAACACGGGCGAACAACCAGCAAACGACTGCTATGCCGGTCTCCTTTGGGCTGAACAACACCTTACTCAACTAGGGATCGACCCTGGTCGTCTTATCTTATATGGAACCTCCGCCGGGGGTTGCTTGGCGGCGGCCACTGCGCTTATGGCGCGCGATAGAGGGGGTCCAAAGCTCTCAGGGTTGTTCCTGGAATGCCCCATGCTCGATGACAGAAACGACACCATTTCAGCCCAACAATACACGAACGGCCCGTTCTATAATTCGACAATGAATAGGTTCGCCTGGCGTTGTCTACTAGGCGATCGCGTAGGGACGAATGACGTCTCTGAGTATGAGGCCCCAGCTAGGGCTGCTGATCTGGGAGGGCTTCCCCCCACATTCATCGATTGTGCCTCCGCGGAGCCGTTTCGCGACGAGATTGTGATATTCGCTTCTAGGCTTTGGCAAGCTGGGGTTTGCGCCGAGCTTCACGTCTGGCCCGGCGGCCCTCATGGATACGACCGAATAGCACCGGATGCACCGATGTCGAAGCAAGCTCGCGAAGCCAGGTTATCCTGGCTTCGGAGGGTATTTACCAGGGGCATTTGAGTGTCACATGGTTTCCAACTTCGGAGACTCTATTTCGGGGAATGAACAGGGGGTTCCTGTACTTGTGGGTTAGGTTAGGTGGAGGGTGTTAATGGCAGGAAAAACAGGTGTGTACTAATGACGGTGGCGGTCTGGTCTTGAGGGCACGTCACTTTGGTAAACTAAAAGCAGGCCGGAGTTACATCAAGGATTTACGGATTGTTGGTCATAAAGGAGTATTAGCGACTTTGTAAAAGCTTCATGTTGGGGTGGTGGTGTAAGAATTAGGCGATTTGTGACAACCAGTTGTCTGCTAGGGCTAACTAGATACATTTGGGGGGAGGCATCAATACCCCGTCGCCGGGAAGTTGATTGATGCCAAGAGATTGGTATGGCGACGGACGGATTTAGCTGTGCTGGCGCATGCGCCCTGGGGTCTGGGAGTAGTGTTGAAACATACGCACAGATCTGTGTGAGCGTCATAGCGTAGTCGGTAGCTACCTAGCTGTTCCAAAATACAACTACACTTCATATACATGACAACACACCAGAGCTTGACAAATAGCTGCTAAGTTAAAGGGTGGTGAGACCCTCCTATTGGCATTTACTATATCGGCCCGTCGCCGAGAGTGATGTAACAAGGGTTAGCGCTGCTCAGTTAGTCCGGAAGCTAGCCGGATATAAAATGTTGAATCTACTATGTAAGGCGAGCGAGCTGTACCTAGGTAGTTACCACTTGGCAGCTGTGTTTCAGCCGCAAGCCACGTAGTTGCACGAGTCATGTGTAACGGGGAAACCAAGCCATTGGATCTCATGAGTCAGGTCAACGGGGAAAAGCAAGCCAGAAAAGCAACTTCCAATTACAGTATCTTCTAACGACGGCAACAGCCAGACAGAGGGAGGAATAAAACGTGCGCCGGATTTAGTATACCTAGAATAGTGTCTAGGACTAGTAGAATGTACCTACGCTATCCATGGGTACTCTACACTTAGGTACAATGAAACATTAGAACCCGATTCACCCACCACTGGAGGTTTCTCGGGATTTCGCAAACTGAGCCATCGACAGTTCCTATTGTAGTCAACAGCTCCGACCATCTAAACAACCTTGAGACGCC
This sequence comes from Xylaria longipes, assembly GCA_025201785.1. Taxonomy (NCBI): domain Eukaryota; kingdom Fungi; phylum Ascomycota; class Sordariomycetes; order Xylariales; family Xylariaceae; genus Xylaria; species Xylaria longipes. The sequence continues at coordinate 71,520 of MU619700.1, forward strand.
GCATATATTAGTGTAGTAAGAGATACTGCACGTATTATACAATTCTACGCAAGTACCTATCAACCCGCGTATACCAGACTAGGTAATGCCAAATCAGCTACGGAACCAACCTACGCTAATAGGCGCATTTACAAATGCCCCACTATCAAGTATCTCGCTTCTCATTTTCTAGAATAGGTAGGTAGGCATTAAGTCGACTCACATTCCATATCGTGTGTTTCCAAGGTTTTACAAAGGATGGATGAGCGCGAGGCAATTTGTCAAACACAACTTCGCGTGTGTGCTAGGGCCGTCGATACTACGGGCAAGTAACATCAGTATAGGTAAGTAGTATAAGTACCTAGATTTATTATGATCTAAGGATGGGAATCCTACTGCCCTCTAATAACGCCGAGTCAGAGGAAATATGACGCGCTCGGCCCACCCGAACATGGGCGTTCGTCTTCGGGATGCTTACCGATGAGTTATTTTATCAGTACGTCGCTTCTAGAAAGCTTCGAACGCTGGGGTGTGGCGATGGGAACTGTCACGGATAAGTGGGTCTCAACTAATCCCTACACAAAATAAAGCGGATTAACTCTAGTCCAGTAGATCCTATATATATATAACCGTACTAGAAAACCTTTTTAATTACTTAAATTTAAAAAGATAAATTATTTAAATATATTTTAAAAAATTGTTATTAAAAAATATACTAGTTTATTTCCTATATATAATCGCTACTTTATACCTACGTAAAAGTTATAAACCTGGTTCGTAATAAAAACTAATGCTTTAAAATTCTTAAAGCGATTAACTAAAAAATATTTTATTAATCTTATTTTTTATTTTAAATATTTATTTAAAATCGTTAAGCGATTATTTTAATAAAATTACTTTAATTAATATATCTTTTATTAACCCAAATAATAAAATCGCTAAAAACGCGGTACTTTGTACCTAATATAATTATTCTAGTTAAATTAATTAATTAAAATTCTACGTATCTGTTTAAAACGTATAAGAGCTAATTAACTTAAAAGCTTTTAATATAAGCTATGTGTTTAGCTATATTTTAATAGCTCTTTTAAAAAGCGTTATAATAAAAGCTATAGTTAATAAAAAAATTAAAGCAAATAAGTTACCCGCTATTATTATAAATAAAAAAATTAAGTTAAAACTAAATAAATAAATCTAAACTTTTTTTTTTACTTTTTTAGCTTAATTAGCCCAGTTTAATAAGTATATAATAATATTTAACTAAGTTAATAATATAATTAACTAAAAAATTATAATATTTATTACTATAAAACTTATTATAAATAAAATAATTAACTTATAAGCTATAATAAAAATAATAAAAAATTATTTAGCTTTTACCCAGTTTATTATAAAATTTATAGTTCTTTAAAAATATAAAAAAACATTTAAAAAAACCACTAGCAAAAGCGTTAAGCTAAAGACCTAGTACGCGAGCTAATATAAAATATTCTTAAAAGCTTAAATATTAAATCTTGTAAAAATTAAAAAAATAATTATAATAAAAAGCTTTCTAAAAATAATTAAGGCAAAAATAGCTTTAAACTAAGCTTGTTAACAGCTCGCGAGCTTAACTATAAACAAGCAGCTAAACAAACTTATAATAACTTTTAAGTAGTATAAAAAAGTTTTTTCCGCGTTAGTTTATAAAGAGCTTTTTAAAAATAAATATAATAAAAAAAAAATCTTCGCTTTTTTAAAAAAAAAATCTCCAAACTAATTATAAAAATAAAATAAAGCTTGTAGTAAATTATTTAATAAAAAAAGCTTACGTTAGTATAAAAAATATTAATATTTTTATTTATTAAACTTTAAAAATATTTATACGTAGCTATTATATAAGTATAAACGTTTATAAAAAATAATAATAAAATTTAGCAATAAACCTATTAAAACCTTTTTAGTAAAACTAATTAAAAATATTAAAATTAGTTAAAGTTATACGTGCTAGTTAAACTTATATAAGCTAATTAAAAAATTAAAATAAGCTATTAAAAAAAATTATACCCGTTAAAAATAAGCTAATAAAAAAACAAATATAAATAAATAGCTTAATTTTAATTTAACTTATATAGTTATTAACCGATTTCTTTTATAATAGTTTAATATAATACTAAAAGTATATACTACTTTTAAGTATAGTTTTTACCCGCTTTTAAAAAACATTATATTAAATAATTATAAAGCTTTACACTTTGTTAATAATAAAAATTTACTAAAAAAAAGCTTATTTATTTTTTTTACTAATAAAAATAGCGTAAAAGTAGGTATAACAAGCTTCTTTATTATAAACAAAAAAAAAAAGATTATTTATAACGTATTAACAAACGTTTAAAATAAAAATAAAAATAACCTAATTTTAAAAAACGTTATATTAATAAAAAGGTTTTATATAAATATTATTTTAAAAGCTTGCCTTAAAAATAAAAAAATTTAATATTATAGCTTAAACTATTTTTTTAAATATAAAAGCTTATAAATAAATATTTTTATAAAAAAACTAATTAAAAAATATAATTTAATTTTTTTTAAATATAGCTTTATTATATTTTATTTAAACAATTCTTTAATAATTAATACTAATAAAATATTTTAAAAGATTTTATTAAACGCTATAAAGCTAATTATATTAATATATAAAAAACGCCTGTAAAAACTTTTTATAAATTAATTAAAACCTTATAAAAATATTAAAAAAGTTTAATATATAAAATTTAGTTATTTAAGCTTAAAAGTTTTTAAAATATTAATAAAATATATAAAAAACGTTAAAATTAAAAAAACAAAAAAAATAAAATATAAAAACTACGCTAAAATATATACTTTATAAGTTATATTTTAAAAGGTTTTAAAAAAACGCGCCGTATAACTTTTTTAAAAAACTAACTAGAATTTATTTAACTACCCGCGAAAATATAATAAAAGCTTTTAAATACTTATAATTAAAAATAAATATAGTAAAATAATTTATATATTTATTTTAATTTAAAAAACAAAACTTTAAATTTTTAAAACTTTTTATAAATTTAAACGCTAAGTAAAATATTATTATAAGCTCTTTATTTATAAGTTTTAAAGCGATAAAAAATATATAATAATTTTTAAAAAAAAATTTATAAACTTTTAAAAATAAATAAAAAAAAAAAAAATTGATTTAAAACTTTTTTTAACTTATATAAAAAAGCTAATAAGCGGAAAAAAGCAAGCAGGTTAAAAAATAATTAATAAAACTATTAAAATATTAAAAAACGTTAAACTACCCGAAAAGCTTTAGCTAAAAATAGTTTATACAGCTATATAGCTATATAATTAAAGCTTATTTAAAGCTTATAATTTATGTACCCCTAATAAAATACTTTTAATTTAGTTTAAATAGTATTTTAAATAATATTTACTTAAGTTTATAATTAGCCGGAAAATCAACTTATAACTTAACTAAAGCTTAATTTAAATATTTAAATATAAAATATACTTAGTAAAAAAAAATAAACTAGCTAATAAGTATAAATAAATATATAAAATAAATTAATAAGTTTATATAAACTATTTAATTAGCTATTAAGCTTTTAATTTATATTATATATAAATTTTTTAATTAAATAAAATAATTATTATATATAATATATATTTTAATAAAAAAATTTTTTATTAAAAAAATTAAAAAAAACATACTATTAAAATTAATATAGCTTTAATAAATAATATTAACGTTAAACTAGTTTTTAAAAACCTTTTTAAAATAATAAATATATAAAATAAAAAACTGCTAAAATAAAATAAACTAAACGCTAATACCCCTAGCAAGTTTAAAAGTAATTTTTAACTTTATAACTTATTATTTAAAAACTAACTAAAAAAATATAAGTTAAAAATAAAAGCGTTTAAAAAACAAGGTAAAAAAAGCCTAAAAGCTTTTAAAAATTAGCCGTAAAAACTTATAACTTTTTAATAAATATTTAACCCGGTAAAATAACTTATTAAAATAAAAAAATAATTTAAATTAATTAAAACCTATAATAAAAATCCTAATTAAATAAAAAAACTATTAAAATTAATTAAACTATAAAATAAAGTTTTATAATTTTTTTAAAAAATATATTTATTAAAAAAAAAAACAACCGCCGACTTATTAAAAAAAAAAAACCCAGCTAAAAATATAATAATAATAAATAAACAACCGGTTTAGCGAAAATATAACTATAAAATTTACTTAATAGTAATAAAAATAAGCCGAAAAATTAAAAAAAAACCCCCTAAAAACCTAAAAATAAATAAAAACTAAAAAAATATTATAATATTTACTACTTTGATTAAACAAATTTATAAAAAACATAAAATAAACCTTTTAAATAATTATATTTAATTAAACTTTTTAAAAACTTTTTTATTTAATTAGCTAAAAATAATTTATTAAAATAATTAAAAATATAAAACCCTATATATAGTATTTATAACAGTAATAAATTAATATAAAATAAAATATTTTAAAGCTATTTTTTAGCCTTAAATATATTAAAATAATCTTTTTAAGCTACTTTTTAAAATATAAAAAAATTTAGCTAAATATTTTTTAAAAAATTGTTTTAAAAAAAATATAGCTAAAAAAATCGCTAACTTTTAAAGGTTTAAAATAATAATAATTATACTACGCTATAAAATAAAATATAACCTATTATTTTTAAAATAAATATTTATATATAAGTTTAATAAAAAAAATTATTTAAAAGTTTATAAAATATGTTTAATAGTTTAAAAAAATTTTTAATATAAAAATATGTTTTAATTAATTTATATTATAACGCTTATAATAAAAATATTTAAAATTATAATAGCTATAGCTATATAGTTTAATTTAAAAATAAAATAGTTTAATATAATTTTAGCTTTTTTAAATATTTTTAAAAAAAATAAAAAGTTTATAACTTATAAGTTATTAAATAGTTTTAAGCAAAAAAACAAAATAGCACTATTTAATAAAATATTATATAAGCTTTAAAACTTTTTTTTATTATAGTATAAAAAGTTTACGTTTATTTTTAAATTTTTTTATTTAATTACTTTATTAAAAAAACCCTGTTTATTTTATTTAAAAAATCGTTAAATATATATAATATTTTATATAAATAACTTTTTAATATTATATTACCGCGATTATAAAAAATAAGTTTAAAAAATAATTAATAGAATTAAAAGAATATATAAAATTAAAAAATAAAATAATATATACTAGTTTTTAAAAATTAAAATAATAAAAAATAAAAAAATATAAAAAATATTTTTAGTATATAATTAATATATTAAAAAAATTATACTCCGCTATAATTTAATAAATAGTAGCTAAATCTTAGTTATTTTTTTATTTTTTAAAAAACTAATAAAACACTTTAAAAAAACTTTTAAAGCTTAAATAAAAATATTTTAAAAACGCGTAGAATTAATTTTATATATTATAATTATAATAAAGCTAAATATAACCTTTATAGCAGCTTAACTATTAAAACATTTTATTAACTTTAATTAAAAATATTTAGCTATAACTAATTAAATAATTAAATATTTTTACTATATTAAGTTTTTAAAAATTACTTATAAATAAATTAAATAAAATATATAAATATTATTAATAATTAAAAATATTTTATTTAATAATAATAAAAAAACAAAAAAATTATTTTATAAGTATATTATATTTTTATTTAAAAATATAATTTTTTAAAAAACTATTAAATAAAATATTATTTTTATATTTATTATTAAAACTAAAATTAACGTTTTAAGCTTAACCGGGGTAAAAATAATAATTTTAAAAAAGTTTTTTAAAAATATTATTTTAAAGCTCGGCTAAAAATAAATAATTTATTTAGATAATACTTAAATAATCCGCTTAATAATTAAAAAAAATAAAAAAATTAATACTTGGTTATACTATATAAATATATAAAATATATAAATAAAATAAAAACATTATAAAAACTTTTTTAAAGTTGTTTATTTATTTATTAATTAAATACTAGCGGATAAACTTATTAAAAACTTATTAAAAGCTTAATATAAATATTTTTATACGTTAATTAATTTATAAAATATATATTATTTAATATATAACGGATTATATAAAAATAAAAAAATATAACTATTATTAAGCTAAAAAACCCTTTTTAAACTAATATAAAATAATCTTAAAAATAATAAATTAAAACTTTAGTAAAACTAAACTTAAAAAATTATATTAAATTTAACAAACTTATAATTATTTTGCGAAAATAATAATAAGTATTAAAAATAGTAGAAATAATACTAAAAATAGTAATAGTAGTAAATATAAATATAAACGTAAAAATAAAAGCTAGTATAAATATAAGTATAAACGTAGCAATAAGCGCGAGGGTAATAATAGCGCCGAAAAATTTAATAAATAAAATTTTAAAAAATATTTAATAAATTAAATATAAATATAATATTTTTTACTAGCTATTAAATAATAATTTTTTAAAAAAAACTTAAATAAATAAAAAAAAATATATTAATATTTTTAATAATATTATTTTTAAAAGCAGCAACTAAATATATTGTTATAAAAATAATATATAAATTTTTAAACAAACAGGTTAATATAAAATAAATAAATTAAAAAAATATAAAAAATATTTATAAAAACTAATAAAAATATTTAAAAGTATATTTATAATATTAAATATTACTTATTAGCTTTTCGTAACAAGTTTTAAAAAAGCTGCCCGCGAAAGCTAATAATAAACAGCCGGCGTAGGAAATCGTACAGCGAGCACTTTAAATACGGATTTAAGGGCTTTAGCGCGCGTATTAAAGGGTAATAAAAATAAAACTAAAAAAGCTAACCGAGCCAGGCAAAATAGGCAAGCTAGCAGCAGTAGCTAAAACGCTTGCTAAAACTTAAAAAATATAACAAGCAGCAGTAGTATTTTTAGCAGCGTTAGTAGCAGTAATAATAAAAGTAAAAAAAGCAGCAGCAGTAGTAGCAGCAAACTATAAACTGTTTTTATAATTAATAATAATTTTATATAATTAAAAAAATATTTATAAAATATTTAAAAATAAGCTAAAAACAGCAGGGGCTAATATAATAATAATAATAATAATATTATTTATAGTTAACCTATTTAAATTATTAATTCGTTACTTTTAAAGTTAAAACAAGTAATAAAATAATACTAAAAGCGCTAAAAAAAAAATAACTTATACGGCAAAAAACTTTTTAATATTTTTTATTATAATTATATTTAAATTAGCTAATATTTTATAGCTAGTAGTAAAATTATTTTAATTACTTATAAAAAATATATATATAAAAACTAAAAAAAAAAAAAAAAAAAAAAAAAAAACTATTTAGCTAAAAAATAAACTATATAACTTATTATAAATATAAAAAACAACTATAGTTTAAAACAAATAAATATTTATATAAAAATTTTTAAAAATATTTTTTTAAAATATTAATTATATTAATAATAATAGTTTTTTTTATATATAAAAAGTATAAAAATATAAATATAAAGCTTTTATAGTAAAAAAAAGCTTATAAAAATACGGATATACTGTTCTTTATAATTTTTATATTTATTATTTATTTTATTTATTTACTCTGTTTTTAATTAGCTTTAAAGCTTTAAATAGTTTTAAAATTAAAAAGTATATTATAAATAAATAAGTTTTAACTAATCCTTATATAAAATAAAGCGGATTAACTTTAGTTTAATAAATCCTATATATATATAACCGTATTAAAAAACCTTTTTAGTTATTTAAATTTAAAAAAATAAATTATTTAAATATACTTTAAAAAATCGTTACTAAAGAGTGCACTAGTTTACTTCCTATATATGATCGCTACTCCACACCTACGCGAGAGGAACGTTACAGTCTCTCTCCCTCCCAGACTCGGGCGTATCTCCCAGGCTGTCGCCGCCTAGGTCGATCATGATGAACAATCAGCGCGGACCGAGCAGCCTGGCGAGCGCCGAGCTCTTCCCGTCGCCTGGCTCGTTCGCGCCGCTGGGGTTTTCGTATCTTCGGGATCGACTCCCTTAGTACCCAGAGGGATTGGTTGATCGCGATCCCTTCGCAGAGGCGTTGCTCGCGTATTATTCTAGGTACATACCTCTCTGCGTCTTCTGCTGCGCTCTTTCGCCCGGAGGGAATCCCCAGTCGTCGCCGTCTCGGGCGAGGGCGCTCGTCCTGTGAGGATCATCGGAACCTGCCAGGTCGACGAGACATAGACTCCCCGTGTGAGGATCGCCTCATTCCCATCGATCGCGTGCGAGGAGGAATTGCTCATCGTGTACGTCTTCCCGGTAACCGTCTGCCCGTAGTAGAAGATCATGAAGCTGGCGTCCGTCGACGAAGGACTGCACGAACTGGCTGATCTCGAGCCACACGTCCACGTTCGTCTCATGGGGCTCGAAGCGGTAGTCCTTCGCCCCGTCCCGTCTTCTACCTGAATCGTGGTTCCGTAGAGCCCATTTTTCGAGATGAGCTCCAGCCCCCGCCGGTCTGTTGTGGAACTTAACCCTCCGACGTCTCGTGGGATAGAAGCGCCCCGTCTTGAGGGGTCGATAGCCGGATCCGGCACATCACGCGAATCTCCTTTCGCAGCTTTTGAAACTCGGCGAAGATGAGACGAGCTCCGATCCTTCTTCCACCAGGGCTTTTCCCATGGTTTGTAGCTCGCGTTTGTTCTGCTGTGCTTCTGCTGGTTTCGCCTCCAGCGCCTTAATTGTCTTGCTGCGCTGGCTCAGCAACTTGCTCTGCACTAAAACCCTGGCATTGTGTGATAGTTCGGTGTCCCTCAGTTGCTTCGCTTTTGCGTTCAGTTGTGTGGTTAGCTCTGTGATCTTGCGTCGATTTCCCTCGTGAATAACCTTGTCGGTCTTGCTTGAGGGTGAGCCTGAGCTTCTCGAGCTGCGAGTATTTTTGCTTCTGACTCCTCCTCGAGAGTGGACGTCTTTTTTACCCTCGCTGTAGGCGTTGTTCTTGCGGTTTTGAGGCTGGTTTCGAGAGATTTGTTTTTTCTTGTTGTGTTTTGGATCTCAGTTTCTAGTTGAACACTTTCTCAGTGATTTCTTGTCACTTTGAGTGTTTTCGAGAACCCGTCGTAGGTCGTCTAACTCCCTTTCAGCCTTTTCAGCCTTTTCGCTTTGAGGCTCTAGCTTCTCCTGTACCTTCGGAGCCGAATGTTGGGCCTCCTTCGTTTGATCAAATTCAGAAGTGACCCCTGGATTCTATTGTGCGCCGCCGTTACTTCTTGCTGCAGTGTTTCTACCTTCGCGTCTTTTGGTAAGACGCTCGCTTTCGCCTCACGAACTAGCGCGTGTGATTGATCGAGCTCTTTCTGCCACTTAATCCTCATCTAGCTGACGTCGTCTTGCCACCTGCAGGTGTTCTCTTCGAGGGCTTTGCAGTATCGCTTGGTGTGTTCCTGTTTCGAGACCCTGAACAGTTCTGTGAGTTGCTCAAGCCTCTCTAATTTCTCCTCTACTAAGATCTGCCTCTAGCGTTCTTCCTCTATCTTCGTCTTCTCCCTGGTAAACTCTTCTTTGAGCTGCTTGATCACTATGTCATGCGAATTTTTAAGCTCCTGTATCTACCCCGGTACCTCGCTTAGCTTTTTCCCGCACTCGAGCACTTCGTGTTGGCATCTCTTGAGTTTAGCCTCTGACTCCCTGGATTGTTCCCTCAAGTCCTTCTCGGTCTTACGAAGCCGTCTGATCTCTTGGCATTGGGTTCGTCTTGTTGTTCGCGAAGTGCTTGGAGCTCATCTGGGACCTTTTCGAATTGTCTCTTTTGCCTCATTTCTTCGTTCCACAGTTCGAGATTTCACTCCAGCTACTTTTAAAACATCCCCAAATGATCAGACATAATTGTTTTCAACCGCTCGTCATATTTCTCTAGGTACCCCTTGATACTGTTTCCTGCCTGGTGTGCTATCGTATCCAATTTCCCAGAGAAGCTCAGTTGACTGTAAAGCTAGCTTTTCCTATTCTTCTAATGACCTGCGGCCGGCAACCTTGCTGATCCGGTCTCATTCTTGGTCTCATGCTCCGCTTCTTTTCGGACTTTCTCTTGCTCACGGAGAATTCGCCATGGCTTGGACGGTATTCAATTGTCCGTATTGAAACCTGCTGAGTTATTCTCTGTGCCTGCTGAGTTATTCTCTATGCCTGCTGGCTAAATTAAATTAGCCAAAGATCTTTTTCGTCTTTGACCCCATCAAAGCTGTAAGCTAGACATACATAGACTGCCGAGAGCCTATACATACCCTTTATTACTGATGACTTTGGTCTTGTCTAACTTCTTGTTCCTAGTCAACGAATCATCGATGAAATTCTGCATGATATTAAGCTGCTGGTCAAGCCCGCTGATCCTCTCTTCGTGGGCTAGAACCCTGCTGTGTGTCAAATGGGGGGTTAGGGTGTTCACATATCATATAAGACAATTTATTTGCTGTTGGAATTACTATCCTCATCTCGTCCCTTATCGTGCCTGCCAATCCCAGACGCATCAGCCTCATTTTCCATTGACGTCGGCCGAGCCCTACCCCAGCGCTCGGCTTGAAGTGCCATCGTACCGCCCTACCAAATTCTGGATGAGCCGTAGGTTAAGATGGTGATCTGAGGTCCGCGCTGACACATATATCGGGGTGACTTCTCAGCTGTGTCGATGTGTGCTCCTTGAGGCTAATACCGGCAGTTGAAGCTTTTGGGTTGACACTTGGTCATGGTAGGTCAACGGCCGAGGCGATAATAGCGGGCTTTCTCAGATTCGAGGTGTATCTAATGAGGCTAGATGAGCTCCTGACTTTATACACCTAACTGAATGAAGGTGGAGAATATCATGACTGTAAAGAAACTGTGGACAACAGCACAATTGGACTTCTCAAGCAACTTATGGTATAATTTTGGGTTTTCTCTTCTCTAATGCATTAACTAACGGATACCTGTTCATCTTGTAGAATTGTCTTTGTATGGTAAACGCTACGGGTACTTGTGGGCATAAACTAATTTGGTGAAGTCGTTGAAAGGCAGCAAAGAAAGGAGTTACACCTCGCATATAAAAGGGTTATCACAATAGGGGATAATAACATTCGAGGCCGGGTCCTATTTCACGGTGTTGCTCATGCATAGTAGACATAACGCCACCTCCTGTGCTGGTTTAGTTACGATGGCATAAACAATAGGTAATACATTAGAGCTCTATGTCACAGAGAAACATGCCCAAACGCTCCATCCGGGCTGCTCGTCGTATTGTACATGGGAGTTACCAGCCTTGCGTCGTAAGCTCCCGGACTCTCGAGATAGTGGCCTTGAAGCCCTTCTGGAACCTCTTCCGCCAGCGCTCGCTCCGGAGCCTCTTCCGCTTCTTTCCCGGGCGCTCGTGGAACCTCTGCAGCTGGAAGTCCCGGCGCAGCCCGTTCTGCGAAACCTGGACGGCTAGCAGCTTGAATGACCGCGCGACATCGACGTTGTTCTTGACGTAAACGGTGCGGCCGGTGCGAGGGACCATGCGTAGATGGGCGCTTGGTGCGGCCGGCGGCTCCTCGCGGTTCGCCCGCTTGGTTGGGTTGATGTCGGAGAAGTCGAGGAAATCAGATGCGAAATCCATGGACTCCACGGGCTCCTGGCCATTCGTTTCTTGCTCCTTCTTTTTCGGAAAGTTATAAGATGAACTTTGGGGTTTTCGAATGTCGGCAATGTTGTCGGCGGTTCCTCGTGTAAGGCGGGCGGGATTGGTCCAGCTCCCGGAGGCGTAAAACTTCTGTTGCGTCTTCGTTGGTGACGTTGCGGAGACGGAGCCCGCAAGTATGAGCGAGCGACATGGCTGAGATCGAATGGGCGTGGCTCGAAGTAACGAAGCTGAGCGCATGGCTGCTTGAGCAACCCGGCCGAGTTCTGCCCTGCAGAGACTGTTAGCGAAAAGGAAGCGATAATTGTCAATGGAAGGACACACATATTGGGCACCTTTCCTGCTCGCCTTCTGGTGCAATTGTTGAAAAAGGGACCGGCTACCTAGAGGCGTCGAAGACAGAGCTGATTGAATGCGGACCAAATCAAATCAAATCAAAAGTTGATCAGAACCAAATACACGCCCAGGGCGTATGCGAAGGCATGCAGGTATCTTAAGTTATCTGAGATAGTGACGGCTAGGTAGGTACCTAACCGAACTCTAACTGATCCATGCACTCCACCAAATCTTGATAGGTCTACGGCCGGGGCCCGCATCAGCCACAGCAAAATATCCGGGTGGCTGTGTCAAGTCACTGTTGCGCTAACGGTTACCTAGTTAGACTGTTAGACTAGTCAAGAGGGACCATATCGCGTCTGGCTCTTGCCTTCGCCGGACCCAGTCTTAAGCTTCGTCGCAAAAATGGGGAGCCTTGCGACGTGCAGATTCGCAAATAACAAATAACTTGAACCTGTTATAAAACTGTCTTCATCCCACGATATATTAACGTCGCGACTACAGATATCTCTTAACCCCACGCATTGACCGAGGCCGAGTCTGAGCATACGCGATTCCAACGATTTGCCACTATGGCCTACAATCCCTATGGCGGAGGTAAGTCGCCCGCCTATCGAACGGCTGCTGCCATTCCACGACGAAGGCATCGAGCCGCCCTCGTTCGCAAAGTGAGGATCGCTGACCAAGTTCTCCAGTGCCCGGCTTCGGCCCCCCGCCCACGTACAACTCGTATCCTGGTGCCAATGGCCCGCCAGGCATGTCCTCTGCCCCTGGTCTTGGTCCGTCCCGCCAACGAGCCCCCTCCATGGCCCTCGCACTGAGTACTGACGCGCGCACACAGGACCTCCACCAGGCATGTCTGCCCCAGGAATGGCGCCACCACCTGGCGTTCAGCAGCCCAGCATCACTCAAGCTAATCGACCCAGCGGCATGCCCTCCTCCTTCCAAGCGCCCCCGAACATGCCCAACATCAACTTCAACGCCCCCGTCATCCGCCTCGGCACCTTGTCGGGGAAGCCTTCCACGCCTGGCGCCCCGGGCCGCAAGGACGGCGAGACACCGACGTCGGCAGGCCCGAGGGCCGGCATTGGCATGGATCGAAGCCTAGACCAGGCTCGCCAGGCCATGAGAGAGAACCTGCAGTCTTTGGTACCGCCAACCAAAGAGGAAATCATCCGAACCATCTTTGTCAGTGGTATCACCCAGGGCGTTGGCGGAAACCAGGGTATCGAACAGATCCTCGGTGCAGTAGGCAAGTTACGGCGCTGGGACCGAACCGTAGACTCGAGCGGCAAGGAACTGGCGTTTGGCTTTGCCCAATTTGAAGACACCGAATCGCTTTGGTTCGCATCGGAGCTCTTTCGTGACGTCGAAGTCCCCTCCAAGAAACAGACCCCTTCGGATACACCTCCAGAAGACGACGGAACGTACGAGAGGTTTGAGAAGGCCCAGCTCCAATTCCGATTTGACGAGAAATCGACGAAATTCCTGGAAGACTACAAGGAAGGCAGAACAGACGAGGCAGGTTCCGAGGCCAGGCTCGAGACGGCGAGAGGTGCGTTGAAGCAGACCATCAAGAACCTGTTTTACCCTCCAGTACGATCTAGCGCAGATGCGGATGGCGACGTTGCCATGGGCGAGGCGTCTGCACAGAATGGAGACAATGTCGAGGTGGTTAATATCCCCTTGGCACAAGAGGATGAACTTGCCGACATCCCGGCCGAGATGAGGGAGACTGTAGCAGCCGAGATTGCTGCTTTCAGAGACCGAAGCATCCAACGGGATCTGGAACGCTTAAAAAGGGAAGAGGAACTGGAAGCTCTTGAGAGACAGCGAAACGGTGTCCCTAGACATTCCCGATTGGTCTCACCACCGCCATCCAATACAAATAACATCCCACTGGGCCCCCGAGTCCCTAACGCACCATCAGGTCCTAAAGGGCTAAAATCAGAATTGGGTAAAGATTTTAACCGGTCTGTCAATTTTGTCAACGGTGGTGTTACCAACGGTGGTGTGACATATAACAGAGAAGATGACGAGGACCCAGCGAGCGACGAGGAAATCGAGCGACGTCGAATCGCCAAACAGAAATCGGAAGCCGAAAAGGCTTATCTAGATGCTGAGCGACGTTGGCTCAACCGTGAAAAGTCCCGGACAGCAGCTCTGGAGAGAGAAAAGGGCCGTGATATCACAGACGAAGAAAATGCGGCTGCGAAACGAGAAGAGGCGCTCCGTTGGCTGCAAAACTTCGATGACGATGCGGAAGCGGCACGGAAGAAAGAGGAGTACTATAAAGATCGCAGTGCGTGGATGCGGGATCGTGCCGCGAAGAGAGGAAGAGAAATTGCTGCCGATGAAGCCGACCGTCAAGCAGAAGAGCAAGACCGGGTTAAGGAAGAGGCGGAACGTGAACAGGCCCGTGGCATGGCCGATTCCTTCCTCGAGAAACAAGCACAAGAGATGGAACACAGGCACCCCAGTAGGACGGGTCTCGCGGCACCGCAGCCCTTCAAATTGTCTCTTGGTGCCGCGGCGCAAAAGGCTCAGGCGCAGCGTGCTGCCCCGCAAAGGAAAACAATTGCTGAGGTTGAAGGCCTCCTTGAAGATGAAGATGAGGATGCAACTACGAGACGGCAACTCATCCCCATTAAGTTCGAGCCAACTATGGCAGCTGCCATGTCCGATGAGGAGCGCGACCAAGCCGTACGTGCTCTTGCACAGGAGATTCCTAATGAAAAACAAGGTCTCTGGGAGTGGGATGTCAAGTGGGATTACTTGGACGAGAGTGTCATTCGCGAGAAACTTCGTCCTTTTGTGGAGAAGAAGCTGGTCGAGTATCTCGGTGTTCAAGAACAGTTGCTTATTGAGGTTGTCGAGGAACACCTTAGGAAGCATGGCAAGCCTGAAGAGCTAGTGGAGGAATTAGCAGAGGTACGCTGTCACGCTATTTTCTAGTCCTTTTCCCCCTCGCTAACACTATATCACAGGCACTGGACGACGAGGCCGAGGCTCTAGTCAAGAAGCTTTGGCGGATGGTTATATTCTTTACTGAGAGCGAGAAACGTGGACTCTCTGCGTAGTATGGGCGATTCATGGATCAAGACGGAAATTGTAATAATAGCTATATGGTCTCCTGGGTGTGCAGAGGGGAAAGGGGGTTATTCAGTCGCAAGACGCGCACTGGCAGGCGAAAATCATGCTCGTGTCTGAGCAGCGCTTTAGCGTTAAGATTCTATCTACCGCAATCAATGAAGGCATCAGTACCCCGTTATTCGTTATGGATAGCGGCTGTACATCAGATAGTAATGTACAGCACTCATTTTGAAGACATTTCCATCAACGGCTCACGCGTTAAAATTACTAGATGGGCACTTCCCGACCCGTTGCTAAACACTATACAGGAATTTGAGAACAAGCAGGGTGATAGCACCAGAGACACTTCGACGAATATGTTTTGCGGCCGAGGAGATCACAGAGTATCCTTTAATGAGTGAGACTAGCTATACGTTTGCCCAGCGTTGCAGATGCCTTTGCTCAACTGTTCTCTCTTTTCCTTCGGCGCGCATCGGGCGGTGGGGAGAACGAAGCCACGACACAGCCCTGGTATGCAGTCCAATTCGCCAATGAGAGGCTTAGACCCCAGCGGCCGATGCGGCAGTGTTAAAGATGCATAGCTCTGGCTATGTCTTCCCAGTACATATCACAACATTGGTGAGCGGACATGGCATAGGCTTGCACGGGATCGAGAATGGCTCTTAAATCAAACGTTGCGCCCAGAGCCTTGCGAGCCAGCCTTCCATCTATCTACCCACATCGAATATACTTACTGCTATGCTACTACGGCCGCTTGCAATAGAGACTTGCCTTAAAACTCCTCCAACGGGGATCAACTCCTTTAGCACCTTAATAATCTAGCCACGGCCAAGACATTCCCCATCCCCGCGATGCCGGAGCAAACTTCAAATTCCACTACTCCGCAGCCACCCGCACTGAACACGAACAGTCAGCCGCCAAGGCCTCAACCAACTCCGGATCCTACTCCTCCACAGTCGCCTGTAGCCTTGCCCAGTGCTCGGCAATCTGAATCAGACACAAACGGTCAGCAACGGGTATCACAAGCTATCGGGGTACCGAGTACAAGTCTCCTCGCAACGGTGGTCCCCACGTGGCTGGGTGTACTCATAGGCCTCGGTGGGCTAGTTGCGGCTCTATATTTTGGATACAAACAGCTGGTCTCTGGGAATTGGGCCGCCATTGCGACGTATAGAAGCCAGTGCAAAGAGGCGTTTGTGAGTCAACTTCAACTACCAAAATACGCCCATTACAAGGTGTCGATGTTCGAATATTGATAGAGCGGATGGACCTTAAAGGAACTAAACATGACGAATGCCGACGATGCCGAATATGCAGACTGTGCCAAGCTCCTGAAAACGGCACCCACGCCTCCCCCGATACTTCGAAGGGTCGCAGAACGAGCCCTGGACGAATTCTCTGACTATCAGGCGAGATTCCATGCTGTATTGGTCTTTACCGTGCTAGGCCTCGCGTCGTCTCTTCTGTATACGCGGAGAGCTTCACGGGCGGCGGACTTTGACCACTGGATCGAGCTTGTCAGGCTGAGCGGGCTGTTTTCGGGCCTCGCTAGCTTGGGCATCTTGTTCATGGATACTAAGTTGACGCTGCATTCTCGTTGTCCTTGCCCGTTCTGCGTAACGTATTTCTCAGGTATCCCGTTTTTTCTTAGTCTACTACATGTCTAGTCTACATTTTCTCGTTGGAATTAGTAATGTGTTGCCCGTCCTTTCGTTCAGCGGACCTCTTCTGGGCTATTGCTTTGTTATTTCACTAGGAGTGTGGGTTACCACAGTTCTCGATCCCGCCATCCTCGGATGCCCTACATCAGTGGCGGACTGCGAAAATATATGCTGGAAAGATCCACTGGCCGAGAAGCTGTTGGTATTCTGAAGTTCTGGTACCACAATGATGAGAAAAGTGAGAAGCGCGAGGCACCGAGTACCTCAAGCCGGGTGCTTGAGCAGTGAGCGCGCCAATGGGAAGCTACGGAACGGAAATAACTGACTGAACGAGTATATAAAAAAGAAAAAAAGAATTGTAAACAATTACTTTACAGTACAGGACTTTGATTAAGGTTAGATAAATTGCTTGATTGGACTAGACGAAACACAGCAAAAAAAAAAGAAGAAAAAGGTATCCCTTTGTTCTACTCCAATTACTCATTCTTTTAATAAAAACAAGAGCATCTTCATAGAATAACTGAGCTTCATTTATACTTACGACAATATAATGAGACTGGGGATTGGAATTACTGATCAAGTTAGTCAGCCGGCTCAAGAACCGAGGTATGCTGTAGGTGTCCGGGGTAAGCCCCACCTCTCTTCAACACATTGTATCTTAAGGACGTCGAGGCCTTTCTTACTTCTACGTGATGCTGTAAATCCATAATATTTTTAAGTACGAACTTCTTGTGTTGTTAAATATAAGAAGCCAAGTTAATTCCTCTGTCTAGCCTAATGGGCTGTATCAACTAGAATCCTTTATTCCAATTCGACAGCAGCATCTCACTTCAACACCAAGACATTTACGCCACCTACTCTAGGTATCTACATAAGACATCTAACACGCACCCCTTCGCACCACCATGTCCGCCCCCTCATACACCAATCTCCCACCCACACTCTCATCCCCACCACCCGCCGTCCCGAACGTCCTCGTCTCCTTCCCAGCACTGCACATCCTCCTCGCGACGCTCAACCGCCCAAAACAGCTCAACGCCATCCCGCGCCCACAGCACTTCGCCCTCGACAGGCTGTGGGCGTGGTACGATGCCGAGCCGTCCCTCCGCTGCGCCGTGATCACGGGCTCCGGACGCGCCTTCTGCGCGGGGCAGGACCTCAAGGAGTGGAACAGCATCAACACCGACACGGCAACTCCATCATCATCATCTTCTTCTTCTTCTTCGACCGACAAGGCGGGTCTCGGGTCCCGCATGCCGCCCGGCGGCTTCGGCGGGCTGAGCAACCGCGCCGGCACGAAGCCCGTCGTCGCGGCCGTCAACGGGATCTGCCTCGGCGGCGGCATGGAGATGGCCATCAACTGCGACCTGGTGATCGCGGCCGAGAAGGCGACCTTCGGCCTGCCCGAGGTCACGATCGGCGTCATCGCGCTGGCGGGCGCGCTGCCGCGCCTCGCGCGCTCCGTGGGCCGCCAGCGGGCTTCCGAGATGGCGCTCTCCGGGAAGAGCTACCCGGCGTCGGAGATGCGGGGCTGGGGGCTCGTGAACGAGGTCGTGGACGACGGGAAGGACGTCGTGGAAGCGGCGGTCAGGTGGGCGCAGCGCATCGCGGCGAATAGCCCCGATGCGGTCATCGTCTCGCGCGAGGGGCTGAAGTTGGGCTGGGAGGGTGTCGGGCCCCAGCAGGTAAGCCGCCGGAGTCTTTTATTCCCCCTTTTAGCATGTCTAAGAGACACGAATTGCCTCAACGGGCATATTCTGCTCTTGCTACTCCTGCAAGCTCCCTCAACCCCGAGCAATTCTTGCTATAAGTGGAAATTATTGACTCCAGTGTTATATATAGGGGACGGACATCATCATGAAGGGGTGGTATGCGCGTATCGAAGGCGGGGAGAATTTCGTCGAGGGCGTGAAGAGCTTTAATGAGAGGCGGGAGCCGGTTTGGAAGGATAGTAAGCTATAGGAAGATGCGTATTTTGTCTCGTGTCTTGCTGTTGAGGCTACCGGGATCTAGTGCTTTGAGCTTTTCGCCGTTTGTCCTGTATAAGGCTCTGCCTTGTGATCTTTCTTAGGTGCTCTTTAGAGTCTCATTGCTAAGTCAGACATATGTGCCGCTTGGGCTGTTACATAAATTTGAAACTAAGCCTTGGGCAAGCTACGAATATAAGATATGGCCTCTACTTTACCATTTTCCTAGCCTCCGTTTACGTCCGGCGAAATCTGCGTCAAACACAAGTAGATTGCTTACCTATATATTTTAGGTAACAACTATCAGTGTTAAAAGGCCAAAAGTAAATAGCTTGGCTTGTGTATATTTACATCAACCAATATTCAACCATTAAGGGCCATGCTTGCACAAAGCCCTTAGGTCTCTATGGATGTCAGCCCTATGCCTATTTCATTTGTTGACTTGGCCAGCAGCAGTCTAGAATAGCGCCAAGTTGACAGGTATGGGGAATGCATGCGGGGAAGATGGGGGAAATGCGGAGAATAGGATCCATAACATCGCGGACAAAAATAGTGTTGCATTCCGTCTGCAGTCTGTAAGTAGAACTTCCGTCAATCACAGCCCAGCCCAAGCCAAACGAAGCAATCGCTTCTGTAGCTTGGGTCTTCCTGGGTAGGAGAAGCCCTCACCGAGCTCCAATTTCAATTTAGCCATTTACCTGGTGGTGATCTCTCGCCTGAGCCGCGCTCCGTTTGATAGGTGGGAAGCGTTGCCAGATGTCGCTGTTCGTCGGGGATGATGGAGTTGGTTCCCGTAAACCGGGACTCTCGAGGGGCCTCGAATACGGAACTATCAATCCTGGGGTCTCCAACCCTACAGCGAAAAGTAATAATAAATAACTTGCCCTTCTAGATTGAGGTCCCGTGTCTACCCAGCTTTCTGGCTCTCTCAAACATCCATTGAGGTTTCAGTCAGTCAATATGCGTCCTTCAAATTTCTTTGCATTACTCTCGGCTATCACTGGTGTCGTTGCTACCTATGCTGAGCTGCCGGCTAACGTGCCGCGAAGCATTGAAGAGTTTCGACAGAAACACCCGTACAAGGGGAAGGGATGTCACAATCACCGAAAAATTGTCAAGATTCGGTCGTCGAGAAATGACACCGATGATGTGTCCGACGAGTTCAAGGCTGGCCTGAAAAAGGCCAACCATGGCGGTACCCTATACCTGCCGAAGAACGAGCTGTTCGTCATCGGCAAACCCCTTGACCTGACTTTTCTGGATGACGTGCAAGTGCATTGGGACGGCGAGGTCAAGTTCACAAATGACACCCCATACTGGCAAGCCAATGCCTTCACACACCCTTTCCAAAACAGCATAATGTTCTGGAAATGGGGCGGTAAAGACATCAATATTTTCGGCGAGGGTATTCTCAACGGCAATGGCCAGCGCTGGTGGAATGAGTTCGCTGGTCTCGAGATTCTCGACCCGGATAACGACTACTTACGGCCGATCTTATTCTACGCCGAGAATGTCACCAACTTTGCCATGGAAGGCATCCACGAGAAGGACTCGCCCTGTTGGACGAACTTCATTGTGACGTCCAAAAATCTCTCGTTTTCCGACCTTATAATCACCGCTGAGTCCAACAACGCTTCGTCACTACCGAAGAACACCGACTTCTTTGACTCGCTTAACGTCGAGGATGTCACTGTCAAGCGAACATGGGTCAACATTGGGGATGACTGCTTCTCCCCGAAGTCCAATGCCTCAAATGTGCATGTGGACACCATGTATTGTAATGGAACCCATGGTCAGTCCATAGGCTCTCTCGGCCAATATGCAGGAGAGATGAGTTTTATCAAGGATGTTGTCATCGAAAACGTCTGGATGCTCAATGGTGACAATGGCGCCAGAATTAAGACTTGGGCTGGCCCTGATGTTGGGTATGGTTTTGTCGTAGGTCTCCTTTTATTCCCTAGTTGAAATACGATATAGCCCACTGACAAGGCGTAGGATAACATCACATTCAGAAACTTTTACCAAGCACACAACGATTATACCGCCTTTATCGACTCATGCTACTTCAACGTAAGATATATTTTCTCGTTTCCTACCACTCAATCAACATTACCACGCTAACACGGACGGTTTTAGATTGATGTTGAGACCTGCCGTCAGTACCCATCGATGATGAACATCACCAACATCCGCTTCGAGAACTTCACGGGCTACTCGAGCGGCAAGAACGGTCTCGCCATCGCTAGCCTAAGGTGCTCGACGAACCCCAACGCGGTATGCGACAACATCACGTTCAAGAACTTCAACATCACCTCCCCGTGTGAGGGCGATCCAGTGATCATCTGCGATGGGATCACGGGTGACACTGGCATGGACTGTGTCAGCGCCAATAGCACCGAGGCAATCGCTGCGCTATCGAAGACGTGTTCTATTCCCTTGGCGAGTGTGAGTCCATCGTTTTAAAGGGCCGTGGCCAGTTTCCCGACCTCACGGCTAGGGGACCACAGCTGTGTAATGCTATATTGATATTATATTATGAAGATTACGTCTTCCGTCTAATCGCAAACCTTGTAGCTTCAAAGACTGGTGACGTTTCTTAGCCATCATATGTGCGCATCTTCGAAATTGCCATCATCCATTGCGTCAATTGATTGAAATCGCCCAAACCAGTTTCATCCCAGCCATGACCCCTTCCTTCTATGAGCAACCGGGTTGGGGTCACAAGACTCTAACCAAACTCCAAGCTGAAAACGATAACCGCAAATGTCGACGCATTAGGTATAAGCAATGGTACCTTAACTACCTAAGCGTGACGTAAACCCTTGTCAACCTCTGCCTCACAGGGCGATACGGGTACCGGCGCGTCCCATCCTCATCGATCTCATCAAGCGTGTACGTATCCACCTCGCCGGCGACGCAGCCCTTGAACGGCACGGGCGGGTTCGTCCACACAGCCGTAACGGCATCGTGGAAGCACTCGATGCGGATCCTGCGAAACCCCTTGTCCGCAGCCCATCGCATCATATGATGCGCCATGACCTTCATGAACCCAACGCCCTCGGCATCTGCGCGCGTCGCCGTCCCCATGCGCTGGAGCACCTGTCCTGGGGCCGTCGGCAGCCATGCCTTGGGATCTAGGGAATCGCGCTCCGTGAGCGCCTCGTGGAAACTTGCGGATGCTGGTAGGCGTCCCGTGACAGGGGCGAGGCGCCTGTTGTCCATGGCGTAGAAGGCGTCGAAGGCACATGCTATGCTGACGAGCGGGTTGTCTATCTGTTTCAGCAGCTCGTATTCGTCGATGCTTGGGTCGTTGAAATCAAAGTATAAGTTTCCGCCCGAGGGGGCCGATTTTGGGTTCTTGAATTTGTATTCCGCGTCGAAGATGCCAAGGGACAGCCCGGACGAGATCTGGTGTCTTATCAAGTAGTCGCTGGCATGGTATAAGCCGTAGAACCTCGCGGTCCTATCTAATGGATAGAGGTTACGCCATATTGGTGAGCCGAACACCTTTGGAACATATCGTGTTAGCACCTGGCTTTTCACATTTGGACTGACCGCACACGTAAAGCAAGGGATGTTAAATTGGAAAAAGAGCATATCTGGATTATTATAAATTCTGATATGGGGGCCATTTTCGTACGAAGCTATGAGCAAAAACTGCTTTTGTCCATTCCAAATGTTCGATTTCCAGGGGGCGAATCTCAAACCGCGACGGGAGCTTGGCTTCGGTCATCGTGAGATATGTATATGCTATAAGAAATCGAATACTTCTCGAGAAAGATGAATAAAGTCCCCGAAAGAAAAATAGCTCATTGTTTAGATAATCAAGTTAATACTGATCAGACGACGAAAGATGAGAACGCGGCTCTTCGGTATGGTTCAAAGCCAGAAGTTAACCTTATCTCTCACAGCCGAGTCAGCTCCATGCTTTAGCCAAGCATCGCCTACTATTAACTCCCGGCATAAGAAGTTTACGATGGCCGCATCCGAGCCAATCCTGCGGGTCTAGCTCCAATGGAGACTAAGCTCACCGAGATCTAGCTCGTCCGAGTAGTGAGTAGTCAATAGTTGGTCAATGGCATAATCTCCGTCCGGGAGGCAATCAACCTTGGCTTCGAAAAACAAGCTCAGCTGCAATTTCAAGGGAGGTTTCGTCCCGCCAATCAAACCCGAACACTCCAGGTACCACGTCATGACTCCGTCAGCAGCGCCTCTTCCAATACGCTCGTGTCGACGAGCGCGGCGAGCACCTCCCGCGGCATCGCGGACCTCCGATCCATGCCTGCGACGTACTTGTCCTCCTCGACCATGACGTCGAGCATGTCCGGCGGGTTCCTCGCCGACCACCTGTGGACCGGCCACACCTCCCTGAACAGCGTGGCGTTCGTCTTGACCGCCGCCGCGGCCCTCTCCACGACCTTGTCCGGGTCCTTCGCGAACACCTCCTCGGCCTTGACCAGCGCGCGCAGGAACGCCACGATCTCCCGGCGCTTCGCGGGGTCCGCCAGCTTCTCCGTCGTCGTGGCCAGGTTGTATATCTCGCGATA
This sequence comes from Xylaria longipes, assembly GCA_025201785.1. NCBI lineage: Eukaryota > Fungi > Ascomycota > Sordariomycetes > Xylariales > Xylariaceae > Xylaria > Xylaria longipes. The sequence goes on from MU619700.1 coordinate 94,800, forward strand.
CGTCGTCTGGTCGTCGCCGAACACGACCGCGTCGGCCCCGATGGCTTCGGCGCCCAGCTGCACGCTCGGCTCCCACATCCCGATCGCGTCGATGGCCCCGCGCTTGAGCATCGCGGGGAACGTGCCCGAGCCGCAGGGCTCCTGTAGACAGGCACCGCCGGGCACTGCGACACCCTGAGTCAGTTGTTGCATCCCGAGAGTGATTTGGGAGTATTCCAGAAGCGCATACACAAATAGGAATCGACCCTGATAACCACTTACCAATTGTGTAGTCTGCAGGCCTGAGCCCGACGGTCGCAAGATACGTCTGCACGAAATACTCCGAGGACGTCGAGGGGAAGGCCCCGATCCGCTTCCCCTTGAGGTCGGCGAGTGTGCCGATGCCGGCCTTCCTGCTCGCGACGATGCGGTAGTAGACCTCGGCCGTCGCGATGACGGTCCGGAGGTTCTTGTGCGACGCGTACTGGCGGAGGAGCTGCGTTTCCGAATTCCCGCCCAGGTCGACGCTGGCGTCGCTGGCCAGGCTTGGGATCCCGCCGCTCACGATCGACACGCTCCCGTTGAAGTAGTCTTCTTTCGCGATCAGCTCCGGCGTCCACTCGAGCACTTCTAGGCTGTTCGCTACTTTGAGAGACGAGACGCGGGATGCCGTGAGCAGTAGCGCTGCGAGCCGGGGAATTTGGGCGAGATGCATCGTGCTTGTGAGTCTTTGTACTGATGGAAGTTCTTCGTATAATCGGCCTAGAGTTCTCGGGGACTGAACACTGAATAATAACTACCCCTATGGCATAACACCTAGAGATAGGCCTAGGAGAACCAGCGCTGCCAATTTCACCCAGCCGGTAGGAATATCCCGTCGCCCTTCACAGGCCTTGTGTCTTGCACTCGGCGTCCTGAATCGTATTTCCGTCCCGACGAATAGGATGGGGTGGGCTCTTCCCGCATGGCTTTTGCCGGCGTTGCAACCATGAAGCGTCGGGGAGCATAATAGATTGGATCTAGAATCCGGCAGCCTCGGTTTCGCACGGTCATCTACTATTTACGAGATGCCAAGATTCAGTAGTAGTGTTATAGGAAGTCGGTGTGCGACTGGCTGACCGAGTACTCTATTGAAGCGGGGATGATAATATCGAAGAGACGGTAATGACATGATGGGTATCATATTCGATCACTTCACTCTTTCGTATACGCCACAATCATCGCAGATGCATTTATACTTGCATTGTTCGAGCAATAATAATAGATCCTGCATTATATTCTTCAACACGTCAAGTTCAACACGCTAAGTTCAACAGTAGTAGACATATTTATTTTGTGAAGCCTACTGAGACACACGTCACCGCTGTCAAGGCCACAGCAAGCAAAACGTCATCCAGCACACAAAACCCTTAGTGACATTCTTGAATCTCGCTGCCCGAGTAAAGTCTAGCTATACAAACTCGCCCATAACGAGCGTCATTAATCCAACACGACACCTTCCACAGCATCAGTGCACCTCAGGGGGCTTTCGATCAAGTCATCTGTCGCAGATATATGCCGGAATGTCTCCAAAGAGCTGTAGTAACGACGTCGTGTTGTGACATCATCCCTATATTAGGATGAAACCGGGGGCCTCCCGCAATAAATCGATTCACAGAATGCCAGCGCTCAAACATAGGTACATAATGCGGGGGCAAAGGGATCTAGGTTTGAGACCGAATAGACTGTCTACCTAGTTAGTACGAGCGCGGGCCAATAGAGCATCTAAAACAACAGTTCAATAGCTGCTGAGGCTGCACAACCTTATCTGTCACTGTCTGGGATACTTGTGGCTTTACAAAGGGAAAACAGGCCTCGGGATACAATGGAGTCGGCAGTTTGGCAAGTTAGGGTCACATAAAATACTATGCTTATTGTTGGACAACCACCCAATTCATCTATCATGCGACCTAGAAACGGAGGCGCCCCAGGGCTGCCATCATGGCTTGCCATGGAAAGAACGCAATCGCAAGGTTTGCGCAAATAGTCATCGCCCCCCCAACGTCAAACACGGCCATCTCTTCTTCATCCCCTCCCCAGACACCTTGTCCAACCAGTAACTTTCTAGACCAAGTGAGCCATCCACCCAATATGCATTTTGCGCCGAGGCACAACCCGAAATCCCGACCAGACCAGGCTCATCATGATGACTGGTGCGCAAAATGAGAGAGGTATCAAATTGGCGATGAAGGTTGAAGCTGGCCTTCAAAGACCGTGGGTAGCCAAGGAGCATCAGACATTCCTGAAGTCCTATGCTATCTCTTGCTCAAACCTTCGCGAAAGAGAAACGTCCCGTGAGCCGTTTCAGAGTTCTAAGCAGTAGGTGCCTAGCTGACTATAGCGGTGCCGAAACAACTCAGCGGCGTCAAGACTATAGCCATAATAAAAATTATCAACAAGAAGGTTCCCAACCAATCCATGAACAGGGCTTTGGAACCGAATTAGGAAGAAATCCTGTTCAATGTTCGAAGAGCGGTTTTGGGAGATACGTCGTACTACGACGAATTGAAATATAATGTACCATGATACAAAAATCAAAGACCAACGGAAATAAAAAGGTCGCAAGCGAGTGACGAGAAGATCTAAATGTCGTTTCAATGTTCATCAAGTTTTCAACCGGGGATTTCAATACGCCTGACCAGGCACGGGCTTTCGGTCGACTTGTCCCTGAGGCGGTGGGCCGGGGGGTCCACGGAATTGATGAGGAGCGTTATTTGGGTTCATTGGGCTAGGGCCCGGGGGACTATGTCGTCGGTTCATTCCGCTAGGACTCTGTGGTCGCTGTTGACGGGGGCCTGGAGACTGAGGGCGAGGACCAGGGCTCATTGGAGGACCAACAGCTGGAGAGGCGGCACGGCCAGTATGCGGGCTCATGGGTCGTCCTCCGGCTGGTGAGTAGGGACGCATCTGAGCAGGGGATTGAGGTCGAGCCCCAGCTGGTGAGTAGGGACGCATCTGAGCAGGGGATTGAGGTCGAGCACCAGCCGGCGAGTAAGGACGCATTTGAGCGGGGGACTGGGGTGGACCGTTCATTGGCCTCATAGGTGATTCTGGTCGACCGTTGGGGTGACCGGGGGGATAGTTGGGGGCGTTATTCGGGCCAGGACCATGAGGGGGACCACGTAGGCCACTAGGATTGACCGGAGGGCCACCGTTACGTGAACCTGGAGGACCACCAGCAGGACGAGGTTTCACAGGGCGAGTAGAGAGACAAGTTCTGGGCACAACACCCTGTCGAGAGCGGTCGAGACGAATGCACAACGCCTGATAGCAAGTTAGCCTCGCAATTGTTTTCTGTCCATGATTTAACTTACCCATCCATCATCATACTCATGTAGAATCCGCACAAGATGTCCAGCTTGGAGCTCTAGCTCGTCCTCCATAGATGGCTTGAAGTCCAACTGGACACGATGAACAGCTGTAGACGCGGGTCCGCCAGCCTCAGCGATAGCTGCAGCGCTCTTCGAGGGACCTGGAGATTGACCGGGAGCGACAGAGTTCATACTGAAATCCGTACCAGTAGGGCTTGGAGGACCAACTGGCATAGTGAGATCCAAAGGTTCGGGTGCTTCCTTGCGAGTTGATGCCTTTCGAGTCAATGAAGTTGAAGTGCCAACGGCAGCAGCGGTAGCGGTAGCGGCAGCAACAGCCACGGTGCCGGCTCCAGGAGTGGCAGGAGTGGCAGGCGTAGTAGGGGTTGCAGGCAAATCAGTAGTTTGGGCCATACCGACAACATGCTCAGGAGAATCGAACGGGTTGCTCTGTGATTCGTGGGGTACGGACGGCCCGTTTGTGGTAGGAGAATAGGCGCGTGCGTTATCGTTGAAAGGGTTCTCGGAATTGTTGCTGTGAGCTGTAGAGGGACGTTCCCACAAGCTGCCTCCCTTCTCACGAGCCGCACTCTGCGCGCCAGCACCCGCACTAGCAGCCGCGAGCATCAGGCCGGCGCCCTTGCTCGAGCGTCTCTCGCTAAACGTCGGGTTGAACTGGGTGACTGGTCGCAAGCTTAGCCGTGGTGCGGTAACGCTAGTCTGTGTGGAACGGACAGAAGCGGTACGACCGCCAGCAAACGCTCCGTTAACCTTCTCGTCATCCTGGGCGCGTTGTTGCTCGACCTGCTTTCTACGTTTGCTGAAAAGGAAGAAGATAAGTAAACCGACAACCAAAAGACCACCTAGTACGCCGATGGCAATGCCTGCTTTTACTCCGGGGCTGCTGTCTGAGCTGGAAGGGCTCGAAGTTGAGGTAGGGCTGGACGACGCGGCAGCATCTGTCGCGCTAAGTGAGCCGGTTGTATCCGCAGTAGGGATCTTTGTTTGGTGACTCAGCGAGGTGGTGCCTGCAAGTGCGAGCGTTGTTTCACCAGCGAGGTTGACTGATTTCGAGGGCTTCAAGGACTCGGGTAGACTTTCGGGATGACTCTCAGTTGCCTGAGCCTTGTTCGTACCGGGTGTAGGGACTTCGGTCTCCTTGGCTGAAGCAGCTGTCACATCGGCAGCTGTCACATCGGCTACGGTCTCTGCGTTTGCGTTCGCGTTGTGGGTTGTGTCTGCTGGCACTCCAACCGTGGTATAGCCGGCAATAGGACCATCAAAGGTTGCCGACATGGTGGTATAGACGGTTTTAAATACGGTTTCGGGGGCCCTTTCTTGCAAAGTATGCGGTGCATCTTTGAAGGGATTCAATTCGTTTGCGACGCTTTCGACGCCCTGGACGAGCTCATTCCAATGATGGTGCGCCTGCCGCATGTGCAGGTGCTTGTGGCTCGGCATCTTGGCGGTTACTGAGACGGATACCGTCGAGTATCAATTAGATTCCTCCTGCCGGCAACTATCTTCCTTGTACTTCGAATATCCGTCACTGCATATATCTTCCTCCGCGAAAAGATGACAATTGGCTAATTGTCTCCGCAAACTGGGCTGTCAAATGCTGGGAAGAGTTCCAAATACAGCCGGCAACAGTGGGGAAGGGGGGCTCGTGAAGACAAACGTGTCGAAAATGAGCGTCTACTCGCGCGGTGTCATGTGAATGAATCGAAGGCGTCAAGCAAGAGCGAAGGGATTCGTGGATGGCCTGGTATCGGTCGTCAAGTCGAAAAGGAGAGTAAGGATCCTCTAGGGAGTACAGTCGGGTGGGTATGATGCGAAAAGTAAAAGAGTGAATGGAACTGTATGAGGATCCGGACGAAGGGGGGGGGAGGCCCAACACTGTCTCGTGGGTGACAGAGGGAGAGCGAGACGCTGTGGGATGCGACGGTCAAAGTCAAAGAGAAGAGAAGAGAAAGGGAGAAAGCCAGCACGGTCCTGGCAGGAGGGAGCAGGCACACTGAGTGCCCCGTGGTGTTGGCTCAAGCGCGTCGGCTGATTGGCTGGGTTGGTTGCCTAGCGGAGTCCGAACGGATTGGCAACCTGACTAGGAACAGGCGGGCATGGAGCAGTCACCTCATTAATTTTGTGTATAAAGGCACAACCTGGTAACGCGGATCTGCCATGATTGTGACCACTTCGAACCCACCCCATAATCCTAATTGTGCCGTATTAGGTAGTATAAGTAATTTCTGGATAAGTGGCATAACCAATTCCAAGTGCGTGACCATGATAGCCTGAGTGGTCAAGTTGTAGTACGTAGTATTGAGGACAAACAGCTGTACACAGCCTACGACCAGCTTTTACGGCTTTGGTTGGATACTAACAGTGTTTGTATTGTTTATGTTTTTGTTGATCCACGGCTTTGTCGACTATTTGTGTGACCCGCTACGGTACGGTAACATCATTCGCTATCATGCCACTCTGCTAATAATGGCTTCATTGTCACTCAACTAAAAGACCCAAGTGCACAACTCTCTTTATCCAGTCCATTGGCCCAAACGGAAAGGAGTAAGGCGTTTGGGTCGGCGGGCGCAGACGATCTATTTCTGCTTTTTGACATGCAGCGCAAGCTCTACTAGCGCCGCTCTAGTCAGGTACGCGCACCCCGCCTTCAGGTACCAACCTCGTCTGATTGGTGGGGCAGCTGCATCGGTGGATGCAACGAAATTCGTCGGACAGGGATTAATAATGTTCTAGCAAATCAGTGCACAGCCTCAGAAAGCTACCCCTTTTCCACGCATTTCGTGACGATACCCGCCATCTCGATGCTTCAGATGATCAGATCCTTCGTGTCCTCCCGGCACCGGCAGTGATGTTGAAAGTTATAAAAAGGTGCCCAAGTTAGCCTTCACACGTGCGTATGCAAGTTTGACTCGGTTCGATGCAATTGATCCTGTGCGCCAACGTCATCCTTCGCAAAATCTTCCTATACTGCTATACTGGCTGCGCAATGATGCATGTAGATCTGTAAGATCACAAATGATGCGTAATAGGCATAGCAATCGGTAGATTAAGTTTGGGACCTGTAGTAATCTGTGAGATTGCTCAGCTGGGGGCGGAATAGAAAATGATGGAAATGACGTCTTTTGTTTCCGTTCTTTGATACTGCAAGCGAGGATCCCATCCTTTCGTTTGTTTCGAACATGTGTGCATCCCGCCCTTTTCATCTTTTCCATGCCAAGACCGGCCCAAGCTCCCAAGGTGAAACACACCATCCAGATACTAACTAAGTTAACTACTGTACTGTACTATGTAGCAGCTGGAACGGGGCTAAACCCGTAATGGTAATCTCCAGAGGACGGACCACTCAACATTGCTTCTAGATTCTGCTTCGCCTTCAGGGTAGGTGCTGCCATTCTGCTACACTCATTGGTCTGTGCTTTCAGGAACCCTTGTCCAAGTAGGTAGTCGGCGATCTTCATTTTATCCATCACATATCACAGCGCCAACTGCTGTGCTGTGTACATTACAGATACATTAGTGCAGTGCTCAGTAGCATAAGTCTATGTAGTTGTAAGCATAGCCCCAAAACGAATTCCATTATTTTATTTTTGTATTTGACCATCGATCGTGCCTAGATAGGTATGCTATGATATATCTGCTGTGTGACATCACCCTCATTCCAACTACTGCATTGTCCCGACAATATGGTTTATTAGGTGATCTGAATCACCGCACGCCAGGCCAACGGCGAGAACGTTCGATGCTAAATACACAGAGAACTGTAAAGGTGAGGGTTCTTGTAGCCAGTGGTGGAGATACGTCGATGGTCAGCTATTGATTAAGCCGAGATATAGTATATGCCGAAAGCACATCATCGACGAGCTTGATACCACGATGGAAATTAACCAAAGTTGATAGGTTTAGGCGGCGCATCTTATCTACGTTGATACTACGTAATTAAGAGCATACTTTTGCGCGTGCGTACTGAGTGTCCCATCGAGACGGATCAGAGGCGTATTGGAAGATGCTGTCGCTAGTCCAAATACATGGAATGTGACCCCGTTCCTTTATAAAAAGGTAGTTATTAGTAGTTAGCTAAAGGTAGAGCTATAGTATTACGGTCAAGAGTGGCCATCACCGGGCTACGCCCTTGTCAGTATGCTATTCTTTGTCGCTATCCTAGGCGCCTTAAACGTCGAGATCTAGGTCGTCGATTCATATCATCGTTTATGCCTATATTCCTATACCCCCCCCTACGCCACCCAGGCAGGGAACTCTACCCATGACCACCTTGCCCGGGCCACTGGGTATTCTGCTGCCCAGGCCATTGATTGCTTTGTGTGTTTTGTTGACTTTGAGCCTGATTCTGTAGGGCTGCGAGGAAATTCGGATTGAAATACATCCCGTTCGTGTTCGGCTGGCCAGTGAATTGCGGCGGCGGTGGAGGAGGAGGGTAAAAGCCTTGTTGAGCGTTCTGTGGCCAGGGGAAGGGATATGGTTGAGTGGGCTGTTGGTGTGCTTGTTGGCCGTTTGGTTGAGGCAGAGGGAATACCGGATAGGACTGGCCGCTCATTGGCATGGGAGGAGCAGGAGGTAGGTTGTATTGCTGTGCGGGCGACTGCTGGAAACTCTGTGCCGCTTGGCCTTCTTGACCTTGAGGTCTTGGTGGTAGTGAATATCCGCCACGTCCACGATTTCCACGTCCACCTCGGCCGCGGCCCCCTCTGCCTCGAAAGTCGCCCCGGTTCCCCCGATATGCACCGCCGTGGCTACTCGAAGGTTCATTGCTTCCTTGAGAGGGTTGGCTTTGCCCATATCCTAGTGGACGTGCTAACGGTCGGTAAGGACCATCTTCGTCGTCCTCATCATCATATTTCAGCCCGTTGGAGGGAGCAGAGGCACCCTGTGTAGTGGCATCGTCCCGCCCGCCTCGGTTGGCTGCACCGTCCCGCCCGCCACGCGCTCCCCGCTTTTTGGCTTTCAGTTGTCGTTTGTGCTCTGCCTCTTTCTCGTCGTCGGAAAATTCGATTTCATCTTCGGCAACTTCCTCATCGTGCCAGTTACTTGCATCCGTGCCCTTATTGGCTTTTAGCATTTGTGTCAACCCAAGATTTGCAAGTGCTGGTGGATAGAAGACTTTGGTTCCAGTTTCCAGCCCAAAGGATTTGATCTCTTCCTCGCTTGCAAAGCCTGCAGTGTAACGAGGCTCCCGCACAGCCGCGATGACATCCGCTAAGGCAGCTATTACAGTCCGATCTTCGAGGCAGAGCACAGATCCCGTGTCAAGTACCTGGTATTCGCCGGTTGTGTTTGCCTTAATAACGGCAGTGTTACCGACGAAATGTTCAATCACACCAAGCTCAACTATCTCCATTTCAGGCTTGATATCCACATCGGGCCGCGGAATGATCGTGTCAGGTATTTCGTTCTTAGTTCGTACTTGCCCAGAACCGCTACCTTTCCCTTTCCCGTCACCTTCGTCGTCAGAACCACCGTCCATTTCCATGAGTATGCGGGCGGTTTCCTCAGGCCCAAGGATCTTGTAATCTTTCTCATCGTCGGAATCATCCTCAGAGTCATCCGAGCTACTGGACTCGGACGATGACACGTAGGGTGATGAGTCCACTTCCCACTCAGGATGCTCTTCTTCCGCGTTGCCATTATTGTCTTCTAATGCTTCGCCAACTTGCGCTACATTATCGGGTTCTGATGGAATTGCGCCTATCGTTTCCGCTAGAGCACCAGCCGCATCCTTGAGTGGATCTGATGAGACAGGCGTAGCCTCCGGCGAAGGGTCTAAGCCACCCAAGAGTGCCTCTAATCCTGACGTGAGTGATGGTGGGCTTGGCGGATGGTCAATAGCCATCTGGTCTCCGACGACCTCAGGCTCCACAGCTTGTGGTAGGTTGGCATGGTTGATGGTCGTGGGCTGGGACTCTTTTGAGGCCGCCTGATCATCGGTTGCTGATGTAGATGGAGTGTCACCCTTCGTGGCAGGCAACAATGTGCCGAGTCCCGGAATCTGGACACCAGACATCGTGGTGAACGTATTGTAAGTATGGGCGCTGCAATGGCGCTCAGTCAAGGGATCGTTGGGATGTGTGCCTGTAGATCTGGTGTTGCTTGTGGGCTTGCAGGTTCAAGTTCACCACTTCCTGGGGGGCATGGGATGAGTAAACCCTACCAGATTGTGGCGGATATGCTAAATTAGCAAATTGGATATCAACCTTGTATACAGAGACACTGAAAAGTTAAGCGATTGGCGCTTGCCTACTGTGGAAAAGAAGATCGGCTGTATATATGTAGGTAGATATGTAGAACTCTATTCTACTGTAGAACTTTATGATTGGAAAGAAGTTGATAATGGCAATTCTCAAGAAAATTAAAGTGGAGACGGAGAGTAGACCCATTAAAGTAGCTTATCGATACAACTACCTAGGGCCTTACCAATATAGCATTACATTTTCTTTCTCAAGAAATCAGTTGTTGATATAGGTATAAATTATAATTTATGATAACTCTTTGGATAAGTACTTAGTATAGTCTTATATATATATATATATATAGTCCTCGTCAAGATGATGGAGATTGTTGTCTACCGAGTTCCTCCGTTCGTAGGTACTATGGCCCAACCAAAATGTGGAATATTGCTGTATTGGGTGCCACAAGCCGTTTCTGGCTGGAAGCAGCACACGATTGGCTGTGATACAGAGACATATGGGGCTCACTGTAATCTTTACAGTACAATAGAGCACAGAGCTGGGCGACGAAAGAGCAAACAACGTCATTTCTCAATTGGCCCCTTCCCCTCTCTGATTTTGCTGGCCTCGCTTGCTCCGTTGCTCCGTTGCTTCGTCCCGACCCTCATGCGCCCGCCACACCGAGCGAGCACAGAGATATCGCGTGCGGCCTGCCACCCTCGTTGTCTTTCCTGCGATTATGCCGCCTAAAGCAGCTCCACCGCGGGAGGACTTTGTCCACCCGGATGCGCAGCATGCGAAGAGCAAGAAGTATGTTCTACGTCGCCCGAAGACATGCTCCGACGTACCCAGACCGCTAATAATCCGCATCATCGGCACAGGGCGCCCTCGCCGTTCGCGATCCAACCGATTACTGCTTTCTATATCTTCCTAGCTGCCAACTTCACCGCTGCGCTCTTCGCGCCCATCCAAGACTGCGACGAGACCTTCAATTACTGGGAACCCACGCACTACCTGTCCCACGGCTACGGCCTGCAGACCTGGGAATATTCTCCGGACTATGCCATTCGAAGTTGGTTTTACGTAGGGCTTCATGCCATCGTAGGCAATTTTCGCAGATTGTTGCCGCGGCCCACCAAGGTAACCCGATGTTTCGCGCCGTGCCAGTAGTGCTGTTGTTGATAGCATCTTCCTAGGTTGCCCAGTTCTACTTCGTCCGCTATTCCCTGGCTTTCCTATGTGCCTTTTGCCAGGTCCTCCTATTCCGCGTGATTAGCTTGAGCCCCACGTTGAACCCTAGAGTTGGACTTTTCTTCCTGATGGCTCTTGTCATGTCCCCCGGCAATTTCATTGCCAGCGCCTCTTATCTGCCTTCTAGCTTCGCTATGTACATGTCGTTTCTAGGCGCTGCTGCCTTCATGAACTGGAGAGGCGGCGTCAAGACTTCCTGGGGCATTTGGTGGTTTGCAGTCGGCGGCATTCTGGGGTGGCCCTTTGCTTCGGCCCTCTGCGCTCCATTTATGCTTGAGGAGGCTATATTTGCCCTGATGAGCGATCGCGAGCGTTTTTGGGAGTCTATGCTGCGTGTGCTTCGTGGCGTGATTGCAGCGCTTTTACTGGTCGTAAGTAGACTTCGCCCGTGCACACACTGCCAGGATCTCACAGGATATAGCTTGGTGACGCAACGATTAATGCCTTCTTCTACCACAATTTCGAGGTTGTACCTTGGAATATCGTAAAGTACAATATATTTTCTTCCACTGGTGGCCCTAATCTCTATGGGACGGAACCTTGGACCTTCTACTTCCGCAATCTCGCCATCAACTTCAATATCTGGTTTATCCTAGCGTTATTATCGGTCCCTCTATTCATATTACAAAAGGTATTTGCTTCAAGACAACAATTAGGGCTGAGGACCATTGTGTTCCTCGCGCCGTTCTACATGTGGCTCGGGATCTTCACTCTACAACCTCACAAGGAGGAGAGGTTCATGTACCCGGCCTACCCCTTTCTCGCTCTGAATGCGGCCCTAGCACTCCACATAGTACTCTCAGCTGTTGGTAGCTCAGATCCAAAGACTGTAATTGGAATGATACCAGCGCGACTCAAGCTAGTGGCTGTCACTTCGGTGTTGCTACTGTCCCTAGATTTAGGTCTCACACGCATTATGGGTATTTACACCGCATATTCGGCTCCGCTCAAAATCTACGAACCTCTTGGGGCCGGGGTTATCGGAGAACAGGGCATAGGCGGCCGTGGGGACAATGTTTGCTTCGGTAAAGAATGGTACCGGTTCCCCAGTTCATATTTCCTCCCGCGCGACATGCACGCCAAGTTCGTCCGGTCAGAGTTCCGCGGCCTGTTGCCCGGTGAGTTTTCGGAGGCTCGCACAGGATTTGGCTTCTTCAGCGGAACCTGGTTGCCCACTAGCGGGTTGAACGATCGGAATGAGGAAGACATGGCAAAATATGTGGACATTAGGCAGTGTTCCTTCTTGGTGGATACACAATATCCCGAGAATACGGATCCTCTGCCATCTCACGAACCAGACTATATTGCGGACAGCGACAAATGGGATGTTGTAAAATGCGAGCGATTCCTAGATGCAAGCAAGACGCACCTCTTGTCGAGGGTGCTTTGGATGCCTGAGTCTGATTTGGTGCCTGAGAAATATAGAAGGAGGTGGGGGCGACATTGCTTGCTTCGGCGCAAGGCATAGACTTGGATATGAAACAGGAGTTTTTACCCCAATGCGGGCGCGGACTCTAAACACGGCCGTATAAACGTTCGCACATTTCAGAAGCATTTCGATCCTACCCTTGCTTAGGTACCCGCCGTACCCCACCAATAAACTTCCGGGGCGAAATATTCCGGATCTACATACGTTCCATCCAGAGGGATTCTCGTGTACTAGAAGACTGTACGTTCCCTCCATCGCACGTCATCAGAAGAACAGCATTCCAAGGTCGCTCTAGTCTAAAGCATTATGGTATTACGAGGGAACTATGGCATTGGTTAGAAACGAGTTAAGCCGAGGAAATGGTGGTGAGCTTCCCGTTTGGGGCGGCTTATGTTTCCCGCATGAGCGCTAATATCCCAGATCCTGATTCCTACGTGGCAACGTGATACACTCACATGGCACAGAATATTGCAGACCTAAGGCAAAGTTAGTCTGATACTTCTCAAAAAATGGATTTGCTTCTAGCCATTCAAACCTAAAGTCACTCCCAAATTACTTGCGTCAAAGAACAAGACGGCATTGCTGGCCTTGCACCGCATTCGGAATTCAATCTTTGTGCTAAGAGCATGGCCGAATGCGATATGCGAAGGCTTTTATCGGCCGACTGCACTAAGTTTGTACGTGTCTCTAACATGCCGGTCAGACTGAGCTTAGGGTTGAATGCCCCTGCGTCAGCCTTACCCTCGCCGTACAGTATATGACGCCGTTATTATACCATGCAAGCCACTTGGCCATGTGCCATGCGTTTCATGCCAAGCCCCTTACAACAAGATGAGCCGACTCGGCATACCTGAGTAAAATCGCGAATCTGGGGCTCCCACGGATGTCGACAATTTGGGCAGGAGATTTATGAATAAGGCATTACTATTGGTTTTTGACATCGTCGTCGCCATCATGCGACTTCGGCCCTCAGCTGTGACTACCACCTAACAACACCAATAACAGACTCCACGTCACTGGACGGAAGCGCCTGGTCAAGCGGCTGTTTGGCTAGTATTTCGAGGATTCAAGCAGAGCCACGATACCGATTTCTATAGGTCCTAAAGGGCCCCTTACGCCGTTTGCGGCTTTTTAGCAACTCCTATCTAATTAAAGGAGGTGGTATCAAAGGCCTTACCTACGTAGACATCCCTCTTTAGGCCCGAATCTTCATCGAGCCTCGGTCAGCTGACATTCACAACTCCCCAACTAGTATCTATATGAGACGTCATGGTGGTCAGTTTGGCCCTTTGTTGATATTGCCTTGGGAGATACTCATTCTGGCGATGATCGCCAGGCCCCTTCGACTATATTTTGCTTGACATTGCTACGACTTATGCCATGTCTGATAGCCGTCCAGACATAGATTACACAGGTTACTTTCTCGCTTACCGCAACTTCCCACCATGAAGGGCCTTCTTCTCGCTTTAGGTGCTCAGCTAGCCGCAGGGCTGCCAACCGCCAACAACAATGCCTTCCCTACCCTTGGACTGACCAACATAACTCGGATTGAGATGTCAGACATCAACGGCCGCAGCCTGTCCGGGCCTGTCCTAGGAGTAGACTTCCCGGATCCCTCGATAATATATGGAGATGGTTCGTGGAAGGCGTATGCCACATCGTCTAATGGCAAGTATATACCGACTGCGACGTCCGCCGACACTTTGTCGTGGGCTCTCACGGGCGGTGATGCACTACCCAACCCTGGCTCTTGGGTAGATGCGAACGATCGAGGCATCTGGGCGCCTGATGTGCAAAAGAACGTAAGTCCGAAAGTCTTTACACCTGTGCGCTATGTGGAGGATGCTAAATCAATATTTAGGATGCGGGGACCTATGTCAGTAAGTAATTCTCGGAAGTTACTTTCCTGTTCCGGTTATTCTTCAGAATGCAGGGGGGCTATGGGGGTTAGACCATGACTTGAGGCTTTTACGTTCTTCCGAAACCCTCGCGGATTCTGTTAAGATGTTGAATTCTAACCCTGGTTTCTGCAGTGTACTATACCGCCCGTAGAAGTGGCGGTGCACACTGCATTGGTGTCGCGACCTCTGCCACAGCCTTAGGGCCTTTCACGCCCCAAGCTCAGCCCTTCATCTGCAACGATGCTGGCGGCGGCACTATTGATGCCTCCGGTTATGATGATGGCGTCGACCGTTGGATCCTGTGGAAGGTCGACGGCAGCGCTCTCGGCGGCGCCACCACATGCCAAGCAGCAGCTCCGTCGGGGTCATACTTCTCCACTGCCATCATGATTCAACGAATGGCGCGGGATGCGCTCACGCTCCTGGACAGCCCGAGCACGATTCTGGACAACCTGGGAGCCAACAACGACGGCATCGTTGAGGCACCCTCCCTATACAAGATCGGGGACGGGAACTACATCCTGTTTTACAGCGCTCACTGCTACTCGAGCGACGACTACGATATCGAGTACGCTTTCTCGAGCACTATCAACGGCGCCTACACCAATCGCGGCATCCTCCTGCGTTCGGCGGATAACAAGGGCATCTGGGGACCTGGCGGGCTCGATATCGATCCTAATGGCAGCTCGGCTGTCTTCCATGGACGCCTGAATGCCAATCAAGGGAATGCTGCCCGCGTGCTATATAGCGCTTCTCTCACGATTAACGGGCAGTCTGCTAGTTACTAAGTCCGCTTAGGGGTATCCATCTTGTACATATGAGCGCTCGCTTGAGCGATTCCTTATGGGGAAACATGTGATAGCGATGCATGGTGTATATACGCACGATAAGGAGTTTAACAAAGATTTTGATAACGTTTTCAAAATACAACGAAGTCATCTTTTATCAACTACCTGACTAAGCGTGCTGATCTTATCTGTATAAGTATTTCATTCATTCGCGTGCGCATCGTTATAGTAATGGATCTGCAACGTCGTCAGCGAATCCCAGCGGGAATCATTTTCGCCTTCTTGCCATTCATAGAAAGGTAGATTAGATAAGATGGGAATATTAATCTCTTACCGTCTGATCCGCGCACCCAGCAGGCGTCTGATACGCATAAGCACCGGTGTTTATAAACAAGGCCTGATTCGCGCACACGAGCCACGCGGCGAGGTTCTGCCGCTTGACCTCGGGCGTGCTCCACGTGAGCGCGTCGCCCTGCCACGCGAAGGCCCCGAACGCGTTCTGCGTGACGTTGAACCACGTCGCCAGCGTCCGCTGCGCGAAGTCCGCCGGCTTCTCGACCTGCAGGTACAGCGGCGCCCCGCCCGTCCCCGTGTTGGCGATCAGTTGCCCGTCCTGGACCTTGTACTGGCCCGCCGTCCGGTAGCTCTCTAGCATGGCTGTCCCGGCCGCGTTGGCGGGCTTTGTCTGCAGGTACTTGTGGTAGTTCGGCTGCACTACCGCCCGCACCCAGTACCACCCCGCCTGCAACGTCGTCCCGGGCCCGGATTGACGGCTGTGTAGATTGGGATCTGCGCCCGCGGTGGGGTCCGTGGGTGTCCCGGGATCCTGCCGAGCTCGGTCTTCCGTGAATGGGTCGTCGGGAGTAAGCGGTACAGTTGTGGTTTTGCCGCCGGGGGTCTTTGTTGTGATTGGAGGGAGTGTTGTGATAATGGTTATGACCGACTCTGTTGTAGTAGTCGAACTTATCTCCGATGTTGTAGTCGGCTTCGGGGTTGTAGTTGTCTTTGAAATCGTAGTAGTTTTTGAAGTCGAAGTACTTTTCGAAGTCGAAGTACTTTTCGAAGTCGAAGTGCTTTTCGAAGTCGAAGTGCTTTTTGAAATCGAGGTACTTTTTGAAGCCGTGGTCGTCTTTGAGGTCTTCGTCGTTGTAACAACAGTGGAAGTCGGATTACCTCCGCCGTTATCCCATGGCGTCTCGACGCACTGCGCGAACCAGGGGCTACCCTGATATGTGAGAAATAATGCAAGCGGTATAAAGATGTTACTGACTTCGTTGAGCTGCTGTAGCATGTTGCGGACTTTGGGCACCTACTAGGGCCCGTGTACGAGAGGCCGCCACCTGCGTCGCATGAACTTAGATGTTCTTGTGTCTTCTAAGATAGAGCGACTTACATTGCCCGTATAGGGTTTGTGTCGTCGCGGCCTGGCCGCTGGCTGAGATTCCTGAAGCTAGAATCCCTAGTATAGCTAAGATATGAAGCGACATCTCTTAGTTAGTCTGCAACTGTCTTCGGAATAAGCAAGTTAATAATAGCAATATGTCGTATATGCCTTCCTTTGTAGTTCGCCTTTGTAGTCGTGAGGATGATAGGGCTATATAGGATGAGTATAGGGAGGTCATAGTTAGATTTATGTTCTGAGCTGATTCATCAAGAAGCTAGTCGAATCGGCGACGTTCCGTCCGTATGGCTAATAATAGAATACTGTACAGCTAGTATCCATGATTAATTAATGTGTAGACTAGTAAGGCGTCAGGTAGGTGTTCTTCCTCTATGCATCTCGGTGAGAGATGCTACTGTTGAAAGGTCCAGACCCTCCAAGTGCGCGGTACCGAGCGCCCGAATGACTAGAGGGAAATGTGAATTTAATCAATGCACAAGTATCGTCTTATTTGAAAAGTGCAGTAAGCACCGTGGACTTGCTTTTTCATTTAGGCTAATGAGGTGCTGAAGATGTAGTCGGTTGAGAGGCCTGCCAAGAGATAAGTTAAGGAACGGGACTCGATACGTCCCGGATTCCTGGCCGGATCATGACTAGGGTTTGATTGAATGGCATTATAGAATACGGAAGCGGTGCTAATTATAGCTAGCTGAATTGACTATCTTTCGCCACGACAAGTAATTCTACACAGAGAATCTGACTCCCCAATCGAGCAATCCGAGAACAGTCAACGCACATCACGATACCTCTGCAGTAGTCGGAAGCGAGCCAGACACAGACCAGTATACGACGTAATTGTAACCCTGGGCATCATAGAACGGACTGAGAGTTACCGTTGCACCGTTTGCCGTGCCAGTAAAATCCA
The DNA here is from genome assembly GCA_025201785.1 of Xylaria longipes. NCBI lineage: Eukaryota > Fungi > Ascomycota > Sordariomycetes > Xylariales > Xylariaceae > Xylaria > Xylaria longipes. Next base: position 112,004 of record MU619700.1, read on the forward strand.
AGTTGGAGTTGCTTTTGCGCTTCAGAGAATTCAATGTCAAGGTCGGGGTGTTGCTTAGAGTGTTACTACCGTAATTGCCAGACAACACCGTCGGCCCATATGCCACAGCAGCTAAATTCTTGTTGTCATTTGCGGTGATCAGTCTAAGGCCCATAGGTAGCTTCACTGTGACCGTATCTCCTGACTTCCAAGTGCGCGAGATAGTAGCGTAAGATCCTGATGTCGTGGTGATGGACTGCTGTTGACCGTTCACGGAAATCGTGGCGCCTGAAGTCCAGGACGGGATGCGTATCTTGACTGACCAAGCACCCGAACCTCCAACTGTCAATGTCGTAGTGTCACCAACTGGGAAAGTCGTTGTCTGGGTGACGGTTACACCGCGCTGATACCAGGTCAGCTTCGAGGGAGTGAATAGATTTACGTAGAGTGATGAGGCGTCGTAGCCGTATACAGAGTCCATCAACTTAGTGTTGGTCTCGACGCCCGTTCCTTGACAGCACCAGAATGAGCTGTAGTCGGTAGACCACGTACCACCGCCCCACGCCGGGCCAACACCTCGGGTTGAACCAGCGTTCAAGGGAGTGAAATAAGTTATATGCCCGTGACTATCACTTGGGTTTTGCTGGCCGAGCAAGTGATTGAGCAACGCGCGCTCGTAGAAATCGAAATAATTTGCAGAGGGGCTGGTTGCCCAGAGCTCTCTGGTCAACTTCAGCATATTATAAGTATTGCAGCCCTCAGCCGTATCGTTAGTCAAGTATCCGGCTATGGCGTCTGAGGCATGGAAATGCTCAGATTGGCTGTTTCCACCGATAGCGTAAGAGTGGTGATTAACAGTTATGTCCCACGCATTTCTGGCGATATCGAGGTACCGTGAGGTGCCTGTCTGCTTATACTCGCGTGTCGCGCCAATCCACTTAGGAACCTGAGTGTTGGCGTGAAGGCCGTTGAGTTGGTCTTGGTTAGACGCTAGAGGATCGAATACAGCTGCGTGGTCGAAACGTTGGGCAACCGTCAACCACTGACTATCACCGGTCCAGTAATAAATCTCAGCGAGCACGTCGTTCATGCCGCCGAATTCCGTGTTCATGACACTCTGCATCTGACTTGTGCTCAGTTTGGCCGTTCGTTGGTTAACCCATCCTGCTAGCGAAAGCAGGACAGCTCGGGCATTGGCGTCACCGATATGGCGCCATACATCGAGGAGACCAGCCATAGTCTTATGAATCACATAATATGGAACGTTGCCGTTAGTCAACTTCCCAGTCTCTAAAAGCGTGAAGTCAGATTCTGGGAAGCCCGACAGGTAACCCGCCGCGAAGGCAGCATCCCCATTATTAGCTTGACATTTAGCCAGCTCAGCCACAAAGTATGTCGCCCTGTCACGACATGTCGTGTCTTGAAGCGTCGCCCAGCATTGAGCCCAGCCAGTGAGAAAGTGACCCTGCATGTGCGATCGGAAAGGGAAGGTTGGGTCATCCCACCCGCCATTTGATGATGCCCCTTTCGTCGATACTCTGTGGTTTGATCGGAATACATAGAGCAGTCTTTCAAGATCGACCCATTTGATGTAAGTAAGTGTTCGGTTTTGGTTGTCGAGCCAGCGACTGTCAGTCAACTGGACTTGGCTGAGATCAAAGAAGTATGCTGAAACTCCTGTCTCGGTACGAACTGGCGGTACGACCACGGCTTTAACAGGCGAGAGACTAACAATTAAACTGCCTACGAGGGTCAAGCAGGCAATAAAGCTGCCGAAAACCCCTTGTGGGCGATGTTGAGTTCGAAACATCTCTACGATAGTACCCAAACGAAGGATATCAATAATGATACCATAAATAGGATCCGTCCCAAAGAGTCATTGGAAGTTTTGGGAAATTGCAGTTACCTTAAGTTCGACATTCTCCCGCTTATATCTCAGGCGCGAGGCCATGTCGTCGTTGTATGGTGCGCATCTTCAACGGTCTAACGGTTAGGTATTTCCACGAGTCGGCATCAATGTAGTGTCCAGCTCCATACCGAGCGATTAGTTAGCGGTCCATCTCCCCGCATCACGGCGGCCATCACCGTTCCGTTACTTTATCAACGGTCGGCAGTTAGCGCTTTCCTGCTAATCCGCTAGTTACAACAAAATATAGCTTTTTTAATATGATAAAAGAAGAACTTTAAAATTTTTTTTAATTTCACAGCCTCGAGTACGAAATTTTTGCAATTTCTCCAACAATTAAGAGCTCAAGCGCTGTCCCAAACGATCAATTAAATAGCCTACCTAGGTAGTGTGCGACGAATCGCCCAGTACGCCCAAAAGGACGGTAGAGACCTCGGGGCCCCAGGAGACGCCTGGCCAACCGAACCCCGCGAGCACGCCGCCAACATACAAAGTAAGCAGAGACGCGCCCTGCGTTGAACAAGAAAGATTGAAATTTCGGACTCAAGAATCTCGCCCGAGAACCGCCATGTGGGAGCAACATCTGGGTGCCCGGTGTCCCCAACAGTAGATTCTTTCCTCCGGTAGTCCGTTTTCTCCTAATATGGGATATAATTTACCTATCTTTTGTTGTTTCGACTGCCATCATTGCATCCATCACAACGGTCAATAGGTTGTTACTTTTGTATATGACACCTTGCATATACTTACGTGAAGCCGATTAGGCCTGTCCTATTATCTAACATAGGCCACTTGTTTACCCACAAATGTATCGCCAGCGCTTACCCCTCGTTCCTGCTCGTTTGCCTTGGGCACAAGATTATGTCTAAATACCTCCATTATAGAGTTGTGAACCCAAGCGCACCGTCGATGTCGACTCCGTATCCTCAGCTTTACGATCCCTTTGGCAATCTTTTCCCGTAATACTATATACAGTAGGCTAAGATGGATCCATGGAGCGCACTGAGCTGTGAGCAATAGGTAGATCAGCCCCAGCGAGAGAATCTTCGATCAAGAGTGGAATATCTGCTCAACAAATGGTGCCGCGACTTGCTAGGAATATCGAGGAACTCCGATTACGACCGGGTCGTGTTCCTTCATCGCACTGTGAGAGACTTCTTGTATTCTGAGTCTATTTGGAGATTGCTGGAGAAGCGAGCCGGAAGTAGTTTCAACCCCCGTCTTCTGCTATGCCGCGCGTTCCTAGCTCAAATGGCGTATCATGTTTACATTTCCCAAGATCGAAACACTTCGTTGAGGCCTAGCCATAACATCAATCATGTCATTCTTCAGATCATGTATTACGCTGTGGAGTGCGAGAGATACGACGGTGCTAGTCCCGTTTCCGAGCTCGAAGAGCTCGATCGTCTCGGCACTCGGTTGTATTCCAAAGGCTGGACGGCAAAGGTCTGGGCGAGTCCGGCTATAAATGACTTTCTAGCAGTGGCGGTGGCTTGTGACCTAACGCTATATGTGCAATTGACGCTCCAGCGGGACGCAAAGAGGCTGTTCACAAAGCGGTCTGCAATGCCATTGATCCATTGGGCTTCTGTTAACGGATTAAAGGACTTCCCCTCACTTCCTGATCAGCATGTTGGCATGGTCAAGATGCTTAGGGAGCAGGCGATCGAGTATGATAAAAAGAACGTAGCTAAAAAACACAAGTTCCTGCGCTTTTTGGGTTCGGAGAAGGGTTTGTCTGCCCAAGAAGAGTTCCAGCGTGATATAAGCCACTAAGACATATCGCCTTGATATGCAGAAGACTCTGCGGAGTCTTGTTTAATGTTATCACTACTTGAGACGGCCAATCTTCTGCCTCGAATGAATGAGGAACTGTTTAAGTGGCAAGTCGGAGTGTGAGATATTATTTATGTTCCATGCGGGTTTATTTGGCCGGTCGAATGTAGAGTTTTTAGGATTGAGATTCTGTTGAATAAGGTGGTTTGCTGAAGACGCAAGAGCACACAAGCCGATCATGTAATACGAATTCGGTTTCGTTACGTATTTTGGCCAGCGTTGACGGAGTACAGCACAGTCGCTTTATTGCAATAAGTTCAAGTAATAAGTAAAAACAGATAGCAGTGAATATTGAATACGTCGTCTTCTGTTGTAAAAAGTTAGGAGAAGAGGAAAAATTTCAGTAAGTCTCTCTAGGTCCGTGCGTCTTAAGCGGAAACGCGTCAACTTCAGTGAGATTTCAATTGCCTTTCTCGTGACGTCACCAACATTTTACTGTACAAAGCTAACCGACAAGACTTTTCGATAGCTTTATGTGAATTGAAAGGCAGATGATCTATTTGGTATTTATTTTAATCTCGTGAATATAACCCTATGAAGGTCCCCTGGAGCCATGGGCTGCCGGGGAGACTCCTTGACAATCACCTCTCAAAACCTACGGCCCAGAACCTTCGGCTACTGGGTTTCTATTGTCGGATACCGACATGCCAGCTAATTGCATCGTCTCGACACCGGCCAGCGTCGTGCTTTGAGGTCACGATGAAACGAAGCGCTTCATCTGTTTCAAAGACGGCATCTAAAACAAAGCGACCGCGTCCCCAAGTTCCCGAATACCACTTGACGCCTTCATTGCGCGATGAGTCCGGGGAGGCCATATGGCCGGCGCCGAAAGACCAGATTGAGAAAGCCCGGCTTTTTATTCGTGAATGGCATGTTGAGTGACTCGCTGCCATTTCCCCGCGCCAACTAATTGGTTCACAGCGTGGTTGCAAAGAAGAGGACATTGATTGTTCCAGACAAGGATGCAGACGGCCTGACTTCCGGCGCTATCTTGCGAAAGACACTCGTGCTGCTTGGCCTGGACCCTGATTTAATATCAACACATCTGCTCCAAAAAGGCTGCAATATCCACGATGAAACTGAGCGCACAGCCATGGCGGCCCATGAGCCTGCATTTATCTTCATTCTCGATCAAGGATCGAGGAGGTCACCACCGGTTATCGACGCTCCGCATAGAGCATTAGTGATAGATCACCACTGGGCGTTAGATGGGGATTTCCCAGAAGGCTCGGATCATGTCACGGCGTGTAACTCGCCCCCTGTTGCCACCAGTTCATTGCTCACCTATCACATCTGCTCATCCCTTCATGATGAGGTGGCGAGTACATGCGACTGGCTGTGTGTGATGGGAACGCACGGCGACCTAGGAAATGCGCTGAAATGGGAACCCCCGTTTCCCGAAATGAAGGCTACCTTTAAGACATATACGAAAAAGGCTTTGAACGACGCCGTCTCGCTCATCAACGCACCTCGGCGCACCTCGACGTACGACGTCCCGGGGGCCTGGGCTGCCCTGAACGCGGCGGCCACGCCGGCCGAATTGCTCAAAAACCCCATGCTACTAGCAGCGAGGGCCGAAGTGAACGCGGAGGTCGAGAGATGCACGCACACGGCCCCGAAGTTCTCGGGCGACGCCAAGATCGCCGTGTTCCGAATCACCTCGGCAGCGCAGGTACACCCGGTGATAGCGACGCGATGGGCGGGCCATCTGCAGTCGCCCAGGCTGGAAGTCATCCTCGTGGCCAACGAGGGTTATCTCCCCGGCATGGTCAACTTCTCCTGCCGCGTGCCCCGGAGCGCGAGGGCGCGCGAGCCGCCGGTGGACATCCTCGAGGTGCTGCGGAGCATAGCGGGACGGGCGCCGGACCCCACGCTTCGCGAACGGCTCGGGGAGTCGTTCGCCAGGGGCCATAAGGGGGCTAGTGGCGGCATCGTCCCCAGGGCTGAGTTTGAGGAGTTTTTGGATATCCTGGAGATTGGCAAGAAGCCGGGGGGGACTAGTCCGAAGAAGACTAGGAAAGATCCGGGCGTGAAACAGGCGAATACGTTGATGAATTACTTTGGCAAGCAACCTGCTACTGAATAGGTTTCTGTTTTCTTATACGATTGGTGACTTCACAATCCATCCGTTGCGGCTTATCATAAATTCTACCTTCTTACTGTAAAGATACTAGTTTCAATTTCCCTAACGTGGGTGGGTTAATGGTGATTGATCGTGATACGCCGTAATATTTGCGCTCGTTTTCCACATCTATATACTTAAAATCAGGGTTGTAAGCCGTCGTCTTCGTTTAGAGCTTCCCAGCAGATCTCAAACCCTTATCCCCATCAACAAGGACGCACCACCCCTCGCCTCCGGCGCCGCCCTCGCCAGCAACGACGTCGCCCGCATACCCGTCGGTGTCCTTGCCGTGGGCGAACTTGATGACCTCGTCGTCGAAGGTGCCGGGCTGCAGCCAGACGGCCGGGATGCCGACGCGCTTGGCCTCCTTCAGGACCTCGAGGGTCACCGGGGGCGGCGTAATGACGGAGAGCGACGTCTGTTTCGGCTCCGGTAGTTCCGAGACGGACTTCACGGCCACGTGCTCCCCGTAGGACGTCGTGATGCTTGCTGAGGTTGGGTTGATGGGTGTTACGGGGAGCTTGCGCGCTTGGTACCAGACTAGTACTAGATATTACGGGTGGTTAGTTGGTTGATCTGTGGCCAGAGGAAATGATGAATGTGAATGAGAGCGTGAGTGTATCAATGTAACAATACATGAGTAAGTAGGTCCAGTACAAAGTGAAGGAGAAGACATATCGGAGATCCGAAGGTATTTAGAAACTGAATGCCGGGTCCCATGACAAGATCTAAATTAAGGGAAGCGGATATCCTACCCTTGTGTCCGAACTTGGCCGGGTTAGAGCTCGCGCCTACGACAGCGAACTGCGGGGATGAGAAGAAACCTCGGACACTTGCTTCGGTTGTCATTTTCAATAATGTATGGTAGGATAAGGGCATATAATCTTAAACTAGGACGAAAGATGGACGCCTACGGATTCTGCGAACTTAAATATCTGTTGTATGACATGATATATACCACTGCTGACGTTTGAGGTTTGAGGTTTTTGGGAGCGTCGCACAGGTTACTGTACGGCGTGGAGGGGCAAAGCCCCGCTGATCCTCTACGTTCGGAGAGGTGCCGCACCTGGTCTATGTTACCGGACGGAGGGCACCGATCTCTGACTCGGAGTGGCTCATTGTCTGGAGAAGTTAGTTTTATTTTACAGGTGGGATACTTCTCATTTAACTGTCAGTCGTTTATTGTATATATGCACATATATCTCAATACCAATTCTTGGTCCATCTGTCCATTTTCGGCTCCCAGCGTTGGAATAATTCAAACACTCATCATTCCTCGCGGCAATGGCGACATTTGCGCAAGTAATCCCTGGATCGCTCTCCTCCGCACCAATCACATCACGCGACAAGAAATCCCACTGCTGACAGATCTACAGCCGCCCGACCTTCTCAGCGAAGGCATATGCTGCGTTCCGGCCAACATACCCGGCGTCAGTCTTCCGGACTGTCCTGGGTTTCCACCAGCCGCCGCGCACGGAGAGCGAAACGACGCTATTGGACATAGGATGTGGACACGGCCTCATCGCGCGGGCCATGAGCCCGCATTTTCAACGTGTGCTTGCCATTGATCCGTCCACGGGCATGGTAGAGCAGGCACGTCGCACAACAGATGATGCCAAGATTACATTTCAGCATGGTCGTGCTGAGGACCTCTCAGCGCTCATGCGCCCCGCGTCTATCGATATGACTGTAGCGGGCCAGGCGGCGCATTGGTTTGATTATAGCGCAGTTTGGCGGGAGCTGGCACGTGCTGTGAAGCCTGGCGGCACCATTGCGTTCTGGGGCTACGTGGACAATGTCCTGATGGAAGCCGAGCAGGCTACGGCGGTGATGGAGAGGTTTGTCTACGGGTTCGGCGACGTTGCGCCGGGGGTAGAGGGCATGGGGCCGTACTGGGAACAGCCCGGTAGGAATATACTGAGGGGGCTACTGCGCTCCCTGGAAGTGCCTGGGGATCATTGGAAGGATGTCACAAGACTGGATCATGAACCTGGGAAACAAGATGGGGAGGACCGGGCCTGGTTGAGGAAGAAAATGAAGCTCGGAGAGGTCGAGGCGTATACACGCACGTTTAGCTGCTATAGTGGCTGGAAGGATGCACACCCCGAGGCGAAGAGTAGAGCCGAGGGCGGCGACGGCGATGTGGTGGATATAATGTGGGATCAGATGGTCGATTCCGTACCGGAGTGGAAGGCGATGGGTGAGCGGTGGAGGGAAGCCGAGGTGGTTAGTGATTGGGGGACTTATATTATTATGGCTAGGCGGAGGTGAGAGAATATCTCAGGTATGCTGTACTTTTCGTGTATATAAAAGCCTACCGATAGAATAGCAAACCGGATCAAGAATGGCACCGACCTTTCCGTACATTGGACCTTTTCTCATCTTATATCAGGCCGGCGAGAGCGGAAACTATTGATCAAGGTCAAATACAGCGCAAACAGTAAATCACAACTAGAGAGGGAAATTGTTGAGTAAGTTCGTTGTATCATTGATCTTTGTTCCCAGCAGGACAGCACTGCAATTTTAGCCCCCGCGAAAGGGATTCCCACGGTCACTTACGTGCAGTGTAGTCGATACACCCGGAAACATGATCTGTTATGAACAATTGAAGCGGATACCTATACCTTGGTACACTAGACTAGGTACCTATGTAGCAATTCAACCCGGGAACATATCTGCCAGGGGCGCCGGAGCTCTTCTTTCATGCCCGTCCAGTGTTAACTATTGGCAGTGGTTGCTATGGCAATTTCACTTGCCCCACCAAGCAACAACGCATTAACCACTGGGTGGCTCAACGCATGAATGGCGCAGGCCAGAGCCCTGTCTCTTAGTTCACTCCGGCCAGCAAGACTTGTTTCAATCTCATTTCAATATTTTCCCTCTCTATCTCTCTATTTCTCTCTACTCTATTCCAACTGCAACAAACACCACCACGAAAAATTACCGTGTCCTGCAAGACGAACAACCTGATCTTTTCACCGGAAACACCTACCCACACACACAATGGTAAGTGACTCAATGTGTTCCTATCCCTGATTCGTGCTCGGTCACACCAGGTAAACACAGCACCACTCGCAACCCCCTATGCCCGGTTTAGCGCGCTGCGGCGGGCTCCTTCTGAAGGGAGAGGAGGAGCCAGTGAGCAGGACAAGGGCGCTGTTTGGCAGCGGCGACAGCAGAACGAGAGCTGGTGCAAGCCCACCAGTTCCTGCGATGGAGGGCACACCCGGTGTCCGATCGATCCCAAACGGCCGAATCCATCCCCAAATCCCGTCATCGCAACCAGCGTAGCGCTTCTTTCTCCTTTTCCGCATAACAAACCAAAAAAATCAACATTCATCGCAATCCACGCTCTAGCATCCTCTTTTACGCCTTGCACGATTTCTTGCTTGCATTGACTCTTGCTGCATCATATACGCATCTGCTACTACCCTGTAGCACAATAACTATTAATCTAATCAATATGGCCGCTAATTACGAGAATCACCAGGCTTCAACCAACTACAAGGAGGCTTTCTCGTTATTCGACAAGCGCGGAACTGGCCGCGTCACTCTCGACAGCCTAGGCGACCTTCTGCGTGCCTGTGGCCAGAACCCAACCCTTGCTGAGATCAGAGATCTGGAGAGAAGTGTCGGTGGAGAATGTGAGTAGTGGCTTTGTTTACGCCCGGATTCCGATGTCCCGCCATCTTCTCTTGTAGCCCCAAAAGAGCGCATTTCGCAGAATACCGGAGGATTGGAGCGCGCCGAATTATCCCGAACCCGTGCTGACATGACTATTCCCGCAGTTGACTTCGAGACCTTCTCCAAGATCCTCAATCGACCGGGCGGATTCCGTGACCCTGGCGAGCCCGAAGAGTATTGCCGTGGTTTCCAGGTTTTTGACAAGGACATGACTGGGTCGATCGGCGTCGGACAACTCAAATACATCCTGACGAACCTGGGCGAGAAGATGACAGAGGAGGAGGTAGACGAGCTGCTGAAGGCTGTGGACACGAGCTCAGGACAGGTCAACTACACCGGTACGTACAACGTGTGATCTTGCACCCCTTCAATCGGGCGCATATGCAGTGCGCACACCGAACGGCCACTGACAGGACATTAGATCTCGTGCGGACCATCCTAGCCAACTGAACAGTGTTTTTTCCTCATGAGACATTTTCGACGAAAGGGAGTTCGGTAGGATGGGATTATGCATGATTCGGAGATGACATTGGCGTTTATGCATTACTTATACAATGTTGCTTGGGACCATATTGCACGAACTGGGCGGACCTTGTCTGGCCTCTTCTCTGATACTTAGTGTGATAGATGATTCTACATCGTCGAGAGCAAGACACGTTCTGCTGCTCTGAATACCCAGATTGCTTAATATGCTATTATCTACGATGAGATTCGAGTGCAAATGTGCGCACCGCTTTGGGGGTACAACTGGCACCTCACTACTATAGTGTCGGAATGCGTCCGCCGATCATGAGCCTACCTAGAGGCTGGAGATATCGTAAGCCGTGGTGTCTGTCTCCCATGATCAACTTCTGCCATGAACCAATAGTGGCTTTACGTCTTCTAGTCGTTGGCAACGACACTGCTAGCAATATCCAATACCACACCAAGGCGAATATTCTTCGAGGCGAGCATTCTGTACATGATGCTGAACCTTGTATGTCTTCTATTTCATTGGTGATTAAGGTATTGCGGCTCAACTACCCAAGGTACCCTTCAACAGGATAAGTATCCTATGGCCCTGGCTCTCAATGCGGCGGCTCATTTCGGGCGCCCGAAAAGGCCGGCTACATCATCGTCTATGGTTACCACACTGGGTATTATGTCTCACCATGGTTCACCGCTTCATCAAATATACGCATACACAAGATGTTCGGGGAATACGGACTATTAATACGTGCTTCTCGAGTAAGGCAGGGCTACCTCAGTTTAGGTGGCTCGATCCATGGTTAAGCCGTGGTGGGCTGCATTAGTGTAAGTAGGTGGGCGGAAACCCCGCAAATGCCCAAGCTGTTGGGCAGGTACACTACCCGAAACTAACTACACCTCTCGCGCCTGCATCTCCGATTGATGCAAGCTGTCATCAGCCCTGTAACATAACCCAGCATCTGCATCCGAGACCTACATAGCACCTACATAGCACCTACATACATCACAGAGCCGTCAGAGCCGTAATACCCCGACGGAATACCTCTCCTTACTCCTTACAGAGGTAGTGCCACACCGCCGTGCCCTACGGCAGTACCCCTCGTTACGATCCCCCCTCGCCCGTCTTATTGGATGGATCCGTGAACCTCAGTGAATCTGGCGACATCGACCGCCCCGTCAGGAAGATCCCGCTCCCGCTCCCGACCCCTCCTCCTCCTCCTCCTCTCCCTTATTATCCTCCTCTTCGCCATCACCTTCAACCTGGCTGCTCCTCGGGTCCTCACTCGCCTTTCTACGCATCTAAATCATCTTCGCTTCAGGCCTTACCCGTCCGCTATACCCTCCGTCGGTCGATCATCTATTGTGACTCGACCCCTCATAACCGCCACTATGGCGCCCGAAAAGTACAAGAACCCGCCTCAAGCGCCACCGACCTTCACGGGCACCAAAGAGTCTATCGTCGCCGATGCGAAGTCGCTCTGCGACACAACACGCTCCTTGCTTGACAAAATTGCCGCTGAGGTGCCCGTAGACAAGGCTAGCTTTACTTCCGCCCTGGTGCCTATGGTAGCGGATGAGAACGAGGCCCAGCTCAGTTCCCGCATTCTAGGCTTCTACCAATATGTCTCGGGAGATGCCGATCTGCGCAATGCCTCGACAGAGGCTGAGAAACTTATGGATGATTTCTCCATCGAGTGCAATATGCGCGAAGACATCTATGCTCTCGTCGAGGCCGCCTTCCAGTCCCAGAAGACCAACGAACCCAATCTAGACTCCGAGAGCCTGCGGTTGCTTGAGAAAGAGCGTAAGGGCTACATCAGGAACGGCCTGGGTTTGCCCAAAGGTCCTCAGCGGGACCGCTTCAAGGAGATTAAGAAGCGCCTGAGCCAGATTGGGATCCAATTCCAAAAGACTTTGAATGAAGAAAACGGAGGTCTATGGTTCACCAAGGAGGAGCTGGATGGTGTCCCAGATGATGTAACCGACGGTCTTGAGAAGGGGACTGGCGAAAATGAGGGCAAGGTCAAGCTAAGCTTCAAGTATCCGGACTTGTTCCCGGCTCTTAAGTTCGCCAAGAACCCGGAGACGCGGAGGAAGGTTTTTATTGCTAACGAAAACAAGGTAATTGCCAAATTACAATCCTAGCTACAAAATTGTAGGAGCTGACAATATGGTAGTGCAACGACAACGTTCCCCTTTTCAAGGAGGCCATTCTACTACGCGACGAAGCGGCACGGATGTTGGGATATGCCAACCATGCCGCTTTCCGTATCGAAGATAAGATGGCAAAGGTACCTGAAACTGTGAATACATTCCTTTCTGATCTTCGGACCAAGTTGGCGCCTGGTGGTGTAAAGGAGCAGCAACACCTGCTCGAGTTGAAGAAGAAGGATGAGGAATCGAGGGGCATAAAATCAGATGGGAACTTTTACCTATGGGATAATCGTTTTTACGACCGAATGATGGTTGAGCAGGAGTACAGCATTGATGAAGGGAAGATTTCCGAGTATTTCCCCCTACAATCTACGGTTCAAGGAATGCTCGAGATTTTCGAGAAACTATTTGGTCTCGTCTTCGTCAGGCTAGACGAGGGCGAACGACAGCGGCTGTCACCAACTGGAAAAGCCGAAGACATTGCCTGGCATGAGGATGTTATCATCTTCTCCGTTTGGGATGATGCATCTGAAGGTGACGGATTCGTAGGATATCTTTATCTCGATCTACACCCCCGTCAGGGTAAATACGGCCACGCCGCCAATTTCAATCTCCAGCCCGGATACCTACAGAAGGGCGGATCGCGTCGATTCCCGGCCACAGCATTAGTATGCAACTTTTCAAAGCCTACGGATAAGAAACCTTCGCTCCTTAAGCATGAAGAAGTCGTGACGCTGTTCCACGAGCTGGGCCATGGTATTCACGATTTGGCGGGTCGATGCAGGTATAGTCGCTTCCACGGCACGTCCACCGTTAGAGACTTTGTGGAGGCACCGAGTCAAATGCTCGAGAATTGGTGTTGGACATCTAGCCAACTCAAGTCGCTCTCGAATCACTACAAGACGGGCGAGAAGATTCCCGATAATTTGATCGAGAAGCTGATCTCCACTAAACATGTCAATGACGCTTTGTTCAACTTGAGACAACTGCACTTCGGTATTTTCGACATGACTGTGCATTCACCAAAGAGCCACGAAGAGTTGGAGAAGCTGGATGCTAGCAAACTTTATAATGACCTGCGTGCAGAAATCTGTGGCCTCAAGGGCCCTGAGGCTCTCGGCGAGAAGGGGTAAGTCTTGACACTGACATCATACATTATTTCGAGTATTCGGTTTACTAACATAGTCTAATAGCACCTGGGGAAACGGCCAAGCTACCTTCGGCCATCTCATAGGAGGATACGACGCCGGGTATTACGGTTACTTGTCATCCGAAGTATACAGTGCAGACATGTTCCATTCGAGCTTCAAGAAGGACCCGATGAATGGAAAGGAGGGCCGTAGATACCGTCACACCGTGTTGGAGCGCGGTGGAAGTCAGGATGAGATGGAGACGCTGAAGCAATTCTTGGGCAGGGCACCCAGCACCGAAGCGTTCTATGCCGAGCTGGGCCTCACTGCGGCATGACTGGATCGTAGACCCCGGCTATAGGATCATGGCGTATACATATAAAATGTGCATTCAGTAGACTATCAGATAGCGCCTTTCAATATCCTAATACCAGCGAAACACGCTTGTGCGAAGAGAGTCAGACGGGCTATCAACCTGTGAATCATCATTGCCTGCCTACCTACGGATATATGGTGTGTTGGGTAGTAGGTAGGTAGGTACCTGCGTTCAGGTAGTAAATCCACCGTCGTCGACGCGCACCCACCCTATAAAGTTCAAGTATCGTGTGTTGACTATTCAATTGTTAACTGCTTAGCGCTCTTACTCTGAATCCTATTTTTGCGAACTTCAAATTAGCTGCGATTCTCTGTACTCGCGTATCGTACCCACTACCTAGCGCCCCCTATCTATGGACGTAGCTGACGTGGCTGTGCAGACTTCGTTACATGGATCCATAAATGTACTGTGGGGAGGTACGGAAACCCCCACACTCACTGGCGTAAAGTAAACAACACGCGTGAATGGAGCCAATCAACGCCAATTAACGCCAGGGTCACCCAGCTTTCAACTTCAATACTTTTATGGTTTGCAATGCGCTGCTCTCAATTGCTGCTGCACTCATGCTCTGACTTGTTTTATAGTCCTCACTTTGATCCTTCTTCACCTAGAACCACGTGCTAAACTATTTTTAATACGCACCGAACCTGTATTTGCACTCAAACACAGCTTCGCCGCAACAACTCCGGCCAAGATGGAGCCCAGCGAGATGCCGGAACAGTACTACACGCATGATGGCCGGGTTGCCTCTTTCCATCCCGCCAAACCAGCGCGGCGCGGCTCGAACGCGAAGGGAAAGGCTCCGAAGGTGTTATCATGGCCACACAAACAATTAGACCCAGAAATCGTACGCGACAGAACTGCCCAATTCATATGCGACCGGGAATTGCTAACTCGGTATGTAGTTCGCGCGGGCAGGGTTCTACTTCGCGCCGACCCCCGAATTTCCCGATAATACGGTGTGTTTCCTCTGCTGCGCGAATATGGGAGGGTGGGAAGAGGACGACATCCCCTTTGTAGAGCACCTGCGATTGTCGCCGCACTGCGGCTGGGCAATAGTCGCAGGCATCGAGACTGGCCTGGGCGATTATGCCTTGGACGACCCTACCAGTTCTGAGATGATTGAGGCGCGTAAAGCGACGTTTGGTGACAGGTGGCCGCATGATGGCAAGAGAGGTTGGAAGTGTAAGACGAAGCAGGTACGCCTCCCTCCGCTTGTCGTCGTCGTCGATTGCCACTGACTTGAAGCGCGACAGCTTGTGGATGCCGGCTGGAAGTACACTCCTACCACGGACTCGGATGATATGGCGACCTGCACCTACTGTCAACTGGCCCTTGATGGATGGGAGCCTAAGGACAATCCCATGTGAGTACATCCCAATCTCCGGTCTACACACTCTGCTGCTATGTAGTATTGACGCGAGCCTGTAGGGATGAACATTACCGGCGATCTCCAGAGTGCCCTTTTTTCGTCTTGATCAACCAATACAAAGCTGCGGCACCCGCGAAGAAGAAGGGTCGGGGCAAAGCAGCTAGGTCCTCCAAGGCACAACGCCTTTCTATACAGTCTGTTGCAACCGCCGCTTCGGATGCCACTTCACTGCTCGAACATCCCGCAGATCACGACGATAGCGTTCTGACCACAACATCCGTTATGACACAAGGTGGCACGAAGCGTCCGAGGGCTAAGAAGGCCGCCGCTTCAAAGGGAAAAAAGTCCAGGGCTAAGAAAGAGGAGGTTGTCGAGGTACTCGAAGACCCCCCAGAGGATGTACAGCCAGAATACCAAGAACAGCCCCCACAGACGGAGGCAGAGGAGGCTGCTCCGAAGCCCACTCGCGGCCGTAAGCGTAAAAGTGCTGCCACTGACGATTCGGTACTCACAACAGTGGAAGCCCCCGCTCCGAAAAAGAGGGCGACACGAGGAAGAGTAGTCTCTGTCAAGGCAGAAAAGCCAAATACCGATCACGCCATGTTCGACCCTGTGCCTCCAGAAGTGGATGATGCCACGGTCCATGCTGAGCTTCAAGAATTGGAAGCTCAAATGGAGGCCGAAGCGGAACAGGCACTCAATGTTCCCAAGAAAGGCCGTCAGGCTGGGACTCGTAAGGCCTCCAAACAGACCACAAAGAAGACGAAAACGAAGGTGCCCATAGAGCCCGCGCCCAAACCCGAAGCTATAGTCGACCCAGAAATGGATGAGTTAGCGGAAGACCACAATACGAGCACAGTGAGCAATGGCACAATCGTTCGGACCAGCCTGTCTTCTATTGCGGCACCAAAGAAGCGTGGCCGACCTAGCAAGAAATCACTGTTAGCCCAAGCAGAGGCACAACAAGAGCCTCCTGCTCAGCCAAGCCCAGAACCAGAAGCTGAGGTTGAGGTTGAGGATGCCGACACAGCCGAGCCTGAGCCTGAGCCTGCACCCACTGTGACTCAAAAAGTTGCCAAAGTCACTAAGATATTACCTCCTTTACGGGACAAGTCTTTACCACCACCGCCTCCCGAGTCGGAGGATATGGAGCCACCGACGACGCCAAAAGCTTTGATCTCGCCCGCACCAGCAGCCAGACAAGCGGCCGTGTCACCATCCCAGTCACCTCAGTCCTCCGACGTCGAGAACCAACCTCCGTCGTCCAAGCCCTCCAATACAGAAAAGAGCACTCGAGTCGCTCTGGCCCCCGTTGCTGCAACCCCCGTACGGTCATCGCCCTCTAAGCGCAACATCATTGCCGGACTTCAAAGCACCCAGCCCTGGACCGCTGTGGACGTTGAGTTGCTGTTTGATGACTTGGATAAGGAAAATTCTCTATCTACTGGCCAGTTCTTGAGAGGTATGGATCTCACGAGCCCCGAGAAACAGATGACGGTCGAAGAGTGGATCTACCATAATGCGGAACAGGCGGAGAAGCAGCTGAAGCATGAGTGCGAGACTATTGTCATGGCTTTCGAGCGTGAGGGCACGAGAGCCATGCAGGCGCTTGAGGGTGTTGTTGTGGAGTAATATGGGATACGAACCGGGGCGTCTGGACTAGACGTGTGAAAAGGGTTGAACGAACTGGCTATTCACGCGCTATGAGGTGGACGGCGCCATGGTTTGGGATATGTTACAGGTCGGGGTTTGGGTTTGTTTTAAGACTGGGATGGATGGATGGATAGGTAGATGGATATTCATGAGGCTTAATGAACAAGGGATTTTATATGCCTGCTATTACCGTCTGCATTAAAGAACAAATACCTGAACAAGTTGTGAAGAGCTGCATCATATATTCCGAGTTATGTGTAGTATTTGTGAGAGTTATATAGGTCTGATGTACAGTAATCCTCGTCGGTCTCTGTAACTTCGCCAAGAGTATTGCTATTAGAGTTACTACTCTCTACCTATCCCCATCATCTGTCAATGAGCAAGCGTTACGAGAATAGACTCGCCGCTATGGAATCTATAGTCACGAGAAGATATGTACTATTACATCTAGTGCCGGCTGGTGTAAGCAATTTGAAGAAAGCTGAACCCGGTTTCTGGTTGGTCTTCCTTCGCTGTCTCTTTCTCTTCCTCCTTTACCACTCCGACTTCTGCTTCTATTCCCATTGCCTGCTCTACATCGGCTACTCTTACTTCAACTACTCTTACTTCAACTACTCTTGCTTCAACGACTCTTACTTTGAGTCCTCTTATTCCTTCTGCTCAGCAAGTCGGTTGGCCCATCCTAGTCTAAGTCGCTCCCTACTCTTCTAAATAGCTAGTTTGAGTTCAGACCGGGCTCACCTGTCTCGCCGTTAGGTTTGACTCGAACGTTGTATTGATATACTACTTCCTAAACAACGAGCGTTTGTTTACTCCTACTCCCACTGCTCAACAACTCGGCGGTCCCGTCTGATTTCGGGTTGCGACTCTCTGAATTACTAGGTTCGAGTTGTCACCGGCACCTTTATTTTTCACTTTGAGGTTGATTTAGGTTGAACTTGAAGGCTGTGTTTTCACATCACTTCCTAAACAAGCGGCATACCGCCCAGGTCTTTCCTAGGTCTTAGAGTTGCGCCTTAACTTTGAGTCAATATGAGTGTTGTGAGCAAGTGCAATAAAAAGTTTATCTTGATGGCCGGGAGAAGGCCCGTGCTCACTCTTCGTGTATATAAACAAGCATTCCCCCCCAGATCTCCTGGTTCTGAGAATCTTCTCTTCTACATCAACAACAACAGAGGATTTACGAAGTTTAGTTCTCATCGCATATACCTCGTTATCCTATCATATTGCAACAGATTTACACATTATTGCTTCATTATTGGTATCCTCTATATCCTATATAATCTCCATTTCCGAATAGGATCGGAGCATCCATAACAGAGATTTCAGTTAGATGTATGAAGAGGCGTGTTGATCGCTTAATCGCATCAAACCAAACATATTTCGCCAACCACTGGCTCCCAGGGCCGAAAAGAACAACATGACGAATGCTAAGTACTATGAAAAATCATTCATATCCTCGTCATGCTTCGGGGACAAAAGTCTTGGTACGCCACTCATCCTCCTACTGGAAATCCCCTTCTCTCGTCTTCCGGCACTAACGCCGCCTCCCACCCTACTAGTACCGCACCTACAACACCGGAACTCGACGCTACCGCCGAGTCGTCCACAACTCGTCTCGAGAACGAGGATGAACACCTCATTATTATTGACAGCTTCGCCTTCGTCTTCGACATAGATGGCATTCTTAGCGTGGTGCTCGCCTTACCCCCGACGCCGTTGAGGCTATGACAGTCCTCAACAGCGAGAGCAAATACGGTATTAAGATGTGAGTAACCCCCTTTAGGGCCCCGGGTCGTGAACGCTCGACTAACTGACAACATAGTCCCTACATCTTCTCGACCAATGGAGATCCCCTTACTCTCCCATGACAACCTCCTTGGCTTCACCCCCATCTGATCAAACATGCTATCTGGCACCAAGGCCGCGCCAGGTGAGTGGTGGAAGCAGACCCTCTGAAGTACAATTTCTTCGGCAACACAAAGGAGGCTTGGGAACTCCCGATTTTTTTAGCGAACCGTTGTATCATACTGCGTTCGCGCACTCGCAAGAGAAGCCGCAGACTGAACCCCTGTGTCCCAGATTTTCCAAGCATCAACGCCAGGTGAAATACGCCCGTCGTCGAAGAAGTTGAGTTTCGTCCAATGGAGCTACAGCTACGGAATGTTCCCGGTGGAAAATCCAGCCCCCCTAAATCACGTCTAGAATACGATGGACAAATTTCCCCAATGACTAGAGCAAACCTCGGAGAAGCGTCAGTGTTCGGAATTTTCATGCGTGTTACTGTCCTCTCAACGCCACTACTATCAGCTCGCGCAAGTACCGATAGCGTCGACAATGGAGTACACACGATATCTATGACTGTATGGCTTGGTCTATTAATGTCCTCAGTCGTCTTCACTCCAAACGAGTTATGTTTTCTCCACCCTGGCGCGGATCATTAGCCTCAGACCGAGCAATGCCGAGATAGCCCCAGGTCACTTGTTGAAGCTGCTCATTTTCACTCCCACGGCTTATATACGTAGGGAGCCCAAGATAGCTTCCATCATGCGAGCAGAGACGAAACCTTTGGGGTGGTTAATGAGGCTACTCGCCCAGTTATCACCCACTCTATGAGGGCTAACGAACTGGTATTCAGCAATGCGTACAACGTATGAGTCACGAAATACGCGTAAAGGGGGCTTTTGAACAGAACCTGGATGTGACTTGGAAAAAAAGCCAAACCGCTTACATGGCAATATTGGCGAGTCGCGTTCAGTATGTTGTTCTCATATGCGGTTCTAAGGACGTTGTCCTCCGGCGAATGAACGGCCGCATAGTAGAAGCACTTTATTGCGCCGTTTAGGTCGAGGGGCACGAGGTGTTGCTGCTGCCGTCACCTCGCCTCGGCCAGGCTTTGCGTATGGCTATTTCCTGATGGAAGTCTTCCGCAGCATATTGGAAACTGTTGCATTTTTGGCTCATTGGTTGGGCTGAGGCTGCCGTCCGACGCTGCTAAATCTAGCTCAAGAGACAAGTTTGCTCGTGGGACACACCCGTGTCCTACGGGAAAACAATCACCATCCATTTCGGCGTGTCCCTCGATCGTGGCGCCATCTCCACCCCCGTGATGATCTATAGGGGTACGTTAGCAACCGAACGGAGTGAATAACTTCATCTCCGCCGTGGATGAATGAGTGGGACAATTCTCATATTGGATTGAGAATAAGAATGCGTATCGTGTTGTTCCTCCAGACCCGGCCAGGTAAGTCGATCTCTAAATGGCATATAATCGAAAGGAGGAGTTATTAACCTTTCGTTATGATACAGGACTCCCACCCCAGCCAGCCCAGACAACAACCCCTATTTCCCCCCCACCAGCCACTCTCCACGCGCCAGACGTTGTCGCCGGACAACTAGGTACCGGCCCGATGTCAACTCCCGCAGATCCACCCGAAGACGACCCCGCGAACCCCGGCGCCCCAGAAATCATATTGCGCGAGTTGATCCCTTGGCCGAGATTCCCATCTGCATTCCGATATCCTCTACAAGATTTTTACAGTGTGTCCTAAAAGTTGCATCTCTTAACCTTGCTTGCTTGAACATCGAGCTGTGTTGCTATAGGTAAGTAAAGCCCTATCGGATGATCCGTCTTGCCAGTCACTAGAAGTGCGAACACAGGGGATTATCTGTTTCTAACCTTCGATTAGAAGAGTTGACGTTACTACTAACGTTATCTCCCCGTTTCGATTTCTCTATCATAGCAAGAATGAGCTGTTTCTTGAGTATATCGTGCGCCTTAGCCTTCTTGTGCAATCTGGCTGTGATTGTCGCTGGCCCGGCAAGCATAGCCAACCGGACTATAGAGGACGGGGTTATTAGTAACTCATCATCCAACCCTCGTTGGCAGGACCAGACCATGATCATATTAGTTGTAGTCTTTGCGGCTACAATACATGTAAGGGTACCCCCTCCAACCCGGGACCATTTCTAAATTGTCCTGTGACTAATACCCGAGCAGGGTTCGGTAACTCAAATTGTCACTGGTATATCAATTTGGCGCTTCTGTCTCGGATAACATAGAACTCCGGGTCCGAGACTCAGATGCTTACCATATTTATCTGCTGCACGGAATTTCGGCAAGAAACTGGGATTAGCATTGCCATCTTACGCCGAGTATCGCCTGGCTTGTCTAAAGTAACATGAGAGGGCACCCCCATCAGATTAACTAAGTTCAGAGTACATGGCGGTAGGGAAGTTCTGTAAAGTAGGAATGAGAGTGGATTTTCAGACGACATTTGATGGGGCGGGTAGTGAAGTGGGAGCTGTTGAAAGTCGGGGGCGCCCGATAAACAGCATGACGGGCCGACAATTTCCCTGATGACTACGGCGCATTCGTTTCTCGTCTCGATGTATTCGAGTGCCGATTTGGAAAGTCGCGTCGTCCAATGTCTAGCCCCCCAGAGAGAGAATGGCCGATGCAGAGAGGAATATATGAATCGGAGAGCTCCCGTAGTTCTGGGGCTATCTTTCGGTCACCATCGATGGTACCGTCTGGTGATATAAAAAGAAGATGGAGTGTAAATTAGACGAACAGGAAATAGTCATTTTGTCGGTAATTGTGTCAAACCAAAGGTGACCACGCGCTTGCCTGTGCGCGATTTGACTGAAGCATCTCAGAGCAGTCGGCCATAATAGCCTTGTGTAGCGTCTCGAGATCCATTACGCCGAGAGTCAGTTGAATCTTGATAGGTTCATAATCAAGTGTACAAGAGCCATTGATGTACAGTAATATCGAATGCCTACTCCTGTCTCGATACGTTCCTACCCTTCGCCAATGAAAGGTACAAACTTGTTCACTGACTCATAGGTATTAGCCGGTTGAAGGCGCAATGAGACGAAGTCCTCTATGTATAAGAAACCCCGAGCAAAAATATGCAACACACAAGTTATCATGACAGGTACAATGACACGAAGTGGCATCGCCATACCAGGATCCCTATCGGCGGAGATATTCCTCCACGAAGCGATCCGCTGTTGTGTCATCCAGTACCACCTCAGCCAGTGGCTACTTGAAGGGGACTCTCTTCGGTCATGCAGGGGTAACTGATGCGCCGGACTGACATCTCTCTCCCCTGTTGATGGGGGTATCAAGGTTTGCGTGGAGTAACCATGTTCAAGAGTCGCCACCTCGATGCTCCCCTCTGCTGTATCCTTGGCTCTCTCCTTTTCCCATCGAAGCGCCTCAATGAGGTAATACACACCTCCATACATCACGAAGGCTGAATGGTATGTCGCGAACCCTCGCCAGAGCCATTGCTCAGTCTTCGTAGGGAAGTAGAGGTTCCACGCGATCAAGAAGGACGAGCTGAATAGGAGGTGTACCAATGAGCCGAAGGGTATCAAGACATTATCGGGAGGTAGCCATTGATCCGATGGGAGCCGGTCCCAAGGACGTGTCTTCACCGGGCGCGATACGACCCTGACGTGAATGATGTGAGAGAATCTTGAGTAGCAAGACCAATGTGTATCGATGCCCCATCGATCATCCCGAATGAAATCCATTGGAGTCCGATACCAGACCTCGATGTTGAGGTCAGAGCGTGTTTGCTCTTTTGCGTCAGCACGAATGTTGTATACTAACTTCCCGTTCTTGGTAGGAATCGTTTGCGGAATCGTGATGGACAGGTTTCAGAACCTAGATTTAAGTCCCTAGGTCTAGCGAATTGCATATTCGTGTGCATACTCGTATCATGTAAATAATCATATGATCGGGAGGCAGAGCCTATAGGTGGCTAAAGCTTCCCGTCTACCCGTCTATGATCAAATTCATCCGAAACAGCTATACGAAGGCGCGAGGGAAAGGGGAGGTCAGGCGGTTAGCTTAGGTGAAGCTATCCGCACGTATAGCTTGGAGTTCGCCCGCCTGGCTGAACAGGAGAACTAGACCTCCGGATCCCCTCGATCGCATAGATGATTATCAGTTGAATTTGGACACTCTTCCAAGCCCTTGAAACCAAGCCCCTTTTACAGCTAGTTAGGTATGGCGCGAGAAATCGTGGCGCATCACCTGATCTAGATAACTGCAAGAAATTTTTTTAAAGATGTACCTTCACTATTCTTTGAACCGTTTTCTTAGTGTTGTTTAAACTACTAAGTACGCGCATTGTTTCTCTCGAACAATAACTATTCTCCATGCTACTACTTCTTCCAATGCAGATCACTTGTATTGCCAGCGTTTTTGTGCATATTGATGTCACAAAAAAAACTTCTATTTTCATAGGACCTCAAATGCAAGAGGCTAAGCATTAGCCAACCGACTGTTATGCCCCATACGATTAATTCCAGTAAGTTGGAGTGTACATGAGCTACCGCCTTTACGTGCGTGCAGAACCTCGTACCTCCTTATAAGTACACAAATAAGATATCCGCATTAAAAGGCTCCCAGTAGTGTGCGTAAACGGGCCGTAAATGGGATGTGTCGAGAAGACGGTAGGTAGGTAGCAAACAGCGACACGGAATGCGGATAGGATAACTAGATAGAGCAAGTCTAAATGCTGGAGCCAATAATTCCTACCTCATTTCGTTTTCAACAATGAGCGATCGCGTTAGAGTGTGGCCGAGAGGTGTTGTGCTTAATTGCCTCGATGATTCGGGGACGTTGTTATTTGGTTCCTGCTTGTGTCCGTCGCTTCCATGATAATGATTGGTCTGGTATAAGTTGTTCTTCTTGCTCTCTCAGCTTTTTCTCCATGGCATCGAAAGCTTCAAGGTCAAAGTCCATCTCCTCAGCGATCCGCTCTTGAGACCGAAGCTTTGGCCAAAGACTGAGATGCGGGACAGTAATAGCAATGCTGAAGTCGAAAAGCCGACCGCCTAGGTAATTATCTTTACGAATATCTATATTGTAAATACCTAGCTTATTTAGCTCCTCTAAGTTCTTCCTTATGGTCTTGAAAGTCTTCCGATTGCACGGCGTCTTCCATTTGACATAATTCTTGACGATGGCGCGAAGTTAATTGCCCTCATCCTTGGCCTTGCGATTCCAGTCGCTAATACTAAACTGTCGCTCGATTTAATGTTTTATAGTATGAGACAGAAATATGTAGCCGTGACATCGAACCGCAAGTGTGTCATCTTTATTCTTTTCAACAAAAAGTCCGAAAGCCCGACACTCGGCGTAGAAAGGGTCTAAGTGATGTCGTACTACACTGTCTTCTAGGAGGTGCTCTTTTCCGAGGACAACGGGCCAAATTTCTTGAAGACTGAAGAAATTAAACTAAGTTACATTAGTCCACCGGTCCAGCATCTAGACTTCGCCGTCTTCACTTACCACTTTTAACGCAAAGGTATTTCCATCGACGCTGACTTGAAATACCCTACTATGAGGTACTTCACCTGAACTTTGTTCAACAACCTTTGAACTTAGAAGTTTATGAAACTGGATAGTGTCAAGTGTGCCATTGAATGGCCTTAACTTGGGACCTCTGATGCGATGGGGAAGAGGAGTGACCATACTATTCTTCTTCTATGCATAGCAGCTTTTGAAACAAGCGAAGGAGATAAAGTGTGTTCTATCATCTACTCAAACGAATTTAGAGGACAATATGTAGATATACGATTGATGCGGGGATCTTGAGAAATTCTGGGTGTTGAAATTAGGGAGGCTGGTTAAAGCATGTGGCTACGTACTTCGCCCTACACTCATCTGCTATATATTATGGAGGTGCCACCTCATTGCACTTCACTTAGACTTGTTCCTTAATGCTTAACAATATACGGTACATCTATCTCATACTAGTATTTAAACACTTGGAACGTTTAACCAATGGCGGACTGCCCCATATTCGTAGTTGGCTATCTCCCTTCTGAACTTCCTGTAACACCGCAGCATCTGTGACAAGGGATTGGAACACGGGTTCATATTGATTAATAATTCTCCAGGAGTCTAAAGGGTCCTTGTTTCTCCTTTCAAGCGATATAACCTCGTCCCTTGCCTTCTATTTACCCACTTACCCTGTCGGGCTCCGATCGAGGTTTCCTCGCAGACTCCTCTGGTCTCGTGAGCCTTATAGACCAATAGATACGGTCTCTTAGGCTGTGTGCCCTGCTTCTTTCTGTACGTCTTGAACCAGGGCTTGGCAGGCTTGTCCGTGTGACACCAGCACTAGGCCATCACCGGATCCCAATGCCACAAACTCATAATCGTTTACTTTCTCACTATCCTCTGCCTTCTTAGCAATCCTTTTTTGCCCTTCTCTTTTCACTGCATCCGCAACTGACCACGATGTTCGTCGAAGCAGTAACGAGACGAACCCGCCCCCTTTCTTTATCTCATCATGCGTTGCAACCCAGTATTTCGCGCCACACTCCCGTGCGGCAGAAACACCATTGACAGCGCCCAAATTCAACTGCTTCGTCATCCAGATCTGGACATCATCCAACCCGTGCAAGAGAGCAAGCGTTCTGAGCCCCGTGTTTTGTATACCTGAAAGAGCGCCGGGCTCAATTCCGTGCGGCGAGTATACGATCGCGTCACCGCTGTTGGCTGTCTCTTCAGATGTTGATCTAGACCACGCCACTATGAGAGCTGAGTGATAGTATAGCGCATTCCCCGGGGTGACGACACGTCCTACACCGACCCAAGACGGCAGTGAGGCAGAACTTAGAGCCTCACGCCAGTCCTTAGTACCCGCAACTAAGAAGGCAGGCATCTCAACCACGTTGTGAAAGTGCTTCCATGACCGAATCAGCCTAGCGGCTTTATCGGGCGCGAATACGGGCGTGGAGCTCGGGAGCTCGCGCAGCGTCGCCTCGTGGCAGTGATCTGTGAACTCGTGCGAGATGGCCACGACGTCGACGTACGAGTCGTCATTGCGCGTCTCCGCTCCTCGCTCCACGGCTGGTCCTGTCTCGGGCCCATTTCCATCGTAAGACGGCGCGGTTCCCTTCTCAAGCTCGCCCAACAGTCTGTCTAGCTCCTCGATCGTCTGCACGCTCGGCGCCACTACGTGCCACTGTATTGAGAACCAACGCCCGCCGTCAGACTGGGGGCCCTGCAGCCAGGGATCCAGCAACACGTTGAACCGACTCCGCCCGGGCGGCCGCGCTACGCCCTCTGGATATGGGAGGTGTAAGAGCCATGTCGTATCTGCATTGAGATGTGTGAGGATCGAGTGAGGACTGCGCCAGGCTGCGACCAGAGCTGCTCTGTCGCTGATATGCAGGGTTGTTGGCTTCCGTGCCGATGAAGGGATTGAAATCGCCGCCGCTTGGCGGCTGTCAGGTTGTAGAGGTAGTGCAGATGACGTCTCCATCCTGGAATGCTTAATTTAATCAATTGTCTATTTAGTTATATTGACATTTCATGTGTGAAACACTGATGAGTTGGTCATTGTGCAAGGGTGTTTCTACAAAAGATTGATGAAAGAATAAACGTGGAGGTTCCAGCACGGGTCCTGGTCTAAAGTCGCGACCTATTGCCCGATTTACCTAGCGTAACCGTCGATCTGGGTTCCGATCTGGAGATCCAGAGATCATAATTACAACGGGTGCACAAACACGGAATTTATATCGTCTAGACGCCCCTATTCGCCAAGCTAGACCATCATAGCTCAATAATGATGATTTAGTTCATAACAGAGTAGCAGATATTTACTGTATATGTAGAATATAACTTTGGTCCTTGCTTGAAATAAGTGCATGCGTACGTACGAAGGCTTATTACTTTCCATGTTCATTATACTTATGACAATCTATCATCAAAATCGTTATCATCGCCGCTGATATATATCCAACCTAATCTCTTGAATCAACAATACCCTCATTATCGTGTTCCGGTGTCTTATTTATCGGTAGCGACAATCTGTTATATACAAGCTTAGAGTTACGTCTCAATGGATAAGCTCTCCCTCCTTGGATAAATGCGGCTGTGGTAAATCATCGACGTTTCGAGATTCCGGCGTAATGCTTTTTCTGCAAGCGCGGCCGTAGCCTATCCTTCAACCACCGAGCTTGTGTTGACGGGCTCTGCTTTTCAATGTTTTTCGCCATCTCATCGAACGCAGCGAGGTCATATCGACAATCCCTAAAAATTTGTTTTCTTGATCGAAGGTCGGGCCACAGCCATACATGTGGCGGGGTGTGTGATATACTAAAATCAAAAAGTCGACCACCGCGGTAGTTGTCTTCTCGGATATCCATGTTAAATATCCCCATGTCGTTCAGTTTTTTCAAGTTGGACCTCATTATCGATAATTTCTTCCGCCCACACACTGTTTTAAAGCGGATATAATCCTTTACAATCGCTCTTAGTGGAATTCCCTTATCCTCGGGCTGCCGATTCCAATCGTCAACCCCGAATTGCTTTCGTATTTGATGCTCAATAGTTTGAGGTAGGAATGTGTAGCCATGGCAACGGACAGCAAGCGCATTATCCTCCTTCTTTTCTAACAGCAGCCCGAAAGCTCGGCATTCAGCGTAAAAAGGATCCAGGTGATACCGCACGAGATCGTCAGTCAGCATATCCTCTCCACCTGGCACCCAGGGCCGGAGATCGTCAATACTAAAGAAATTGAACTTGAAGGATTAGAGCAGGACGATTGGGGTTTGTTTTTACTTGCTTACCACTTTCAGAGAGTACTGATTCCCGTCAATGCGAACCTGAAATACGCGGCTATGAGGTATGTCCTCCGAGCTCCAGCCACTTTCGTCTGGACCTAACACCTTCAAGAATTCGATGTTCTCTATAGCCCCACGAAAAGGTGGTAATTTGGGTCCATCGATATTCGGGATTGCGTCGGACATTGTCGCGTGATTCCCTAACGCCTGGATGAAGTGCTAGACTGGAAATTCTGGATAACAGAAGACTGGAAATAGGATTCCGTGCAAGGACTGAGGGCGAGATATTGTTTTACGTGGTGATCGAAAGGCTAGCTTGCCAAGGATACCTGATAGGTTCGGTACCCATCAGGTACCTAGGTACTCTTGACACGCGCTAACCCAGCGGCCCACGGCGGAGAAAGCATCTTGTTTCAAGGTATCTCTGTACTCCGTATCCGTACTTACACCAAAACTTCGGTGCAAAAGTCAGCTTCTGGCGCGTGCGTTGCCTTGTCCTAAACCTTGCCCTTAAACCTGTTACAGGGGGTAGTAGAGTACACTGGAGAGGTGGAATGCATATGGGGTCATAAGTTCGGTTTTCTATCAAATAAGTTTGTTATGGTAACATCGCAAAAGGATCTCATCCAGACTATGCTACTATGGAATCGCTTATTTCTACTATTTCTAGCTATTTACACTTCACTATCATGTCGTCCATGAACGTCCTTTGGTTTATTAAGGATGGACAGCCTCTATCAGATGTATCATATTGCACGGCATATACATATGCAGTGTATGTCGAGGCCAGCAGCAACCCCTCAAAAGCGCCTTCAGCTAGTGCCTAAAGAGCATCTAAGGCTTGCACACTCCGTAGCGGCCGGGCATCGGTTATGTAGTGAACTCCTACGACCATCCCTGACAATCTCCGGACTGAATGGCTTATTCAATGGTAGGTATGGGGTACATATAAAGAAGGGAATTATCACTGGCTTCACCGAAGACACACACCTAAGTATCAATTTATTTTCATCGATAAGCTGCCGCGTGTTCTTCTAATGGCAAGCAACCAGAATGAACCTGTTGTATCGGAAGACGGGAGGACTTTTCTTTCGTACCTCACCCTTCCAAACCCAAAGACAAACTCTACTCTGAGAAATGATGGGGTTACCACTAAAAGCGCACGAATTTATAGTCCGGATGGCGTGCTGCGCTGGGAGGACTTCACACTGGAGAATTTTGAGCGAATTTTCAAGGATGTTGTGCTTCACGAGATGGAAGAGCCTAAAGTCGGCAACGCGGGAGAAATAACTTCGGAGGATGGGATTATATGGGAAGAGAGTTCTGTGAGGCGTGTGGTAGAGAAGTGGAATATGGAGGTGGTGCAACGTGCGCTGGACGGCACGCAACTCATCTTGCATAGCAAAGTACTAGACGGGTCTTTTGACAATGGGAAGATATACTTGAGGGAAAATACCGGACAGGGACACATCCTTGGGCAAAACGAGATACGGATTCATCATTTCGGAGGAAGAACTTGTTGCTTTCCGCCTCTCGAAGTTCAGCCGCGATGTGGCAGCTCGTGGGACTACTAAGGATGAATCGTCGTATGCGCGTTTTCTCCGTAAAATTCCAGGCCACGATAGAGACAATAGGCGAAAGAATCGAATCGGTGTACTGCTCGAGTTCCGTTCGGTTCCATGGGCTTCTAGTGGCGTTGATAGCTTCACTGTCAATTTAGCTTTGTGGTGGCTGTCAGTGCTTGCGATTCGAGATCCGGCACCGCTAAACGAGGGCGCCCCCGGAGAACACGACCAGCTTCAAAGAAACGAAGCGCAGATGATGCCTTTGAAGAAGCCCCGATCACCGGGAGGAACGAGCGACGGTACCCAATACGAAATAGACGACCCGGCGCCTTGGGCCAAGAAGCCAGCCTCGCAGGCTCCAGAATGGCAGATCGCGTAGACCCAGGACAATCAATCACATCAACGACTTCATCGCGGCCCTCGAAGCGTCGGCGTACCCAGCGCTAGTCTCCACAGACTTTTCAAATGCAGACTCTGAAGCGACGGTCAATTTTAACTGATGTTCTCTCGACGATGAATTCCTGTTACTGTTATTAGGTTGCTCCAATTTTGACCTTTGGCTTAAGTCTAGTCTTTCTGCTTGTTGAATCTTTCGGGGCGGTTGGTGCGTTTGGGATAAGGTGATTCAATCGTCACCTGGGGACTAACTGACCATTATAGGGGTTGATGAGACCGTGGTGCTATTGCCTAGAGTATTGTCATAAATAATCATCGGTAAATAGCACGGCCATTAGAAAGATGAGTATGGCTGGGTGGTAATAGCTATTAAGTGCTTACTGAACTATTATTTCAACAGCATAGTAGTGAAAGGTTTCCGAATAATCTCCTTTTTTAAGAGTTGAAAGGATCTGGATAAAATGGTCTAGTTAGTTAATTTCTATCTAGGAAGGTCGGTTCCCTCCTGAAGAATGAGAGTTGTTGTTTTCTTCGTAATCTGAAAACCACAGGAAAGAAAAAAAGTGATGGAAGAGGAGACCGAGCACCGTGAGCTAGCAATGTTTCGCTATTATGTACCAAAGTAATCGTGAATCTTGGGAGTCACAATTCTTTATATTTCTCTGTCCTTCTGTGAAGCTTAATAAGATTTACACCCGGGTCCCCTTAGAATGTCCTGTCGGGATGGATCATATGTAATACGAAAGGTCTATCGCCGGAGCGAGAATGCGGCGCAGCGTGTTTTGAAAGGTGCTTGATATTTTTGTACCTAAGATACCTACTTGACGGGCTTTTCGGCGCGGATGTAACGAACTTCATCGTGAATCTCAGATAGAGACATATTAAAGATAATTAAAATTGGCCGCAAAAGCTAGACAGGTACCTATAACAGAGAATTAAGGTTAGAGAAATTGATACCGGAATACCTTATTATTGACACTGAACTTGAGGCATGGTTTTGAACACTTGTTGTCGCGCGAAGGTCTGCTACTCTTGAGATATATACAGGTCTTGGTTTTGTAGTTTCAAGCCCTGTGACGGGTGAAGACCATAGAAACTACTCCCTAGAGCATATCAATTAAACGACGAAGTATGAATGCCTTATAAGCTGGGAAGATGAGATTCGAATTCATCTTCATGAAGGAGGATTTTGTTACACTGCGCTGCTTCGTGCTTTGACGCGATATAGAAATGCCCCAGGCTGGGAACATTGCTCAGACCAAGCGGTATATAAACCAAATGTAGACAAAGGTACGAAAGGTTTGTAATGATGACATATAGCGATGAGTTGGTATGTTGCTCGAGTACTATTCGAAACGAATGATGATAACAAGGTTATCATTCCGTCGTCGAGGATCGCTGAGCGTCACAATGCCTAGGTAAGCTTTGCTATTCGCCAATGACACTGCTAATATGGCACTAAGGATGGTGGAGCGGCGGCTAATTGTTTAGTGTAAGTGCCTACCTACCTAACCTTAAGAGCTAAAATACTTAGTCAGGGGGTATGCCCCGCAGGACTAGACTAGAACTGTCTCGGTATCTTTCTTGGAACATCTCGATGAATGCGAGGTTGACAAGTAGAACCGTGATTGGGAATGACCTTTTCCCCAAGCGAGGTGGTTCGGGCGTCATAGCGGAAGACTATGGATATAATGGAAGACCATCCGACGTGAACAGAGCAAAAAGAGTGACGAACTGAGTGAACTCGGTGAAAGGTATTTCTCGCGGCATGCGGGCGGGTAGCCAGCCCAGTCTGGCTTGCGCTTCGATCGATCATATGTAAGGTACCTATACCCCGGCATAAGGCGTATTTCTCTTGACCGTCTGTCATGTCTTACCGCTGACGTAGCTTTACCTTGACTCCCTCGTTATACGTGTCCAACCAGATGTCCAACCAAGGTCCATTGGGCGGGCACCGACTTGGGAAACAGTCACCAGAACCGGATATAGGTAGCGATCCCTTACTTTCTCCGTGTTGTTCACACACCTTTCACAGCCCCGGTGCAACTTGAGAATATTGCATTGGTGTCTCTACTTGGCCGTTTTGCCTCATTCTTACATATTACCTGTATTACCTGATGGAGGCTGTCTGTAACTGCGACTTGCTGAAAATTCCAGCTGAATATGGATGGGAGAGATCGATTCGATGGGTACCATGCACGTTGCCGGATCGCTACCCATAGCCGACTGTAAGTAGGGTGTAGATGTTGTGACACCTGGATCAGGTGGGTGAGGCCGATGCAGCTCGGTCTTGTAGGGTAGTGGAAGGAACAAGAATGCCGACGGCGATTTTCGTTATGTAAGGTATAGACGGTACTAAGGCTGAGGTTAGTATGGTATGGTGCAGGGGGTATGTTCTCGGGCGGCACAGCATTGATTTTCAGTAGCTTTGTACCTATTAAATGAATGAATCACACGTGATAGCATGACTGAATTTCTGAAAATAACGCAGTGCAACAAATTGTACTGTACATGTAGCACTGCTGTGACATTCATGCGACCAATCCGGGTCCCCAGGCTGCTCCCTGCGGTCGGCTGAGCTAATAATACTGAATAATACCACCCATACATACATCTATCTCGCTCGCCGCTGCAGGTGGTCAGGTCGTACGTTTCCCTTCTGCCCCGTATTCTGTTCAGCGATCAAGATGATCTCTCTTGAGCCCCGGCCGGCTGCATGGTAGAGTCGCATTTCTTCGAGACAATAAGGGGCGGTTGGTCTGTCTCGTTTCACCCGTTTGTGAACAACCCGTCCGTCAACCCCGTCAAACCATAAACATGTTCCCAGCGCCCACGAACGGGCCTCGAATGGTGGATCTTCATTATACCAGCAACGGCCTCTAGTTCTCCTACTAGCTAGCTACGAGTTATGCTCGGTGCATAGCTGCTGCTCAGTAGCTAACTACCGACGACAATTATGGATTCAGTCAAAGATGACCTCCCCATGGCCATGACCATGGCCGCCTTCGCTGGTATATCCTGGTATATCGGCGCTGAGCTCAACGTCTCGCTTTTCCTCTTCTTCAAGCGACGTCGCGGGCTGTACTTCTGGTCGTGCGCCCTCGGAAGCTGGGGCGTCATATTGCAGTCGTTGTTCATCATACTCGCGGATTTCGGCGTGTGGACCGATCTCAAGGGCTCGATTACTTTTATCTACCTCTCGTGGGTATTGATGGTCATTCCACAATCATGGGTTCTGTACTCGCGACTGTATCTTCTCATGCAACATGACAGCATGTTAAGATGGGTACGCGCGGCCCTAATATTCAACACGATTGTGTTCGGCATCACAACCATTCCTCTAGGTATTCTCGCTGTACGTATTTCACCTAGGTATGTTCCGATTCGGACATTGCTGATCTGTGCACTCGCAGCAAACCGTGATGCCGTCCCTCAATCCAGTCAATGTGGTTTGGGACCGTCTCCAGACGACTGTTTTCTTCGCACAGGAAACTGTCCTCAGCATTTTGTACATTTGGCAGACGCGAAAGTACTTGGCCGATCTGTCTCCCTTACTTGACCAATCGCAAATATCTATCGATTCGTCCACGGCCAGAGCCAAGACTGGCAAGACAAAAACCATGCTTCATCACCTCATCTACATCAACCTCTTAATCATCAGCCTCGACATCGCCCTTCTGGGCGTCCAATACGCAAACCTATTTTACCTGCAAGGAGCATTCAAACCCGCGATCTACGGCGTCAAGCTGAAGCTCGAGTTCGTCATCCTGAACCGTCTCATCAAGAGCATATCGCGCCACAAAATGAGCACCCTGCACAGTGATGTCCGCCACGGCGGCTCTGAGTCCGACGCTGGGATCAATGTAACGCGAGGGTGGAATGTTCAGTGGCCCTCTTCGGCGACCGAGGACGAGCGGCAATTAAAAGCTCCACACGTAGCGCACCAATCCAGCATAGAGTACCTGGGGGAGATGCGGCAACTACATGTCGCCTAGCCGGGTGGCTTGGGCGAGACCATTACACAAACGATAAGCGTATAATGACACAACGGGAAGGAGTACTTACAGGGTGTTGGGGTTCCATTGCGTTTTTTTCATTGGCACAACGACGATGTGTACACTATGTACTATGGAAATGTTGATCATTTCTCTGGGTTTAGAGCGCGCCTTTTCGGTCGGCTCATAGGTCTGTTTTGTTTGTCTGCGTTCAGCATCGAAAAATACCCTTTGGCAATTCAGTAGAATTGGAAAATATCTCATAGCGTCGCCTGTCTGTATCACTTCTCTTAGGCTAGCTTCTCTTTCACGACGGGCGATGGTGGCGTTTGGGTTAGGCCGTGCTGACCACCCTGAGACACATGTACTGTACTTTTCGGCATTTCTGGGGAAACAATCAACGTAGGAATTTGTAACCAGCCACTCCGTGCCCGTGCATAGGGGATCGTTACCGCCCAGCGAAAAACCCCTGCTCATTCGAGTCGAATGAGGTTCAACGTCCGATTGCCCGTGCACAGGGGGTCCGGTGATTCGTCAGAATGCGACGCGGAACCCCATCCCTGATGCGATAATACGTATGTGCATGGCCGGCTGAGCCCGCTAAGCAAGGGTTCGACTGCCGCTCACCAACAGCCAACAGCGAGCTAGGTATGTTATGGCATGTACTTACGCATAGGCTGAACGGCCCTGCAACCAGGCTGCCTGCCTACCTACCTAGAAATTGGCCGTTGTCTGCGCGCTCTGACAATAATCATACTCTAGTACAGACTGCAGGAAAGCATACGGATTGCTCGGAACTCTTCAAGTGTTAGTCTGAGGTGCTACTACCGTGACGGGCAGAGAGAGCACGGTGTATATAGATGCTTTATTAGTCGCGAAATAAGCCTTTCAAGATTGCCTGATCGATCAACTGATTCCTAGATCTCATGATGTCGTTCCGGAAATCATTAGCAGCGGCCTGCGTCGCATTCGCGACCCTGTTCCCCGGCCAGACACTGGCGACGCAGTGCGGCGAGGGTTTCCCAGCTCCCCGACACGACCAACCCAGCGCGCAGGACGTCGTCGCCAAGCTAGGGCTCGTCCCCAACGTGGAAGGCGGCTACTATGCAGAGACCTTCCGAGACGCTCGACTGCTACCTTCCTCCAACCGCTCCGTCAGCACGGCCATTTATTACCTCCTCGAAGGACCGAACGTCCCCTCTGTCTGGCACCGCGTCGACGCCGCCGAGGTCTGGCATTGGTACGCCGGTGCGCCCATGGTCTTGCAGCTCTCCAGCAACAACGGCACGCCCACGCGGAACCATCTCCTGGGCTCTGATTTGTTCAGCGACCAGAGACCGCAGGTCGTGGTCCCCGGCAATGACTGGCAGCGTGCGATAAGTTGTGGGCTGTGGACCTTGGTAGGAACTACAGGTAGGTACAAGTATTATTGCTTCTTTAGTATTACGTTACCTACTATATTATTTCTCTCAAGCATTTGTGTTACTGCCGTGTGTGAGCTATATGAACTGACTCTCTCGTAAAGTCGCTCCCGCGTTCGTACCGGAGGGGTATGAGCTGGCACCGGACGGTTGGGAGCCTAATAGCGGGTAAGGCACGAGATCGTCTCGGTGCCGAGGTGCTGGAAATGTGATGGACCAATTGCTACACGATAAATCTGTAAACATGCATGATTCGAGGGTGGTAGCATACTACTATTAGCACTCAGTCCCATCTCCTGAAATTGAGAGGGCGGGTTTCCGCGCCTGTTGGCTTCCTTTCTACAGATGTCTTACTTTCTACAGATGGGCATCTTTTTTTATTAGGGTTGCTTTCCCGGAATGGATACATAAGGTGGCTGTTGGTTAGCCGCCGTATATGCTCCTCTATTATAATGGTGTATACCATGCATGTCTGTATAGATAGATCGTGAGCTAGCCATATGCACTCGCTGCATGTGAACATGCGGTGTGTCTCCTCCTTGTCGGCCGCGACCCTAATGTCTAAGTTTAGCAGCCCTCACAAACACCGTGTCTGGCACATGTCGTGATACAACCTTGATCTGAAGTTGATCACACTCTAATTGTGTGTTGGTCTCTATAGGCAAGACTTGCATGATCTATTCTCATCATTGGTTTCCAGTTCTTTCGCTGTCCGGCATTAAGATGCTCACATGTCCCACATGCCTGAGAAACGTTCCGATGTAGACATCTGGGGTCGATAAACAGGTCACTTGTGAGCCCGGTTTGTGCTTCAAGTGCAGGATTAGCCAAAAGAAAGCAATATAATGACTAGTTCACATAAACCGCTTTCGTATGTCATCGGACAGGTTCAAAACCTTAGGTGGCCGGGCCTCTAGAGTACCGGAGCGTCACTAGTTGGTCGCAGGTATATATATAACTGCATGAACAACGGCTGAAAAATCTTTAGCTGAGAGGGCCTAGGCCCATGTTTATACACACCTAGAATTATAGTATAGATACCCTAGGGTGTCGTAGCAATCTCCGTATAGCTCCTGTGCCTGGCACGTACATATAGAGACAAGTCAGGGAGATACCATAGTTGCGCCATCGTGGTGAGTCCTGAAGAACTCGATCCTGTCTATAATAACTTTGCTTGAACGAGTTTATTAATAGAGCTGAGACTCGTAAGAGCTATATGATATGTGTCGGCGCGTAAGTTTCACGGCAATAAGGGACGAGGGCCTTATTATGAACAATGAGGATATCTGAAATATTTTGCGTGTATAGTACTCGTTATCTATGTTACATCATGAGTACAGAAGGGCACTGTATGTCTATCCGCCTGTGCCCCCAGGGAACCGTTCCACGCGCCCATTTGAATCGTCAATTCGCTCATTATCACATGTCGGAAATCATCTTATCTATGTCGCATCTAAACGGTATTCTGTGTATCTGTACCCGATTCCATCACCTCGACTTTTTCGGGCGGGTCCGAAGCCCACAGTTTCTTCTCTCTTCTTAGTCCTCGTCGAGTCCATATAACAGTTATCCACGTCCAGATGACGAAGAACACCAAAGGCTCTCCCCATCCTGTACTCCGATGTTAGCGACACAGCCATCTACTAGTCAGACAGTCTGGCGACTTAGAACTCACCAACACCGTAGGCAATCTCTTGTTTGGGAATAACCCAGACAGCAGCGAGCGTACCAGCTCCGCTGATCACCGACCCGATTCCCCAAAACCAATTCAACTCCGCGATGAGACGCCTGAAGGCCTTGCTGGCCTTGTACCTCTCTAACAGCTTTCGGCGAAAGCGACGCGCACCTCCTCCATCAACGCCCACCACATCCTCAACGGCGGTTAAAACGTAGGGCGGCTGAGGTGCGCCTTTAGGTATCGAGCTGACCTTGCAAGCTGTTCTCATGCCCAATGCGGACATGGTTCCTGTCACTATGCACAACGTGCCGGCGCCGATGAAGAAGATAGGAACGGGGATGGCCAGTGGCCGGACCAGCGGCTCGTGTGGGATGGAGGCTCCGATCAGAATCCCTGTCATGATCGTGTAGCATATAGATAGGGTGTGATGCGTGAAGTCGAAACGCCAACGCGTGCCGTCAAGCGGTCGGTATTTATCGTTCTTGTGGATCAGGCGCCATGACCGGTGGGCGAACTCGAGGCCCGAAATGAGTCCGAAAAACGAGGTAATGATTGCGAAAACTGGGGAGTTCTGGGTTAGCATGCTTCCTATGTTTGATTCGAACATCCAGATGATGGCTAGGGGTATTACTCACGAATTCCATGTCTCAGGTTCGTGGCGTACCAAAGAGGATAGAATAAGACGATGGGCAACAAGCTGCCCTCGAATATCAGAAGCCCCGACACTATGAATAGCTTCTTCTTGTGGTCCATCAAGTTGTACTCCAACCGCGGTAGTTGGGGTAGGTTCCCGTACCGGTCCTCCGCCATAGAGCGTCTTGCAGTAACGAGGGCATCGCCATACTCGGGAGATCCTGCGCACTCCGTCGTGTTTTCTGAATCATAGTTGGACTCGGCCATACTGGTCATTGCGCATCGAGTAATCGGTACGCGAGGAAGCCAGCTGCCTCAATAATAACGGTGGAAGATGAAGATGAAGAAGTTCGCCTCGATGAATCGAGCGGAAACGTCGGATCCGATGGCAAAGATGTCAGTATCAATCAGACGATGGGCATAACACGATATTCGGTTTGTTGTAGAGAGGAGTCTTCTCTAGATCAGCCCACTCGGATGTGGATGGTATGGAGAAAGGAAACTAGATATCAAGTGCTTCCGGATGTTCAACCGAGAAGGCGCTAATGTATTCTCTGCCGCCAAGTTCACTGACGACAGCCGAGCATTAGAATTGGTCAAACGAAGGCGAGATGCAACGCTAGACGTGCCCTCAACTAACAGGCCATGTTGATAGCAATGACGTGGTGTAAGAACGCAAGGATGAATAAGGCCTCTATTTCATGCATAGATAACGTTTTTTGGAGTAAACATCTTACGCACAATGCACTGTTTTCTTTGAACCTCGTTGGAGGACAGCCAGTAATCTTGCTCCAATCGCAACTTAATGACGTTTTCTCTGCCCCGCCAAACCCTGTGAGTGCGCAATGCAGGTTAACCGGATGATGTCATTGCCAAGCCTGTTTTGGAATGTTTTCTGATCAACTCACGATTGCTGCTCAATTAAGCCGCCGCCTTCACACGGGCGCATACCTACTGTCTTATCCGCATTTACAGACTATAGCACTTTTATCTAGGCTCTAGATCCGTTTGGAGGTGATTGATTCTCGATAGTATCAAGGTATGTGGTAGTAGTACAAATCGAGGTACAAAGCGTTCTATCTCATCCCTACCCACAGCTGGCAATGCCATGGTGAACTGTCAATTATCTGTTGAAGCGTAACCCTTTGCCGGGAAACAAGTTTACGTTCTATGGCTCGCAGCTCGGTATCGTGATTAATAAATAAATAAATATATATATATATATACGAGAAACACAGACTATAATGTCCGGACCATGGTAGATAGTAATCAGCTTTTTTTGGCCTCGGCTTATTCGCTGACACTAGCTATTATTTTCCCTTGGTGGAAGAGGTGGTGGCGGTACGTGACGAGGTCGCTCAAATATATAATGCGGATCATCGCCGTTGAAGACCCTCCAAAGTCGTGTGCAGCATTCTCTATACACTTTTTCTGACTTGTGCGGTGGCTTAATTGGGCTGGGCCCCTTGTCCCAACCATGACGGACCCCGCGGACCATGTGATAGAACAAGCGCTTCGAAATGGGCGGCTGTTCTAACCGCCGGGCCAGGAACTCGCCTTCATTCAAGAGCATGTCCAATTCGCAAGTAAAGAAGAATACGTTATCTGGTATACTCTTGATGAGAAGCTCATCGGAGGCCTTATTTGGGGAGAGACATGGATCCGACACATCTAGATGTGGGGGAAAGAGGTACGACGCGTCAAAGAGATTGGTTAGCGATGCCGGAAGAGTGGCAGCTGGCTTCACAGAGTTAGCTCGTCTCTCCTCTCTGCTAAGCGTGTAATCAGTAATGGGGTAGAATGTGGCGAGCGCGACAATCGTGTGTCTGGGTATCAGCATTGTCTGGCTCAGCAGATGCAGGCGCATGGGTGCTGTGATGGCGATGTTGCCCCCTGCCGAGAACCCCGAAGTCGCCAACCTGTCCGGATCAACCCGCAGCTCTGCAGCGTTTTTGATGACATATAGCAACGCATCAACGCCATCCTCTACGGCGGTAGCAAACGGATGTTCGGGGGCGAGGCGGTAATCGACCGAGATGAATATGGCTTTGCTTCCCTCCGTAACAAATCGTGCAAAGCGAGCGTCGTCGGTCGCGGAGCCCAGCGTAAATCCCCCTCCGTGAAAGTTGATCACCGCAGGCCATTTTGTTGTGGGTTTCTCGCTCCTCGTGTAGTCCGCTGGAACGTAAAATTGAAGTTTGAACTCCCCTGGTCGACTCGATATCGTAGAAGGTATTGACCTCGTGAATTCGGGATTCGGCGGTCGCGGAAGCGCCATATGGTGCTGCAACACCCGGAGTCAGCTATCGCCATTTGGTGCGTGATTTGCGAGGGTTTCAGAAGCTTCTGGACACTCTCGTGACACTCTCGGCCCAAAAAGGAAGTCTCGTGCTCTAAAAGCTGCCAAAACAAGAAGAAACTGGTCCCGAGAATTACTCACCAATCCCATCCCAATGCATTGTAAACTCCGCCACCATTCAGCCAATAAACGCAACGACAACCGCGAAGGAGCGGTGCCTGTTTTGTCTTCCGTTGCTTGCGGCTTTTCGGTTGGAGATAAATTAGATTCCGATGTCGCGGTCGTTGGAACGCCTGGCGCGACCCCGGAGATGCCTTCGACGGCCGCGGCCATACTGCTCCAATACTCTAGTACGATATAGGTCCCAGATATTGCATAGGCGCTGTTGTCCAGGGTAATAAACTTCCAAGCATGGGTCGCTACTACCAGTATATCGGGCGTCTATTAAGACAGCAAGGGTGACAATGGTCTACATTTCTTAAGAGGGCAAGAGTGCTATATACGGGATATAGCGGATTAGGGAGCGTAGATTCGCTGTCCCAATATCATGGAAACGACGCATACGCGGCATGACGATCGGAAGCATAGCTAGTCATTAGACTAATTCTCGGTGGCTTATGTTAGTAATTTAAACATTCCTAGTGAAAGAGAGATCTAGATGCATGATCTAGATAACGGTAGGGAGCTGAAAGTCGCGATTCAGAGCTGAATCGGGGCCGACAGGGCGGGGCTGGGTTTGTGGCCGACAATGACGTCGCTACTCTAGCATCAGGGCACACTCTGGGCACACTAAAATACCCGTACCTGACGGTCTATCTCATCGGTGTCGTAGCATTTGTCGATTGCACCATTTGGGCGACCCAAGTTCTATTGAGATTTAAGATCTATACTAATGTTGCTGTATCGGTAACACAAGAGAGATGGGCAAAACGCAATGACATCACCATGTCTCACAGTCAGTAAATTTTTGATGTTTAAAGTGAATATCGCTACCTGGGTACCAGGCGGGAATTATTTGAGCAATTAATGCAAGTCGAAAAGGCGTTTCAAATGTTTAAACCAATCCGTGAACAAAACCTCGTGTTTTCGATGTTTCGTATCACATTATCTAGGTAGTTTTCTCAGAGTATAAATCCCGAGTGATGGCGTCACAGTTGGTCTAGACCCTCCACAAGTATCAGAGTACCTAGGGACTAACTAAAGAATGTACGCTGTAGTGGCTTGCTACATGTGATTCTGTGTTACCTAAACGGGACATGGTTAGGAACATGTCCCGTTGTGATTGGCTCGAGCCACGTTTGTAACAACCGGCCGGCGCAAATGCTCCGCAGCAAACCGGGTCCTCTGGGGAAAATTATAGCGATGTCGTCACCGTGTCTTCGATCCCGGTTGACCTGTGGCAACGCTATGATAGGTCGGGTTGTTTACTACCTACCGTACTAGAATTGCATAGAAGACACCTCGACAATTATAGGCATAGGGCCATCAATAGTTAGGTACCGAATTGATTCGTCGAGTCGGTAAGCCCCGTTGAGTCAGGGGACTAGCTTACATGACTGGACACCAACCCCAGAAAGCCGAGGGCGAGCGAGCGAAATACCGGCTTGGTCGGTAGGTAGGTACTGCATCACCGAACTTTGCCCTGTCACATCCGGGTTCCTTTATTAAGCCGATCAGACCACCAGCCCTTTGACGAGCTTACTCACTTGATTGATTATTTACATCTTCTTACTTACAAGCCTCATTCCAGCTCTACGTCTGCCCTTTGTTGCCCGTACTGGCCAATTATAGGAGAGGCTGTAACTCGTCTAATACTACGAGTGAACGGGAAATCCTACGATCCGTTTGATCGCAACCTCGTCGCTCACTCCCTTCCTTCTTTGAAGCACACATTATCTGCGCCTAGGCGCCGCCGTCAGCCACGATGCCGGGCACTTTGAAGCAACCGCTGCTCTACCTAAATCGCATGATTGGTCACGCGTCTGCGAAAAACCACATTACCAAACTCCGCATGGGAAATACAGATGCCCTAGAGCAAGACTCCGACTCTGACAAAAAACACCTCAAATCGGTTTACGAGAAACGGGCGAAGCGACAATCTGCCCAGGAAGAGAGAAAGTCCATCCAGGCAAAGCGCCGACAGGAAGAAGAGGCCGCACGCGCGGCTGATGCACCTCATATTAGCGGGAGCTATGGCACCGTCGACGAGCAAGCCGTCCCGGCCTCGAGAGATATATCCGGCCTAACCGCAGCCCAAGCCGGCTCGAAGATCAGTTTCACCGCCCGAGTTCACCACACGCGCAATATCAGCTCCAAGCTAGCCTTTGTCCTCCTTCGCCAGTCGACGAGCACAATACAAGCCGTAGTTCAGGTTCGCGAGGGTGTCGTGTCTGAGCAATTCGTCCGGTGGGTCGAGCATTTGTATTCGGAATCTATAGTGCATGTCCACGGCGAGCTACGCGCGCCACCCGAGAGCGTCAAGTCTTGCACCATCCATGATCTTGAGATCCTCATCGACTCGATGCATGTATTGGTGCCTATATTAAACCCCCTACATATCGATGTCTTTGGGATGGACCAAACCGAAGAAGACCCAGAGACGCATGAAAAGCAACTTGCCGTATCGGGCCGGGTTCGAACCGCTAATCGGGTCGTGTTTTTGAGGACTCCCGTTATGCAAAGTGTATTCCGGATTCGCTCCAGCATCTGTAACATCTTTCGCTCTACTCTTGACGACCAAGGATTCATTGAGATCCAAACTCCAAAACTCCAACCAGCTGCAACCGAATCGGGTGCATCAGTCTTCCCAGTCCAATATTTCGGACGGACTGCGTACCTTGCTCAGAGTCCGCAGTTGGCCAAGCAAATGGCTATCTCTGCCGATTTTGGTCGTGTGTACGAAATCGGTCCCGTGTTCAGAGCAGAGGACAGCAATACACACCGCCATCTTACTGAATATACTGGTTTAGATCTCGAGATGACTATTCGCAACGACTATCACGAGGCGATGGACGTCATTGATACAATGCTAAAGGCAATTTTCGAAGGCATCTACGCCAAGCATCGCAAAGAAATTGATATTGTTAAGGAGCGTTTTCCCCACGAGGACCTAGTTTGGTTGGACGAGACGCTCCGTCTAACATTCAAGGAGGGTGTAAAGCTTTTGAATGACTCCGGATGGGTAGATGACGATGGCAAGCCGGCTTCAGACAACGAGGACCTCGCTACACGGGCTGAGATCCGCCTTGGGCAATTAGTCAAAGAGAAGTATAAGACCGACTACTTCATAATCGACAAGTTCCCTGCTTCGGCTAGGCCATTCTACACTCATCTCGACAAAGACGATGACAAAGTCACCAACTCCTTTGACATCTTCCTCAGAGGCCAGGAGATTACCACCGGTGGTCAAAGAATCAATAACCCCCAGCTTTTGGCTGAGAGAATGGTAAAGGCTGGCGTGGACCCAGAGACTATGGAAGAGTATATGCAGGCCTTTGAATGGGGTGCACCTCCGCATGCCGGGTGCGGTATCGGTCTGGAGAGAGTACTGTTCCTCCTGCTGAATCTAGGCGATGTCCGCAACGCTTCGTTATTCCCTCGTGACCCGAAGTCGCTACCTGCAAGAACGGTTGCTCCTGATAAACTACCATTCCCTGATGCTGATACTATCAAATACGCGTTCGAAGGAGAACACACACATGTACACCTACCAGACCTCGAGGAGCTCATAGTCAATTATGGCGATGCGACTAATACCTCATGGCTCGACGACCGTTATAAGGTCTGGCGAGACACAGAAACGGGTGCCGCCATCGGTTATGCCGAGGAAAATGGATATGCTCTGATCATGGGCAACCCGCTCTGTGATTCGCGCCAGTACCCAGGTGT
The DNA here is from genome assembly GCA_025201785.1 of Xylaria longipes. Classification (NCBI taxonomy): domain Eukaryota; kingdom Fungi; phylum Ascomycota; class Sordariomycetes; order Xylariales; family Xylariaceae; genus Xylaria; species Xylaria longipes. The sequence goes on from MU619700.1 coordinate 155,158, forward strand.
GATCAGCTCTTTCCTCAAGTATTTGAGGAAGAGCGAAGATCTCCGGCCGATTTGGCTTCTAGTATCTGCAGAGGTAGAGGAGATCCTCGGTTCGAAGCTTGGCTGGAGGACGCTTACGTCGGTTGCCGAGGAGCGTGTTGACACCAATAACGCCGCCGGGGTTGCGAAGAAAGAGCGTCAAGCCAAGAACGCGGACGTCAAAATCCATTCGACAGCCCTTGGAGAGGCCGTCCCAGATGATGTTCGAGCCAAATGCGACAAGCGAATCGAGGACTGGAAGGACAGCCGGAAGGGTAAGAAGCAAGTGCACATCACGGATGTGCGGCCCTGGATCTCTATGCGGCATCGTCGGTACCTCTGGGCCGAGGATAAGCAAGGCGAGATTGTTGGTCTTGTCATCTTGCATCGGCTGTCGCCACAGAACGGCTACCAGATCAAATTTGCTCTTGACTTCCCTGGAGCCCCATCTGGCAGTATAGAAGCCCTCATTGCGTCATCATTGCGCCTCCTGCAATCCTCGGGCGTCCAGAACGTCACTTTCGGCGCCGGCGCCACGGAATCACTCGAGGTTGGCCACAACCTCAACGGCCTCAAGGCCAAGATCTTGAGCCACACATACAAGACGGTCGCGCAGCAGCTGAAGCTCGGCGCGAAGAGCGACTTCCGCGAGAAGTTTGGCGTGAAGAACGATCCCGTGTACATCTGCTACCCCTTCATGGGTCTCGGTGTCTCTGGCGCGAGAACGCTGATCAAATTCTTCGAGGATGAGATGTAGGAAGTCCATGATCGACAGAGGTGGGAGCACAGGAGTCGTGCGGTTAAGAGAAAGGGCGGTTTAATGAACAGGTTGTTTGGCGTTTCCTTCACAGTGATCGGCAGTTGCCTTACTGCCTGATCGCGTTTTCATATACTCCAGCGTATTAGACAGATTTGGCTGGCTTTATTTGCCACTTTTGATATACCCATATGAAGGGAAGGTAGCATCGGTGTGTAACTTTTTTCTTTTGTTAAGATGAGATATGAATATAACTAATAATGGTCATCACTCTTAACACCACGCTCGTCCATGTCTCTGTAGTAGATAGTCGCATGTTAGGTGTTCTTCTTGTTTTGTATTAGATGCTTAATACCTGTGATTCACACGACGTTGAGTCCTGTCTCATAGCTTGATATCTATGTTGTATTAAGTCCTATGATTCGATCTATATGTCTATCCCGGTCCATTTTATAGAGACGCTTCCTACCATTCGCCCAAACGCCCAAAACCCTGCAATCGCTTATGCCTTTTTCTTGCTGAAGCGCTCCAGAGGCTTCTTCAAGATGTCGATTAATTTACCCAGGGTGCCAAAGACATATCCGAACCCAAATTTCCACCCGCGGATGCGCACCGTGTAAATAAAGAAGTACACCAGGGCCCAGTTGGAGATACAGAAAGCGAGGAAGATGCCGAAATCTATGTTAAAGAAGATGGTTAGTGACGAGACGACGATGGAGTGGCCGATTATTGGACTCTATCAATGACTTACCTCTCCACTTCTCATTAGCATCGATATTAAGCGTAGCCAAGTATTCGTTTCCGCTGCTGTAGGGACAGTACTGGCAATCTGCTCGCGCATCTGGGTTAAGTAGATAGCCGCCCGCAGAAGCAGCGTACGCCCCCGCGTAGTCCTGGCACGTCTGCCCAGAAGGCGTGTCGAAACGAGCGGTCTCTGAGACGTCGCAGTGGACGGGCGAGCCGTCGAGAGTCGCTGCGAGCACGCCACCGATCCAATACGTGCTTGGATTCACGTAGTATGTCCAGTAGCGCCAGAAGACGGGCAACATGCGATAGGGCTGCACGACGCCGTTGAAGAGGCCGAACATAACAAAGAAAAAGGGAAGGATCTACAGATGTTGGGTTAGTACATCATATAGTTATTAGACAGTGCGAGTTTTAAAAGGTGCGAAGATGACTTACATTCGAGATGACAGTAAAGCTGGGCGCGAATGCGCAGATCCATTGACCCCAACTGCTCATGAACAAGAACATGAGAATAGTCATCAAGTAAGTGTACCCGGACACGGAGCTCTGCGTCGGCAGGCCGGTCGGCCAGTACCAAACGGCCCAGTACAGCGTCGCGGAGACGATGGCGGCCGGGATCTCGGCGACGATGTTGGCGGTGCAGAAGGCGACCCAGCCGTAGACGCGGGAGGGGTACTCGCGGGCCTCCCAGAGGGCCATGTTCCCGAAGAACTTGGGCAGCACGGAGTTGACGATGGTGGGCGGGATGGTGATGATCAGGAAGCACGTGAACAGGCGGTTCTGCAGGTCCTGCACCGAGTGCCCGAGCTTCCAGAACGTGAACCCGTTGAAGATGCCGTTGATGACGGCCGCGAAGAACATTCCGTACATGTACGAGGGATCGCGCCAGTACTGGCGAAACATCCGCTTCGTCAACTCGACCGTCTGGGTCCAGGTCGACGCCGCATATTCTCTATAGGGCTCTTTCTTCCTGCTCTCGTTGGGCTCCGTCGCGGCGCTTCGCGTTCTCTTCAGGCCGTCGATTTCCTCGATGACCTTCTCGGCCTGCTCGCTGTTCCGCCATTCTTCATTCCAGTCGACCTTCGTGCCGTCTTCGCGCTTGTGTGGACGCGCCGCCGTCTCTAGAATGAACTCTGCGATATTCTTGCCGGGCGCGGGTTGCGCGCCACGCTGTGAGAAATACTCTATGACGTCCTTGCCGTTCTCGCCGATGGGGCCGAAGTAGAAGGTGTTGCCGCCGGGGTTCAAGGCTAGTACCATGTCGAACTGCTGAATCAGGACCGAGCTCGGCTGGTGGATGGTGCAGACGATGGCTTGCCCGGCCCGGGCAAGCTTCTTGAGGAAGGTCACGATCGAGAAGGCAGACTGGGAATCCAGACCCGAGGTCGGTTCGTCGAGGAATAGCAGGAGCGAGGGTTTCGCCGCGAGCTCTACGCCGATGGTCAGTCGCTTGCGAAGCTCAACCCCGAGGGAGGAGATGATGGCGTCTTGGAGATCATTTAGCTCCAAGAGATCGATGATCTTGTCAACATATGCCAACTTCTCGGACCGTGGAATACTAGCTTCCTGACGGAGAAGAGCACTGAATTCTATTGCTTCTCGGATCGTTTGCGTGCCGTCGTGGAGATCACCTTGTAGACAGAAGCCAGTGTTGCGCTGGAAGTCAGGACCAAGTGGACGGCCGTCAACGAACATCTCACCACTGATAACTCCCACGCGCTGACGCTGCGCCAACGTGTTGAGAAGAGTCGTCTTTCCAGCACCCGAAGCACCTACCAGTGCAACCAGGAGGCCGGGTTTGGCATATCCGCTCACCTTGTTCAACAACTTACGCTCGCCTCCAAGGTACGGCACTGTATACTCAACGTCACGCCAGGTGAAGATCGAGTCACTGTTGCTGAGCCGATCCATAGCTTCCTCCTCGTTTGCAGATGTGTTTCCGGAGACATTTGACGATACACTGGTGCCCGAATCGACATTCTTCTCCTCATCGGTAGGTGCCGCTGCCTTCTTGGCCTGCTCCTTCGCCTTGCGACTCTTCTTGAAGATGAGCGCGCCGCCGCCGCCGGACGCGAAGCTGAATAGCTCCGTAGCTACAACCGTAACAAGAATATAAAGCACCGTGAAAGCGATGACAACACCGAAGTTTCGCCATAAGTTCTGGCGGCTGTAGTTGAATTGCGTCTGCAAGTAATCGCCGCCCGTGACTTGAGGAGAGTTAATCGATGCACCTGCCAGCGCGCATCCCTGAAATCCGGGTTCGACGTTGGGTCCTTGTGGGACGAGCTGCTCCGGTGCACACTGCATATCGCGCCCTGAAAATTCGTTTGTAATAACGGCTTCGAAGCTATAGGCTATGGGATTTATCCAATAGAGCCAGCCGAACCAGATGTACTCACTCAGCAGCTGCGTCTTTGGAATGACGTATCCAGTGAAGATAAGCATGATGTTGAGTGCTATGCCGGAAAAACGAACAGCTGTGTCAATCTCCGGTGACATGCTCGCGAGCATTCGATAGAGAGCCGTTACCATCAATGTGGTAGTGTAGACGAATAGAAGGTAGATCCAGAACTTGCTAACATCGCGATCGAGGTTCGTCATGAAGTACATGATAATGCCGAATATTACAACCTGCACAAACAGTACGGGGAAATCTACGATCACACGAGCAAGAGAGACTGCAGACGGGCGATAGAAAGCATAGTCCTTTTGACGCGCCGCCACAGCCCGCCCTCCGACTGCCTTTATTAGCTCAGTAAGCTGTAGCCAGCCCAAGAAGACGATGGAGAAGAAGCAAGCACCGCCGCGAGTAAAGGCACCCGCGGTGGAAAAAGGCTCGTTGTAGTAGATCGAGCCGACGATTAGACCGTTGGAGATGATGATGAACAGTTTAGTCCATAGCGTCGTGGTGTCGCCAAATAGTAGCCAGAACTCCCGCTTGGTGCAGTTCAACACCTGACGGGGAAATGATACAGTGTATGATGACTTTTTGCTGACGTTGCCGGATTTTGCTTCTTGGACAGCGCCTTCGAATCTCTTAGTGTCTTCATACTCGGTTTGTTGCAGATACTCCTCGTAGTCTTTGACGTCCTCGATGAGCCTTTGATAATTTGGTGAATTTCGGAACGCCTTTTCCAATTCCTCCGGGGTTTTGGGTGCCTTGTCTTTAAAGCCGGGCCTGAATCGTCTCTCTTTGGGGTCAGTTACTGCTGTCAAGAAGTCCGCTGTTGTCTGTTGTTCGGGGCACTCGAAACCGAGATCGATGAAGTATTGCTTAGCTTCCTTGGCCGGACCCGAGTAAATCTCGCGTCCCTCGTCAATAACTAAGACCTTGTCCATAAGTTCATATATGCCTTCTCCCGCTTGATATAGCGTAACGAGGGTGGTGCGGTTGGTAATGTCTGTCATGATCCGTAAAGACTTGGCGTAATCCAAAGCAGTCGAAGCGTCGAGACCACGCGTTGAGTTGTCCCAGGCCATGACTGTCGATTTTGACGCCAATGTTTCAGCAATCGACACTCGTTTACGTTCTCCGCCGGAGACACCACGTATATATTCATCACCCACAAGCGTGTACTTAGTGTGTTGAATACCGAAAATCTTCATCAGTGCAGTAGCGATGACTGGGATATCCTCCTTACCTGACTTCTTCGTCTTGTTGAGTAACGCAAAAGTCAGGGTCTGCCACACATTCAGTGTCGCATGATGGATGTCGTCTTCAGGGTTATAGTTGACCTCGCCGCGATACATCTTCTTCTGTTTCTTTGCTGGAATACCACCGTAGGAGACATCACCCTCGACCGCAGCAAAAGATTCGCGATTGTTCGTGATAGCTTTCAGGAATGTAGAGCATCCAGCGCCTGGGCGCCCCAAGACGAGCATCATCTCCCCATCACGAACACACCCCGTGAAGTCGTGAATCAATGTTCGAGTTGGGGGTTTCCGGAATCGCAGAGACGGGAATAACTTCGTTATATTTCGGTATAGATCTGGCCCAAAGGTGCCTATGACGGCGTCGGGCACAGTGCGGACAAAGGACGCGGTGCTCCCGATACCCTTGACGCTGAGATTCCGATAAACAACTCCTACCCTCTTCTCAGAGCCTGCTTCCGTGCGCTTTTCGAATCGGCCTTCCCTCATGAACTCCCCGAGCTCAAAATCCTTATCTTCGGGAACTCCAGCTTCGACATCGGTATCTCGTCGATCGATACCGTCTTTCGCCCCTGTTGATGATCTATGCCGGAGACGACGACTGGCCTGTGTCTCATGTGTCTTTGTACGATGTAATTGGATGAGATCGTGTCGTAGCTCTTCCAGCTGTTCTCTAGCTGCTTCTTCATCGACACCACCAACGTCTCGCTCGCCCCAAGTGCCATCGACTGGCAATTCGTCTAGGGCTCTGCTGATTGCCTCATCGTCGGCGGCGGGATGCAGTATGCTCGCATCTACAGGCTGGTCTCCCCTATGCCATAGATTCACCGGAGGTTGCGAATCCGTCCGACTGAGGCCTTTCCCGTCGACTGCGGATGCCCACATGATAGCGACTTTGTGAGACTGTTTGAGACTTGTTAGGCGATTTGTATATTCACAGAACAAACGGGTGTTTCCCGGTCTGAGAAACACCGCTAGACCACAATTCAGGTCTTTGTCGCGAGAACTGGCACAGAGCAACGTATATCTGGATATGGGGGATAATCGCAGGTTCTCAATTAAGTGTCCAATGATAATTAATCTTATAGCTGGAGTCTAGAATAAGGAAAACAACAGAAACGGAAGAAATGGCAGACAAAACCGCCGTCCCAAGTCCCGTACTGTCGGCCCGAAAAAAGCAGCGAGTGTTCCGACATATAAGTTGACAGCGAGAGCGTTCGGAGATACCGTTATAAGCTTTCATTTTCTCCATCATGTACAGTATTATTCATCCGAAGTTGGTCTAACACACAAATTTTACACTACTTTGTGGCCCATGAATCATTTCGTCACGCCGGTGCGGAGGGGCCGCCAACGTCTACACAAAGTCCGATGTGACGTCTTCATTGGTGGTCTTCCCATCAGCTTAGTGTGTCCATAAAAACCCGCCGCATTGGCACCCACATAGCGGCTCCAGTGACAAAGCACGGGTCAATCCACCGGCGAAAGTCTTATAAATCAACAAAGAAAAAAATAGGATATTGTGCCGTTCCTGCTGTACTTTCAGTATTTCTCTAATTACACCGAGACTAGCGACAGAAATCGCTTCCCCACCTTTTGTTATTATTACGCGGAGCCTTACGAAACCTAGGGCAGACCTAGGAGAGGCGCCTTATCTCTTCTGAGCCCTTTTCACACGCTGGCTGGGACATGGTTCCCATTAAAGTAATGACTACAGGAAATACACGTCCGTGATTGGCTCAAAATTTCCCTATCACCTTAGCGTCGCGCTGACACGACGGCGATAAGCTTTGTTGGTCATCGGGAATAACAGACGCATCGGGTTTTACTATGAAGGAATTCGCGAGGAAAGTATCAACGAGCACTTTACACGCGTATAACTAAACATAATTGGAATGCTAATCATGTAAGCCTGTTGTTACACAAGAAGAAACTTCTATCAATGCCCAGCAAGTTGCACCGTTACCTTCTCTACCTTGACTCTCTGGGTTGTGCAATATCAGTCGTAGTTTCATTGGGCTCAGTTCACGGAATTCCGTAGTTTCATTAAGCTCAGTTGTTCGAGGAATTCCGTGAACGACCTGTTACTACCGTCAGAATGTCTCTATTACAGTATGAAGCTAAGATCCTACTTGAGCCCTTGTGGTTATATGAAGGGGTTTAAAACACATTCGTAGGCTAAGCTCGCCTGATACAAGAAACTCTTTGTTACACAGTCGCGCCCACAACCTCATACTGTCACCACCTATCCCATAGCCTCCCAGTTTCTCTCATCTGACACGTACCAGAATCGTACTGTGCTGCCTCCGCAAACGGCATAATTCGCAAAGAATAAGTGCTTATATACCGGCATGAATTTGTGAGCAAAGGGCACAGGCTTTCTTTCTGTAAGAACTCGGATGTTGGTGGTTACGGCTTACGACCAAAAGAATTGACTCATATAGGGGCTTTGAATAGTCCTAATAATAAGCTTGATACAGGACTAAAGCTTGGAGGTATGAAGTACTTGTGAAGCATGTCCGAGCATAGTACACTTATGTAAGTAGGCTACCCCTGGTAATACCCTACATATAGTAACCAATAGCTAGTCTCACAATTCCCCCCATACTACATATACCTACAACGTAATAGCCGTGCCAAGGGTTCAATCTTATGAAATGAACCCGCCAACGCCTGACAGCCTCCGTCAACCATTATCTCACACCGCCCCCTTATCGATTCAAAGCCCGCAGGGAAAGCTGATAAGCCTCGTCGTTCTTATCCGGCGACACTTGCCAGAACGTGATCTTGATGTCGCGGCAGTCGACAAAGTTCGTGAAATATAGGTTATCGTATATTGGGATGAACCTTTCGGCAAAAGGCACCGGTCGGCCTTCTATAGAAATTCATGTTAGCAATTGCGACATATAGTGAATATCGAGCTCATCATTAAGGGACTTTGGGACATGCAGGATGATGTAAAACGAAAGGGTTTGTCGAAACGAGAAATTAAACCTAGGGGATACTTACTTGCGCTTTTGCCACCGTTGGGGGCCCAGAAGGACATTGCTAGAAGTATATAGTTTGAATCTGTTACAATGACGAAACTCCTGAGGGAGGTATTTTCTGCACAGATTCTGTCGATGGTGTTCACAGCTTTCCAGAGCGCATCGATCTCTGCAATAGACTGGTCTGCTTGGGTGGTAGCTTTCGCGTTATATCGCGAGCCCGGACCGAAGTAGACACCCCACGAGCCCTGAGCTTTTTTACCGTCGCCTTCGCAGAGACCATTAATACGAACTACGACCGTGCCAGTGCCGAGCTCGAGTTTCGTCTTGTCTGGGTTGGTCGTTTGCAGGTATGACAATTGTAGCTCTGGGTTATAGGCAATGAGCTCGTCCTCAGCAACGTCACGATGTTGCGCGCTCGACTGGGGGCAGAAAATCCAGCGTTCGTCCATTGCTGCTGTATGAGACATATTCGTTAATGGTGAAACGTCGCAGTAATGGCTGTGTGAAGAGAAATGTGAGGTGTGGGAGATGCAAAGTGAAGGTATCGTGAAGTAGAATCAATGTTGTCTTGTTAAGTAACTGAGTGTTGCGAAGTGGTATGGGTGTTGTACTATTCAAGGTTTTAAGAAGCTGGAGCGAAGCCAGTTTATATACTTGGACTGCGAGCTGCGGCTCCCTCCCTGCCTCCCAAAGAGTCAAGCCCTGTATAGTTAATATATATTGAGCTCGTCATTGGATTCGCTATATAGAAAATCCTCTGAGCTATTGAGTTGGCTGCCGCTTGTTGCGGTTAACAACAAAACACAATCAACCATCACCTTCCAATCACCTAGTTGACAATAGGAAACCTGGTGGAGCTACAAGTGTGAACGTATTAACACTCAAGGAGTCCGTGCCACACAGCAAGTTGCCGGTCAAACAACTTCAAGTTTAGTAGCAATCAAGCAACACTTTGTAGTACTCAAGCTAGACCTGGGTTCATACTGTTTGTGTTAACAATCAACTGCGCCCTATAATAAGGAGTGAATTGCTTAACAACTTACGGGCAAGGGAACAATAATTGTGTTGTCCCTGCGAGCTTTTTGATTCACATAATGTCTATATTAAGCAGGAAGGCAGGGAGCAAGCAAGGGAGCAGGTAAATAGTTGCGTAAGTAGAAATCATTGTTGAGGCCACAAACAAATTGTGGGTTTTCGTATGACTATGACGCTGCTGTATCCTGCTGGCCAATTGTTGAACTATGGTTAATTAGATTGATTGTCGAACAAGTTCCAGTACCTTTACAAGTAGTTAGAGAGCAGCCCAAACAAAAGACAATTTGTGATATGTCTAGGATCTCCGGAAGAAATCGTCCGAAGCGAGCAACACAAACCCAAGGCAAACATTGGTTTATTTCCTGTACAGCTATGCTTCTTCTTCTCTTTCTTTTTCTTTTCCCGTGAAATATGGTGATAAAGGAGTGTTAAAGTGGACCTTGACATCTATCACGCCCTGGTGTTGGCTCTAGTTAACATGTTGAATGATCGAGTTATGTTTACAAACTTCTCTTCTACAAAGCCTAGTTACAAAGTGGTAACATCCCCTAAGTCCTCTAACATACTAATAACTCGAGGGCAGGAATAGGACTCGGAAGACCTTATTCGGCATAATTTTAATCTGCAATTCTCTGGGACATTCTAATATGTTTACCCGCACTCACAGGAGTAAAGTCTATCATCGTGCTTAACTTCAACCCCAAACTAGGTAATCTACCAGAATACTCTTCAAGTAGGTATTACTAGACAAAGTAGCGATGTACGTATCGGTGAGTAGTTTTCTAATACATTTTGGGGGAGATTCCTTCCTGTAGGCTTATACTCACTAAGCCATAGACACACCAAGCTTGAAGTGTTCTTTCATGGTCAGCATATCATAAAGCAGCCGAAAATCTTATGGGTTCATGTGGTTGCAACATGCAACACTTTCAGTCAGACTGCTGTCACAACAGATTAAAAGCACTCGACAATAACTCATTATCATTATCTAATCGACGTTGCTACGTCTGATATTCATCCGTGTAGTCGCATTACAGGTATGAAATTCTGATGCTATAAGTTTTCTGTTTTCCGCATCCAATACGTAAAGTCATTTATTCATCCTTTGTATAAGTGGATAGCTGTCGCCACCGTGCCCCATATCGAAACACGAAGACGGGAATGGGCGCTAGGACAAGGCCAATCGCTCCTAAAACGGAGACTCCCAGACCCCAATCGAACTTCCTCACTAGAGGGTCTGTGGCCAAGGGCAAGAGCGTGCTCATAAGACAGCGGGTGACGATTATGGCTGTCATTCCCGAGGCGGCGTAAATGCCGAAGGCATCGACGACATACGCATTCAACGGTAGGAAAACGAACATCAGCGTAGTGCCGAACAGCCCGACCTCTAACATTAACACCGGCAGAGGTAGCCGCAACTGCGATGCCCAGCCGTACGCTATGATGCTTAGGGGAAGACTGAAGGCCCCGGCAATAGCGAGGGGCAGCCGAAACTCGGGGGCACCAACGCCCTTATTTTGCTCTCGAAGCTTTATGTAGATCTTGTCTAGAAAGATATTCTGAATAACGACGCTTATAGTCGAACCAAGACCTGCGATGCGGGTTAGATGTTCGTTCCCAAATAATCCACAGGGCGCTCGGCAGCTGAAAGCCCACTTACTAAACGCTATGAATGCCAGCCCCGTCGCAGCCGCCGATAGGCCATATAGCTGTTGCAAGATATCTGGCAGCGTTGTAGAAAACACATAGTAGTAACTAAACATAAGAGCGCCGTGTAGCGACATGACCTGCAAGACGCTCGATCCAGATAAGACGGTGGCGGGTCGGACGGCGCATTCCCAGATCTTGTGGAGGCTCGACTGTCCGTCCTTCGTGTCGAATATTGTTCTCAGCTTCGGGTTACCCGTTTCCGTCCGCAGCCTAGCGGCCCGTCGTCGCAGAATCGCCACCTTATACGTCTCCCGGAAGAACGTGAAGAAAATGATCTCACACGTGAGCGCCAGGCCCACCGACAGCCAAAGCACCCAGCGCCAACCCAACGTCTCGGCAATGGCGCCCCCTATTGCCGGCCCGACCGAGCCTCCAATCAGTGGCGCCAGAGCGATGGTGCTAATCGCGGACCCGCGGTGCTCTGTCTCGAACATGTCGCCAACGATGGCTGGGCCTAGCACGTTCGAGGCAACGGATAGGCCCGTCAGCGCACGGGCGAAAATGAAGAGCGCTGTGCTCTCCGACAGGGCGGCCAGCGCCGTGGCCAAGATGAAGAGGACAGTCGCGCCGTTCATCACGGGGTACCGCCCGAAAACCTCTGATAGCGGCGCGATGAGCAAGGGGCCGGCGGCCTCGCCTAGCTCCCAGATGGTCACTAGCAGGACGCTAGACGATTTGCTTACGTGCCCATCGTCTAGATCGGATATGATGTTATTTGCTATAGGCACGACGGAGATGCATGTAAAGGTCCTAAGGATTACTTTTAGCGGGCGGATTGTATACTGGTATGCTAAATGATTTCATGGTCACGTACACCGTGAATGCCATAAGCGAAAGTAGAAACACGACGCTCCACTTATATGCCGTCGGCCATTCCATTGGGTTTTCAGCGTCGCCGTCGACGTCGAAGTCGACGATGTCCTCGTGGGAAACTTCATCGCAGCGCTCTGTGTCGACTAGGTGGACCTCTGCCAGTAGCGGCTGCGTCTCGTCCATCTTAGGGCCTAATGATTAGTAAAATGAGAACGTACGAGACCAGTGCTCATATATCTTACCAGACGCAGATAAGATTTTTAAGATCAAGGTTGGCGAGACAGAATATTGACAGATTCAAGATTTAAAGATTCAAGATTCAACCGTTATGTAAGTGACAGAAATGTTCTACAGTAACCAGGGTGAGCTAGGTATCTGCATCGGCTGGTTGCGGCCCGTACCCCTGCTGGTGTCCCGCGTGGGGATATTCGTGTCGAACCTCGGATTGTCATTGGGTAGATCTAGATTGTGACCACGCCCTTTAGCTTGACGACATCGGCGGGCACCCACAACGTCGTAGATAAGTAGTTATCCGAAGTGAAAAGGTGGTGCTGTCAGAGGGTGGGATTGTATAGCCTACTTTAGCTACTCGAGTACTTAATAAGGGTCTTAATGAGTCATAATGAGTTGAAATGAGTTGACAAAATTGATCCACTGCAACCAAGCCGAACCAGAGCCAAAAAAACGCGTATGCAGTAATCTAGGTAGGTATGTAGCGCGTCGCCATGTGTAATAAATTCGTGATAGTTAGCCGCCTGCTCACAAGAGGACTCAATGAGAAGAAAGTTTACGAAATCGTCATTCTAAGGCGTACTTGAGTAAGACTGCATTTGATAACTAGATACGCTCTGAGCAAGTCCCCCTCGCACCCTATTGTCGAGATCCTAAAATTAGTACCATCAACATTCGACGCATCGCAAAACTGTTAAATACCTAGAACTTCGTTTCTAGCGATACAAAAGCGCACGACCAGTTCGCCAAGAGCCAAATTGTTGATGATTTCTCTTTTCGGTAGTTGTACCTTTAGACCGATGACAACCGGCTTGGACCTTGCCACTTAGCCGCTCACATGAAAGATATATCGTCTATCAACCGAGAAATCTTCATTGTTGGTTGAGTTTCTTAACTCCGCGAATGACCCTTGCTGCGGAATGAATTTCGTAAACGGCGTCATTGTCTAACACAACAACTCTTTCTAGATGGACTAGAGTAGACATGAGATTAGCCCCAAACTCCCTTTCCCTCAAAAATCAGTTAAATTTCAACAGTCAGGTATTTTTCTAGTTACAGTGTGCTCTTCAAGGTTCTTCCAAGTTGATTGATCGAAAGATGGATCCTTGAGGTTCTTTTATGTGTACTATTCTCATGGAATTAATTACCTTCGGTTTTATTCGTCTTGTGCCTGGGGCTCAATGTCAGCTTCGGCCCGGTATCTCCAATCTCTTCTTTGAAGCTTGAACTTCCAATCCTGCCGTGACCGCGACCAAGATAGGAGCAGATCTGGAGGTGCCCTATCCCTTTTGTATTCAATAACAGGCATAAATTTTGGCAATTAAAGTTGCACCCATTATTCGATTAAAGAGAGGTTCCAGGACCGACAAGCTGGCGTTCGCAATTGATATACCAGTTTCTGGATGTCCACCTTTTTCTCCTCGAACACGAAGGCTTACGGCTGCTTCATGGGTACATGAGAACCACTTAGAGAGCTCCCGTGATATCAAACAAGATATCATTCTCAGCTTGAGAAAGTGAAATGAGATAGAGCAGCTTGTATTGAATGGTTGACAACTCGCCGAGGAGAAAGACACCCGGAACAGTGAGCCTCCGCTTGCATGACAAGCGCAACCTCTCCGGCACGCTCATCGGAAGCATCACTACGAGGACAATCAAGAGGATCTCGCAAGCTTCCAACGCCATACAAAAGATGGCGTTGAAGTTCAAACAGGATCTCGAACTCGATCCTCTATACTTGTCACAACACCTGAAACTACACAACAAAGATTAGCCTACGAGGATTTAGAGACCTTCGCGCAACAGGTGTTCATGACCTATCTGTAGAGGACTCCTGACAATACTGAGGAAAAGAAAGGAATAAACTATAGCCTCCCATCGAATAGCCTGGTAAAACAACGATATCTTGGAATAATCCAATGCATGCGTCTCACGATGACGTTAATGGGTGATGACATTTGCTATATCGATGCAAACACCGAAGTGGTCTTCGGGATTTGACTCAATTGCCGTCTCTCCCAATTGAATTATATACTATTGTGTTACATCGCGTTCTAGCCATGTCGCACTAGCCTTGTCGTTGTATAGTCATAAGGGTTTGAGTTGACGGTGTGGAATGAAACCCCACTCCCATAGAGACGTGTGAGCAAGCTCCGACGTGCATCGGTGATAATATCAGACACTCTCCAACACTTGGGAATACAGGAGATTGACTAACTATCCTCGTCTAAAATGATCACAAAACTTTAAATTATGCCGTACATCTATCTGTAAGCCAAATCCCGCAGCGGTATTCTACTCTTCATGAACAGTGGATGTAGCTTTGCTCAGGCCAATTTGGAGGTCCTTGCGTTTGCTACAATCATGAACTGGATGAAAAGTGCCCGGATAAGGAGAAATTAAGCACGGGTCAAGCTAACGGTATATGCAGTGGCCTTCAATATGGTGAGTTAATCGGGATGTTGAACATGTAGCGAAACGTCTCATTATTATATGACTTACTTCCAACACGAACCTTTCATATGCTTTAGGCTTCCGTAGCTCATTAATGTTGGTTAATATTGCAAATTGATAGTGAAGAGGTTCGGAATCTTCACGGGGACGGAGCTATAAAATTACGAGAATGGATTCCGTTGGGTTACCTATAGCTCACGGGATTGAGCAACGCAACCACGCTGACTTGTTCATACAATGCTGTTGGCCAGGGGCACGAAGGAAGAGAGAACAAAAAAACGTACAACACCGAGGATTCGCTGGTCGTCACCGACCCAACTACTAATTCGGCCCTCACTAGCTTATCTATGGGGGAGCGGACGGGACCCCGAGTTCTCCAGTGGGTATGGTCGTACGTGCTGAATTATGTGTTGCAAGAATACAAGTATGATGCCTCCAGGCAGGCTGAGATGAAGACCAGGATGCCGAAGATTTTCGGCAATACATATGTATGTCAGAGAATAATACAAAACAAACATAAATAAGCTCCGAGAGGTAGCGGGACTATTCAATTCTTACATTGCGACGGTAAGATTTTGACCCAAGCTTCTATTCGCATGAGGTTACCGTTGTGGTAACAACAAAATTTTGCTTCATGGATTCATAATCGAAAATTGGTAATCAGACGTATCTCGGGTTCCGCTCTTGAATAGCTCCATGGCTTCACCGTGTATATATATCGATGGGAGGCGACTTGGTATTCGCATGTTTGTTTAGTAGACATCCTCAAACACATCTTCACACACTCCCAAAACCAAACTCGCCACTATCGACACTGCTTCACATATTCAAAATGAGAGCCACACCCGTTGTTCACGCCGCGCTGCTGGGCCTCCATGCATCACTCTCGACGCAGCTGTATATTCCCGGCACCTCTTCGAGCCTCACCAACTACCCAACTCGTACCCTCGGAAACGTCACTGTGGTCGACACCGAGCTGGTGCGCGAAGCTCAAGCTTTCGCACGTGAACACAGTAGCGACATAACCTGGAATCATGTCATGCGTGGGTGGCGTGAGTAGCCTCTACAATCACCCATCACCACTAGGTGTTAAGACAAACGTGGCAAGTACTAACTCAACACACCACAGTCTACGGCACCCTCGTCATCGCCCACAACGACACTCTCCGCGCGACCGTGGATGCCGAGGCACACGCCGTAGCCGCGATCCTGCACGATCTCGGCTGGGACCAGACGGCGAACTCGCCGGTCGTGAGCGCGGACCGCCGCTTCGAAGTGGACGGCGCCATCGCGGCGCGGGACTTCATCCGCAGCCACAGCGCCGACCAGGCCGCCTGGGACGACCACCGCGTCCAACTGGTCTGGGATTCCATTGCCCTGCATACCCTGGAGAGCATTTTCAAGTACAAGGAAGACATCGTTGCGGTGACGGGCACTGGAATCCTGATGGATTTCACCGGGCCGACTGCGGGGGTGACGCAGCAGGAGTACGATACTGTGATCGCCGCGTTCCCGAAGACGCAGTTTTTCCAGGGGGTCAATGAGACTTTTATCTGGCTCTGTGGAACCAAGCCGAACACGACTTATGGTGAGTTTGCGCTGATATCTTTCCGGGTTTCCCTTCTTATGGGCGAAATGCGTAAGTAATAATTGGATGTGGTGCTAATGTGCGAGCAGATACCTTCATGCAGCCGTGGGGCGACAACTACGTTGCGAACTATTCTTCGGAGGGGCACCGCCTCTTCGACACATTGTTGGATTAGGATGTGACATCGACTGGAAAGATGGGGACGGCAGGAAACAGGATAGAATTTGTGAAATATACTCTCGCCACTCCTTAGTATTATATACATATCATCACGTAAATAAACGCCTGCGGTAATTCAGCTCTCGCGTGACGCTTCACAGCCGGTTCATGGATGTAAATAGTAAACAAACCGGGAATCTAGCCCATGAATGCGTCCGTAGCCTTCAGCCATGTATCTCAGCAGGCGCCTTTAAGGCTCTAAACGAGCAGCAATACCATAGGGCTAGTAGACTTAAGTCACTGGAGGAAGGTGATCGGATTCCGCAGCCGAATAAGTGCGCGCGTCACGCAACTGCGGATCTCGAGAGTCACAATGCGCTGGTTCCGACGAGTGCGATCATCAAATTGGTGATGACTGGTGCGGTGGGTGAGTGGCAGGGTGATGAGGCGTTTTTATCCCAGCATCTGTCTAGCAATTTCAAAGCTATGAGGCAGGGAATATCTTTACTGTAAACCCGCGCTTCAGCATATGGGGGCTAGGGAAGTAGCCTAGCCTAGGGGCTCGAGAGGCCGTGGTGGCGACGAACCACCAGAAACCGTCTGCCATAATTACTTTGTTAGTGCTCAAGAAGACATCAGCATCCGGTATAGTGTAACGGCTAACATATCGCGTTTTCACCGCGGGGCTCGGGGTTCGATTCCCCGTACCGGAGTACAAACTAGACAGATGTCTAGAACCATCTTTTTCTCTCAAGGTCTTTTCTTTTTCGTTCGAAAGGTGTTCCCCATAGGTGTGGATAGCAGAAGAGCTGGCATCTTTAAGACGTTTTGCGCCAATACAACTTAATCTTCATAGACTAGTGGGGCGGACCCGACTCCCCATCAGCACGTCATGTAACCTTTTGTTATCGCTGCTAGAGCTGAGATACGTACCTTGGAAGGAATTTTAAGGTTGAGATCACGAGGGAGTAGCTAGGTTAGGATATGTTACGCAAAAGGACTGCTGCCAGTGTTCCGGTTACGGCAGCAGCTGTATGTCATATTCGCGACAAGGTATAAAAGCCATGCGCATAGGAATACAACTATCAGTATAAATAATTACTTGTTCTTACAGCACTAATTAAAGGGAAAATAAAACATTATATATGCTGCGATTGGGTGTAGATCGATTTGAATGCGTGGATATGGAGTATAAGTAGGCTAGTTCTAGTTGCTCTGGTCGTATAAAAGAATATGGTCGTAGATAAGAGGTGACGTCGCTAGATTTTGGGTTTGCTTCTGTCCATAGAATGCAGTCTTTTCGTACGCAGGTTGCTAGTTCTACTTTGCATCATGATCATGCAGGTTGATTACACATTACGATAGGCAACGACATGAACATGGTTTCGGTTTCTCCCACTCTCCCGTCCGCTCCACCCACCTTGCCCAGCATCCGTGTCCACGAATGGGCCAAATCAAACAGTGGGCGAAACTCCGTAACCATCCTCGGTCATGGTTGGGGCGCGCCTTTCGAACGAGATATAGATATCGAGCAGATAAGACACGGGTTCGAACGATCAATCCGTGCCCAACCTCCACAGCCCATCGCCTAGATAATGCGCATCCTCGATAACGGGCCCTTTACCCTTGTCCTTCACCTCCTTTGTGCCCATGACTAGGAACCCCACGGCGCACGCCTCCGTCTTCCCCTCGGCCCTCACTATGACAGGCTCGCCCTTCTCCAGCTCCCTCGTCCACCTATCATCCTCATCCAGACCCTCTCCCGCACCATCATCCGCCCGAACGGTAAGGGCGCCGCTGGGAAGTCGTCCACCGGCCGACGTCAGGCCGGGCGCCATAAGCGTTGCGCCTGAGAGCACGAAGCGGATCGCACCACGGTCGATGCGTATGCTAGGGAAGGCGGCGGGGAAGCGATGAACGAGCTTGAGGTGCGGTAAGAGCGTGGTCATATCGTGCTGGAAGAACAGTGGCTCTCCGTCTAATACGTATAACGTGCATCGGTCGGGCAGCTTCATGGACTCCAGTGAGCCCTTCTTGGGGAGGATCTCATCGATATAGCGGCTTAGGAGCGGGTATGTCTGTAACAGCGATTGTCGGAGATTCCGCTGTACTGACGACTTTAGTTTTGACTTGGGGGCGGTCTGTATCCTATAAATTATCCGGGGCGTTCGTTAGTCATAACCATCGCATCTCGGTCTCTTGCGGGCGACAAAGAGACGGGCGGGGTTGTAAGTATAGGAGATTTCAATGTGGAGGCATTGGTGGGATATTGAGAGGTCGTGGCGTTATAATTATCAGTAACTTGGAACACCAATGGTCGACTCACTCTTTCTTGAACATCTTGGCTGCTTCCGTCCCGCGGTAGATAGAGTTAATTGTGGTATATGTATGTAGTGCTCTGGAAGCTTGTGAAAGTTTGGAGGGGCAATTCTGTATCGGACGCGTGAGTACGACTGCCCCGCATTGCGCATTCATTTTAGGACGAGGGGCAGCCCCGCAAAGCGGGGCCCATCACATGGCTAATCCTTAGTTATCTGAAGACGGCGGACAAAGCCTGGACCTCCGTCATCATACCAGTTTCTCCCAGGCTTCCAGAACTTCTACTCAAGGCCAAGGGATAGTGCGGGTAGATTTGGATTTGAATATTGAATACCATGTGTACAAATTCCTATAAAATGTGGATGTGCGATGTGATTGGGTTGTAATTGTGGATTCATCATTCTTCATTATTCGTACATGTAGCGAATACTGCATAGTATAGTCATATTAACCCTATCAATACAATCCCTCGCAGCATCATCATCGCATCGCCGCATCGCCGCATCCCCGCATCGCATCAGTAGGGATAGCAGTCGTGACTCATATGAATGTAAAGCGAAATCGGCCTAGCCGTGCTGAACATGCGAGACAGTGCCGTCATCCTTGACGTGGACGTTGAGTCGATCGGGGTTGAAGTCCTTGGTGACCATCATGCCGGGTTTAATTACGCGGCATTGCTGAGGCAGGTCCTTCTTGCAAAAGTTCTGCGGGGCGTGAAAAGAGACATATTAGCTGAGCTGTGCTGAAGAAGCGGGTACGTAAGAGAAGAAAAGAGTCGGGCGTTTACTAACCGTTTCGCTGTGCGAGTCGTCGGAAACGGTCTTGCCAACCAGCTTGTTGGTCCACTGCTGCATCGGATCCGACGAGTTATCGGTGATACCAGGAACGACGAGAGGCATGTTGCAGGTTGTTTTTATTTCTGTGGTTTGTATTTGTAGGTAACGGGTGTTTGTTTCTATGAAACGGAGAGGTGTACAAGACGATTTGATGCTGTTATGGCTCGGATGTAAACTGGCGACAAGGACTTGATTCTTTATACTTCAAGACAGAGCCAAGAGAGCCAGCCGCGCAACATCTAGGCAATCGGTGACGTCAGCTTTAGATCGTACCTGTCCTACCTACCATATCACGTGGCGCATTCCGCATCAGGTAAGGTGAAAACTCAGTGAGCTATTTGGTAGAAGCAGCCTTCGTCCATTAGATTCCCCCTTGGGTAGGAATTCCGAGATCATTACAATATGCTTTGATTCAGGATCAATTACAGAATCGGTTATAGCCCCATCCATATAATGATGGAGGTGATCGGTGCCACAAAACAAATTCCCGAATGAACCTTGCCACGACCCAGCGTGTGAACATGGCCTGGGGATGGCTCCTAAATTCGATGGAGCCAATAACCGTTAGGCACGCCATACAGTTCAAACCAGCCCATCGGAGCTCGGAAGCCTGCCACAGAAAGCATTTATTCGGAGGCCACCGAATGACGGAATGCACATAGTTCATGGACGTGATGGCGGAACAACTACCTTCCTTGCCGGAAACCTGGCCAGGGTGATACGTGTAATACCTACGCCACGGCGCAAGCAAACTAATGCGAGTACGACAGCCATGTCTTGTGATGACCTTATCTATTGATATACTTGTCTCACTTTAGACAGTTGAAAGGCGGCCTATACCGAATCAATTATCCCCCCCTCTTGTTCGATTCTCATCTCATACTGATTCTACACGTACGGCAAGTTCACACATACTTTGGGCTACAGCATGTGTGTGCATCATCATTACTTATATCAAGCCCAAGGCGCGGCTGACTCACACGCACAGCCACGTCCCACCCACGTACAATTCCGGTAACAGCCCTGAGACGGAGAATCTTGGTTCACTGTGCCATTTCTAGAATCAGGGGTCTCGGTAATGGATTTAGCACGTACAACCACCAATCATCAATATATTCGGCCCCACGTTTTAGACCACAACTCATCCGACTGACAATGCGGGATTATACATATCCGCAGACTGCATGCTGTAGGACTTCTGCCATCTATCTGTCATTCAGCAGTCGGAGGATGTGATTTGGAACCCTCTTCGTACGCTCAACGTTTCCGCGCGTCATGTGACAGCGAAGCGATCAGAATCATCAATGTCGGCTAGCAGTCTTGAGGGGGCGTCTAGGGCCGCACAACAATATCTCACGACATATATTGTCGCAAGTGACTACATGGCGAAAACAACAGCAAAATTCGCTCATTTAATTAGGGTGCGAAAAAACTAGATTCGCCCTTACGTCGCGCCAAACTGCACAAGATGACAGGATTAGCTTGCTTGTGTGGTATCTATAATAAGCAGCGGCATGTGTAATCAGTCTCAGCTCGCTCTGATTTGGTAACCGGGGAAAGCATAGGGCATTAGCGGGCTGAGCTACGCATCCCGGCCGGCTGAGTTAGCCGCATCATGCCGTAGACAGCAGTCTCATGTGCGGTGCCTAGTCACCGCTAGACCTACATATTCAAGGGAGCAGAGTCCACCTCAGCTCATCGGGCTAAAATGGGGGATTTGCTGTAGGGCTGGCAGCTGGCCATCATCGTGGAGATGAGGAGATGAGACGAGGCTAGCTAGATGTTATGGGTAGGGGTCCGCGCGGTATGCCGACCACGACAAGATATTTCCTAAACATATTAATCATGGTCATCCCACCCGGATGACTTCGCTCTCTGTGTCTGGGTTATAGATTGCTTTCTTTGTTTTCTTGTTTTCACCGGTCGCAGCAGTCTGAGCCTTGGGGTGACGTGTACCACATAAACCGACGCACCGCAGGTGACGGTTCGTATCCTGAGGAAGGAGTTCAACAGACGGCCGAACACCGGTGTTGATTAATTCCAAGGCTATACTTATTTAATATCTACCCTATCCATTCCTTGAATCCCCCGAAACTATATCCATCAAGGTCGACCCTTGGAAGAACAGACTCACCATGCGTACACCATCAAACCCAGCGCTCCCTGTTGCGCTGCTTAACCTCCTTCTTATCTCATTGCCTACGGTCAACGCAGTATCAGACCGGTCGATATGTGTCAGGCAGAATGCCCCTATGTTAGCCGAAGCAGCGGGATGCGGGGACCGACATATACTAGGCAAATGTTTCCTAGCCGTTCCAGACTTCGTCACATTGGATGATCTGCAAAGATGTTTCATAGACGTCGATTGCACGATAGCAGAGGCGGCCTCCGAGGCCGTGATCATCCTCAAGGGTTGCGATGAAAGTAAACCAGTACCCGAGCTGCGGCGGCGTGGCCCAGAGGCAATGCCAGGTAAACAAACACATGCCCTCCCCAACCATTTGGCGAGAGCAACCCAACTGACCGGCGACTTACCAAAACCAGCTGCAACGCCCACTCCCACGCCACAAGACAAGAGTCCAGAATCCACAAGTCCCGCGACAGCAACAACCGCAACGCTCACACGGCCAACGGCATGCAGCACGGCCCGCATGTTCGAAACGACAGTGTGCCCCGTGACATCGCTGGGAAAAGACCGCTTCTCCACACTGCCATGCACATCCACGACGCTCACGACAATGGAGTGCGCAGCGACCAACATCTGCTCGGACAGCGGGGGGACCTGCATATTCCGGGACGACAGCGTGCACACGAGCGGGCTGGTCGTGGCCATCGTGCTGTCGCTGTCCATCGTCGGGGCCGCCGGCACGCTGCTCTACTTCTACGCCAAGGAGCGCAAGGCGCGGCGCCTCGCGCGCGAGAAGCTCGAGGAGGAGAAGCGCGCCCTGCGCCTCAAGCTCGACCAGGACGCCTCCGAGGCCAAGGCCCGCGAGTTCGCCAAGCTGCAGATGCGCAGGGAGCGCCTCCGCCGCCAGCAGATGGAGGCCCAGGAGTGGGCGCATAGGCGCGCCATGGAGGGCCAGAGACCCGTCAATCCGTTTGGGGATGGTGCTGGTGCTGCTGCTGCTGCTGCTGCTGCTGCTGCTTGAGGCGTGTTCTTTTAAAAAAAAAATTCGATGATGACGAAACAATTAGGTTTGACTTGATGATTAATGTCGAATTAAGACGATGGGCGCATTTCCAAGGCGTTTTGGGCGTAAGGGCGGCTGTTGGTTGCTTCTTCTGCTATCTCTTTTGCTTTGTTCCTTCTCCTTTCTTCATTGATACCTCATGGTTAGAAAATAGACTCAGTCGGTTCATTGCGTTGATGTGTGGAATTTTTTCGAGCTGGAGACACATAGCTTATCCAGCAGTTGGACCTTCTTGCTGTATCATTTGCATCTCAATCTTCAACCGAAAATGTTGTTGTACGTCCTCCGGCTGGACTCTAGGAATAAAAATATTAGAGCAAACTCGACACCAGATCATTATACCTCCAGTGAACGCTAGGTTTTTCTTTGCGCATGCCGAATGTCCTAGCCAGTTCCCCAGACATTTGTCGAGAAAAGTTCGTCATAGATCGCATTCCCAATAGCTCATCGTCGTCTGTAGCTTCCACAGGCCTGTTGGAAAGAGATCGTCGGTGGATTCAACGATCGAGTTTATCGTCACTGATGAAAATGGTTGCTCCCGTTGAACTTGCTCTGACCTCCGCGGCCCCCTTTCCTTAATCCCATTGCTGAAATAAAATTGATGCCTTCCCGTGTTCGATGGTTTCCAGTAGGTATTTTTGACGCCGCTGAATTCGATATCGGTTCTATTTGTTAGTCAAGAGCCGTGATCACGATCACGAGAACGGAATCCAAGAACAGTAGGGCGTGAACCGTGAGTTTCCATCATCATCATTAACTTTTAATTCCTCTAGCATCAGTATCCCTAACCGTGGAATAGTAGCCCAACCAGAGCTGAAAAGGTGTATCGCAATATGTACGTGAAAGAAGGCGCGAAAAGGGATAAGAAAAGCCGTGAGGCAGTACAGGATACCTTGCGTAGAAGGCTAGTAAGTTTACACGGATGCAGACAGATCGAGGCAGCAATAGCGCAGCTCCTCCCCTTTTTATCCATCTATCCATCCATTCTAATCCCCCCTAATCGGGACCATTGTGGCATAAAAAGACAAAACGAAAAGCCCCTTGAAAACAGGGAATTTATTTGAAAGGTCCTTGCCGGAATAGCGAGGATCGATGTATATTGCCAGGAGAGTCAGTGTGCATTTAAGCAGCCGGCGTAGGCAGCGATGCGCCGGGAAGGCCACGGGACCAGCTCATGAAAACCAAGGCAGCAAAGAAAAGGCCACCGCAGATAGCACCTAGCTTGAAGCCAGCTGGGTTGCTACGGCGCACCTCGTTGATCGTCAACCTAGCATCTGTGGTCATCTGTTGCAATTTCTCGGCACCGAGTTTGTAGTAGACTAGACCAGCAAGAGCGATTGAGTAACCGAAGTACTGCTGGAGAGTGACCGGGTCACCGAAGATTACCATGGAGGCAACGACCAGCAGGATGTCCTTCAGCACACCAGACATGGTGAGAACAACAGCATTCGTTTTACCAATCTAACAGAATATTAGCTCATAATGATCGAACGTTCATGGTTCCATTATTGTACATACCAGTAGCACAACAGACACATTCAAAAGGAAGGCAACAAATGCATTGGCAATAAGTGTGATCAGGCCAACTTGCAAAATGTCGCCCATAGTCAAGCGGGGAAGTTCAATCAAGATGGTGAAGAAACCGTTGATGAGGGCGCATGCAGGGGCATAATCTAGTCGGAAATTAGTGTTTGTTTTCGAAAGTATGACTTCGATGGTTATGACAAAGCCGGCGTGAAGTCACAAGCTCTGCTTTGCGATATGAAAGAATGGGGAGCTAAATGGTCTCTTACAGTATACAGACACCAGAGGGTCCATCTTGAATTCGTCGGAGCTCAATAAGCGCTGGACCATGACCAGTCGCAGTGCTTCACAGATGATGCCGGTAACTTGGACTAAACGGGGCGTTAGATCATTTCCTCCAACTGCTATGGGCAAATCGCATCATACTGATAAATCCTAGACCGTCGAACTTAAGCTCGCCAAAGGAGGCGATAGCAACACCAACGACAATGGCGGACACATTGACCAACTTGTTCAAGTTCGGGGCAGCCATGCCGAAGGCCCATGTAGCGAGGAGAGTGGCGACAGCGTTTGTAGCCTATCATGACCCAGTTAGATATTTTAGAGCGCATCTATACATGCTTAGGCAACTGACCTTGAGCATTTGGATGAAGGAAACGCTCAGGTATAGGTAAGCAAAGTTACCGAAGATCAAGCTCAAACTGAACATGATGCCGATGGGCACGATAGCCTTCCTATTCCGTTCGTTAGTAAGCCGAGTTTTTGTTTCGCGGCCTTCTGTTCACGTAGACTCACATGTAAGTGTTGGTGTTCATGGGAACCTTGTGTCGCGAATCAAGGGTTGTAGTGAACTTGGCCATGAGCTGCGTCATGAGCGTAGCAAAGGCCATATGCCATGTTGTCAAGAACAAGGCTGAAGACAACGAATGTTAGAATACATCACATGCGCAACCACGTAAATAGGCCCTTAAGTGGGCGCACAGGTCTAATGTCACTCACGGTAATCTAGTTATCCAGTTAGTCGATGCCCAACGCAATGCGTTTACGCGCTGAAAAAGGGGGCTTGGAATCGTAGGGCTGGGGAGAGACATACCGAACTTGGCACTGAACAGAACCCATTTGTTGAAGAGAATGACACTGGAACTCAAAGCAATCCATAGTCTGCAGCAAAGGTCAGCAATTCGCGTCTCACGATGGCGATTGTCTTGATGGGCTGCTCTCGTACGCGATGTAGAATGCTGGGTGGATGCTTCGGGCTGGTGGTGCCGGAGCCACCCCGCCGCCTTCGAGCTTGCGCTCGTCATTGCCCGCTGCACCCATTATGAAGTGAAGGAATTATACTAGAAAGAGTTGTACAAGGAATATGAAGGAAGTATAATTGAATAGCACACTTGGCTCGGCTCACGGCTTACGGCTGTGGTGTTTTGGGCGAAATGGTGATGAAGTTGCGGGAATTGAAAATTCGAGAAGAAAGCCAGATTGACGGGACCCGAGATTTTTGATTCAAGACAAGATGCAGATCGGTACTTGTTGATACGCTGTTACCCACGCCAGAGCCACCCCTGTCTTCTTCTACTACGTAGTGTTGGTTGATCCCAGCTGAAGCAGCACATAATCTTGCTGGTGTCGCAGCGATAAGCGTCAACAGGGTCTGAACAGGGTGCCGACAGTGCAGGAAATTAGGGGGATTAAATTTTCGAACCACTCATGCTAGCAGCCATTCAGCGTCGCCGCCCGGTGCGAGTACCCGCCAAGACTTTAATAAACGGGAAATTAGATGGACCCATTCTGCAGTCTATCGATCGACAGTGCTTTGACGTCAGTTAATAGGGTGAGTCCGGGGCCAACCAGGGCCACCCGATAAGCCCCTTTCTACCCCACGTGCTATTTATTATACTCTACCTACAATGTGTGTACCTAACTGTCCTAACATGATCGTCCTTTTTCCTGCTGGCCCTAGCTCAGTGATGGTCAGCTTTACTGTTTCATGCCAAACCAGAAAAGGGGTTAGTAAAAACGGTCTTAGGGAATGAGAATACACGTATGCATTAAATGACAATAGAATGCCCGTTTACTATATGCTGTATGTGGTTTTAACAATTGATTTAGTTATTGATTTGGGACACAGGGAGTGTCACACGCGTACGCGTACATTACTTCGGCCCAGACCACTGTCACATTGTGTCTCGCAGGCTGATCGTTGACTTGACATGACGCGTTCCATTAAACCAAAACTTAATCATTGCTGACACTCTGATTTTTAACCTTTGACAACGTGTCAAATCATA
This sequence comes from Xylaria longipes, assembly GCA_025201785.1. Classification (NCBI taxonomy): domain Eukaryota; kingdom Fungi; phylum Ascomycota; class Sordariomycetes; order Xylariales; family Xylariaceae; genus Xylaria; species Xylaria longipes. Next base: position 181,469 of record MU619700.1, read on the forward strand.
GCTTATCTATTGACAGACAACACCTGAAAGCTCCTTGGACGGTATACTATTTTCCGAGGCCCGTTACCGGTAGGTGGTAGTTACGGAGCCTAGCGTGAAGATCCGTAGACTTCCCATACTCCCATAGGAATTTGATTATCCCTCGAAAGGTATTTACCATGTTCGTATACAGTAGTTATGCGTAGCTCACCGGCTTCCACTAGTGTACCGGCATGACCCTCGGGCTCTCCCTCTCCGGCATAATACCTACCCGCCGAAGCTTGGCACTAGCTTGACTCAAAACATGCTTGTTGGTGCCCATTCTTGAGAACTTAGTACTCAAGGCTCGATCTAGACTCTAGAGTACATAGTAGTGCTCACTCATGCATAGCAGCGCCAATATTTATGCGACTTGACATATCTATATTATACTTATTGTAGTTGTGGGCGCGATGCGAAACGCACCAGCACACTGGACCATGTATACGTAGCAAATATATGGCGTTACAACCTTCCTAGCCTTCTGTCCACCGATGATGGGTGTCAAGCCAATATAGGATCTGCACGGGGCACCTTTACCGATAACCCCGCGGCTGGTACGGAGTTTCGCAAACCTACGGAGTATTTCTTGTCAAATTTGGGGGTCCCGCACGCTGGAGAATCCGGCAATACTTCGCAGGGAGATCCTAGCCACTCAGAGTCAAAACGCCTACTTAAGTAGGGATAAATTTCGTGCCTATTGACATAGCGTTAGATATTTTAACCTATTTAAGCTATATGAGAATATGTGATACGAGTTTGAGCTGAGCTCAACGCCTCAAATCCGGTATAAAGCCCCTAAGTTAAACCCTCCAAACCATCATATCCAGACCACTATTGGGTTGCATGATACTCCTTTCAGGCTTCCTGACAACCTGGCTCTACCTAACATAAAGCTCTATGAAGCCGTCAACGTAACTAATGTTGCATCAGCTTATCTGAGTTTAGCAATGCCTCAACAAGATTTAAGCCGCCTTGAGTATAGTGCTGGGGTTAAGACTGTTCAGCGATCCAGATACACGGACACGAGGGCAGGGTTAAAAGAAGTGGGTTCACGATCCTAGGAAATGCGGCGTAGTTTGAAACAACTTCATCAGCCTTATAGGCGCCAAGACGGTACCCTCAAAATCTTAGCCCACCTATTCTGGCCACTTTTCGCTACGTATGCTAGCTTGAGTTCTTCAAAATGCTTCATCTCGTCACTACAGCTCCAAGCAATAATATCAGGCTATATCACCAAAAGGGCAGCACGACAGAGCAATCTTACGACATGGCCTACATTGCTGCTACGGCTAAGGAGGTCATCAAATACTTCAAATCAAAAGATATTGAGATTCGCTTCTCTGGAGAAGACTCCCTTCCGCGTACGTAACTTCTCAGAGATGCTTAACCTGTATTCTCTTGTCGACGGTCTGGGTACCAACCGTGTCGGCATTGCTGGTGGTGTCCCGCCTACGGAGATCTTTGACAAGATTGATGCCTTGCGCAAAGTAGTCTTGTGACATCGAGGCACACTTTCACAACACCGCCTACACACCCTCGAAGCTGGAGCTACCCACATCCATACCAGAGTGCTAGGCATCGGTGAGCGCAATGGTATCATCCCTTTCGGCGGTCTTATCGCTTGTCTTATGCCCAGATACCATGAGTTCACCATGAACAAGTACAAGCTCAAGAGATTGAGCTACCTCGAACAGTTGGTCGCATAAACTGTTTCGGTAGATATTCGTGTTAATATTCCATACAAACGTAGAAGAGTTGGTATGGGAGCCTCCAGGATTTAGGATCCGAAAATGGAACTTTGGATATCACTCTGCGACCCATAAAAAATGACATTCACGTGACCCCAGTAACTAGATAGAAGGTGTGGCGCTAAGTATGGCAACAGAACAATGTGCTTAATCTGGCAACCGATGCTACCTAGTTTGGAACAAAACAAGCTGGCATGTGAATGATGATACCATCAAACATAAGCGATGTCATGAATTTTGCTTACACATTCAATCTTTTGACGCAGTGGTCATTTTAAACATTTATTCCCAGTTCAGCCAAGCGGTAGTTATCCGGGCACGGCCCCCGATAATAAATATGATATCTATGATAGGCCAAACCAACCATCACATACAAGGATTCCTCACACTACCTAACCCATGCACGTGCCAGAGGATATGCATCACTCCCTGAACTTGACGCTCGGCAGAGGGTAGACAGAGTAGGTATCCCATCCCCCATTTCACCAAAGGCGATGATGTCAGAGGGTACTCTGGCAGGACCTTGCCAGCGTGGGATGGTTCGCTTGCTACCTGGTTTCCGCTTCGTGTGAGAATCACGACAATCCGGTTTTCGTATGCGGTAGCATATAAGTATACCTTATAGCCGTCGTGAAGATCTCATCAGACTAGGTAATAACAGGTGCGAGCTAAACCCGCCGCTGTGGGTGCGTCAATTCCGTGGCGCCGGGTACTATGTACGTGATGCATGACCAACACCGAGGGCGGGCGAGGGCGGGCGAGGGCGGGCGGTTAGGAAACAAGCATTTCTGAGGCACCCTACAAGGTCTTGGCACCAAGACCTTCCCGATTCGTCTAATTCTTGGGAGCTGTGCATCATGACTTGGCAAGGGTCGCCCAACACCATCGCGGACTGGAACGGGAATCGGAACTGAATCATTGTACCTGTCGCCGTTTTCCAGGCGCCATTTGCCCACCCAGAAGTGAGCAAGGTGATGGTCTGGTGGTCCGCATGAGCATCTGCTCACCAACATCGTGACCAACGATCCCACCGCACGTCCAGAATGAGACACCTCAGCATTATCTGTACGTTTATACTTACTCACTTGCTTATACATTCTACGGGTTTAGACGCTGTTGGGGACATCGACGACGGGGACTAACAACTCATCCGCCCAAAACCCCTGTCGAGCTTGCGCGTTCCATGAGCTATCGCCACTAAAACGTCGCATCAAAGCATTGCGCTAGCTCTGCTGGAGCAATGCCCCCACGCTGGATGCGAAACGATCCTCTGTTTTGTCTACAAGTACATCACGAGAGCAACGTGCTTCGTCAAAGACTAAAACAGGTTTACCATCTGATGCATTCTGCCTGAGACGTTAAGCCCTGTGGACCAGTACGGCTCTCTATCTTGCTTGCTTCTTTCCGCCCCTTATATATCTTTATCAAGGCTCCCAAGAGCATTACTCTGGGCATTTCTCTTTTCCATTTCCAACAGACTATCTCTATCCTCTGCCAGACAAAAGTTCCACCAGCAAATAGTACCCCATGCCCATCAGACCTACGGCTATCATGGATGGCCTCGCTAAGCTCAGAGTTGTTCGCAACCCCAACTACAAGCGTTCGGGTCTCAAGTCCTATGTCTCTTCGATGAACAAATACGCCTTTGACTCGACTAAGGAGGGCCCATACTACTATATGAACCGTGTCACTCAGCGCGGTCTTGCTCGTCATGAGCATCACAAGAAAGGAGGACGCGTCCGTAGGGAGCACCTCCTCGTTAAGAGGACCGGCACCACACAGACGGGCGAGGTGGGAGCCGATGACCAGCAAGGCGACACCGAGTGAGTCTTTCTGCGCTAGCTGCTAGAAGCGTTCTGTTTCAACATCCGGCGCATCACTGAAAGGAAAGATATACTGACTTTCAACACCCCCAAAGATACCTCGTCCAGGTCTCTATCGGTACCCCAGCCCAGAACCTAATGCTAGATTTTGACACCGGATCCGCCGATCTCTGGGTGAGTCGGCTTGATTCTATATCCCAGTTCATCATTTGCTGACCGCACAACCTGTAGGTATTCTCAACGAGTCTCAGCAGCTCTCTACAAAAGAACCACAATGTATTCGATCCCACCAGCTCGAGCACATACAAGGCCCTGTCCGGCGAGAACTGGAACATCTCGTACGGTGATGGCTCGACCGCCTCGGGCACCTGCGGCAGCGACGTGTTGAACGTCGGCGGACTCAGTGTCACAGGTCAGACAGTCGAGCTTGCCACTAAGCTGTCGACGCAATTCGCTCAGGGCACAGGCGACGGTCTCCTGGGACTTGCCTTCAGCAGCATCAATACGGTGACCAAGAACGGACAGCCGGACCCGGCTCCGTCGCCGGTTGAGAACATGATCTCGCAGGGCGTGATCCCGGCGGACGCGTCGCTGTTCACATCGGCCTTCTACAGCGAGCGCGACGACGAAGACAGCTTCTACACGTTCGGGTACATAGACCAGGACCTTGTCAGCGCGTCCGGGACCGACATCATATACACGGATATCGACAATTCGGAGGGGTTCTGGATGTTCAACTCGGAGTCATACGTCATTAACGGTACCACGTCGCAGCAGAGCGGCAACAAGGCCATCGCCGACACGGGCACCACGCTGGCTCTCGTATCCGACGAGGTCTGCGAGGCCCTGTACAAACAGATTCCCGGCGCTACGTACGACTCGACCCAGCAGGGCTACATCTTCCCCACGAGCGTCACCGCCGACGACCTGCCCGACTTCTCCGTCGCCGTCGGCGACACCCAGTACACTATCCAGAAGGAGGCCCTCGCCTTCGCCCTCGCCGACGACAGTCACTGGTACGGCGGCGTCCAGAGCCGCGGCACCAACCCGTTCGATATCCTTGGCGACGTCTTCCTGCGCAACATCTACGCTGTAAGAATAAATGCCCTACTCCCTTGCCCCTATCTTCGCTCCCCTCCACCTCCGCCTAGCTTCTCTTCCCTTGTCGCTTTCCTTGTTTGCTGACCAATTGGCGTGCGTGAAACAGATCTGGGATCTCGGAAACACCCGCTTCGGCGCCGTCCCCAAGATCCAGGCGACGCAGAACCTGACACCGCCTAGCGACTACGCATCGGCTGCTAGCAGCGACAGGAAGACCAGCATTGCTCTGGCCCGTATGTAAATTTGCGCTCAGAATGTATGGAAGTATGCATGATGGATTGGCTTGTCCTATGTTTGTACCTAATGAAGATCCGAATACAATGCGGTTGAATCGATGAGTTAGCAGAGGCTTTCGTATGGAGTGTTCAGTAAACTGATAATTACGAAAGCTGAATTTAGATATACGACTCATACTCGCAAGAGTTTTGGAATCCTAGAGAACGTGGGTTTTGCAACACTTTAATACAAGATTCTTTGTTGGGACACGGATAATAGGACTGTGTCTTAGAAAACAATCGTTGCGAGGTAATATAACCCGGACTGTAGAAGCACATCGCCGTGTAAACTTTACTGGTTTAAATTCTAACAATAAAATTTAACAAAGGAATTTGGTCTTAATACTTTTAGACAATACGCCTCCATGTTATGAATTGAATGGCGAGCTAACTAACTCTAATGTTAGATGGCTTGGTTGTACTAAAGCTAGGATAACTTGGCAACAAACTTGGAAGGTTTTCAAGGTTTTACAACCCTAGTAAAGCTTGAAGTTGCATAACCTATGTGCATAGCTAAAGCTTAAATTCAATGTTGCTTTAAAACACCCGGCATGAGGTTAAAGGCAAGAAACAATAAGTAGCGCGTAATTAACAGTAAGTGATAATGACTAAAGAGGTAGTTAAAAGAAGACGGAGTAAAATAAAAAAGACTTGGGTAAAGAAAAATGAAATGCTGCTCTTTGCGGAAAATAATCTTAGAGTTTAAGTTATACTTAACATTCCTAGACCAGAAAGCTCTTGAATGCATTTTTTAGCGGTTATCCTGCCGACTACTTTACCACTCGAACATATAGATCGTAGTTAAGAACGTCTTGTTAGAAGTGCTGTATTCATATTAAGGGTTATCCTTCTGAGCCTACCTCTGCTCCTGTTGGATAGAAGACCTCCCCTTTTATAGGTGGCCCTTGAATATTAGGAAGCCGGGCACTGCGTAGTGATAGACACAGTCTAGACATGCATAGCCACACCACTACCTCAAGATGTATTTCTCGTAATTACACTTAGCCAGTTATTTCTTAATTTGTTCTGGGATAGTCTAGTCCCAAGTGACCTACGTACAACGGATTCATGATGGAACCCGATCTCATCACTACATCATGGCCAAATAGACACAAGATGGTCTGAAGCTAGGAATTTATAATTCTTTAGCGATACCAAGTAGTCTGTATTGACTGCAGTACCAAGTGAGGCGTAGAAAGCGATCACTTCGATGAATCCCGGGGAGGACAACTCTAACCTCTGCATCGGAGGATGTCCGACACACGTGCCGCAAAAAAAATACGCCATCTATTGTACAGTGGAGCCGCGTTATGCTCACCCAGCACGCGACTTAACAATCCCTCCACAACGATGTGCGTGTTACTCATGACAGTGGGCCTTTGAATTTAGAGTAGCTCGTAACAGTGATCAAAGGTGAAAATGAATGACTCCAACAAAATGCCAGTCCATTGCTCCGTGGTTGGTGAGCATAGTAACGTCGACCTATTGAGTGAGGCTATTAGCAGCGCACACTTGCTGGGCTCAACCACGAGAGAATAGTATGCCCGCTCCAACGATGGGGCTTCCGATCTCGCCAGGAGCCCCGACATTCCTCGGGAACGGACCATGTCCGGAACCAACAGTCACTTCGAACCGGATAGCAATTTTGTCCTTGTTGTCACGACGGATATCAAAGCTACCGCCCCCATTTTGAGGGTTTCCCTCTGTCTCGCAGATTTCAAGCAGCTCAGCCTCAGTTATTGACTCAGAGGGAGAGGGGTCGATTGAATCCACGTGACCTTTGATGGCAGATAGATCGATATAGCCTGTAGCATCTGCTGCGTAGTTTTCTAAATCTTTGCAGGCACGCACGAGCAATTGACGAATCACGACCGAACGAGGTTGCGCTGCTCTTGTCACGGGAGGCGGGACACCAAATGCCGGGTTTGGTGGCCAAGCCGCATTGTTAGGAATATGACCGAAGCCTGGTGGCGGTGGGAATATGCCCGGAGCGCCCCAAGGTGTGCCAGGGGATCCATAAACCGGGTTTATGAACGACGGACCGGGGAATGAGGGTCGAGCGCCCGGGGCGGTTGTACCCCGATGAGCCGGCTCAAAACGGTCTAACAAAGGCTCATCTGTGTCATCTAACAGGGCGCTGCTGCCAAGATGGTTGCTCATATCCTCTATATCTGCAGACATGTCATTGCTTCGTTGGCCATGGACGATACTATCTGGCCGGCCAATTGGCGTTGGCTTTCCAATGGGTTGAGCGCTCGGGGGGGTTGCATCAAAAGACGTCGAGCCTTGACGTGAATGTGGCGAGGGGTGACCTGGGACATTTTCTGGCGAGGAAAAGCCTTGATGCAAGCTCGGTAGATGTGGATCTATTCCTGGCTGGGGAAATCCCGGCGGTGGCATGTGAAATGGTCGACCGCCCATCGGGCCACCTAAGCCCGGGGGAGCCACCGGTATACCAGGTGGGCGGAACTGTCCGGCCATCGGTGGAAACATAGGCTCCTGCATTCGGGGAAAGCTGTGACTCATCGGTGGAATTCCTGGAGGTATCTGCATCGCTATTGGTGGCATACCCATGTCGAAAGGACCCTGTTGAAGTCCCGGGGGACTTTTGACGTTGTTGTGATGGGGTGACATAGGCTGAAGTGGAGGCCCAGCAGAGTGTATCTTGCCTGGTAGTCCAATTGGCCCTGGACTGGCGTGCAGTGGGCTCAGGGCATGTGGTGACGCTGTCTGACTCGGGCCAGATGCCGAGTGAGATGCCTGTGAAACTGATCGCGCGACCTCTTGAGAAATAGATCGTGGCTTCATCGGCGTGTGGGTTAATGGCAAGACTGGTGTCGCAACTGGAATCTGGGGGGAAGCATGATTCGCTAGAGGCTGTTGAGGAAGAACGGGTATTGAGATTGGGTGCTGCTTTCTCGCGGATTGTGTTGGAATAGGGGCAGCTAGTGAAGTAGGCTTCACCGCCGTCTTCTCCTCCTGCTTCATTTTCTCTTTGGCCTCACGTTCAGCTTTAGCCTGAGCCGCCCTCAACTCCTTTTCTCTCTTGTCCTTCTCGTGCTTTTCCCGCCGTTCGCGGGTCTCACGTTCCTTGATCTCACGGGCCTCTTGCTCTTTCCTTCGCTGTTCGTCCTTTAGCTTCTTCTCGCGTTCCTTAGCTTCTCGAGCTTTTCGCTCCTGTTCGGCCTGCCTCTCCTTCTGCTCGTGCGCGCGACGTTGTTTCTCAGCCTCTTTTCGCAAACGTTCCTCTTCCTCGGCTTTCTTTTGCGCCTCTTTCTTCTTGCGCCTCTCTTCGGCCTTGGCCCGAGCTTCCTCTATTCGTCTGGCTTCCTCGGCTGATCGGGCTTGTTCTTCGGCGGCCTTTTCGGCCTCACGCCTCGCCTTCTCCTCGAGGAGAGCTTGTTTTTTCTGGAGAGCCTTTTCTTTGCGCTTCTGGGCGTCCTTCGCTTTCTTGGCCTTGCGTTGCGACTCCTGGGTTTCTTCTTGTTCGAGTTCCTCCAGCAGTTTCTCTTGTCGCTCCTTTGCAACCTTTTCTCGGTAAGCGGACAGTACCCTCTGTTCAAACATCCGCGCGGCAAATATCTGGAACATTCGGCGGCCCTCCTCCATGCGTTGCTCTTCGGTCATCTGGTCCTATGTAATAATCAGCACTCTATATATCGGGCGCGGACCCCATTTGATATACCTCTTCCTCTTCATAATCTTCCTCCTGGCTTTCGTACTCCTCTTCCTCCTCTTCCTCCTCATCGTACTCTTCGTCTTCGGGAGGGGGATGGTTGTGGGGACTTGATAAGCCGCCGTTTACGCTATGACCGTAACCGCCGTAGTGAGTAGCATCCTCTTCGCGTGCCATCCTACGCTCGGCTAGCTGTTCCATCATCTCGATAAACTTCTTGCCGTCGTTCTTTAAAAGATCGTCCGCTACTGTAAGAATGCCGCCTGAAACAGGTTAGTCAAGTCTATGGAAGTTACGAGAAGTGGACGCTGGTAGAGGCGCACCTTTAACCGTTAGACTTTGCCCAAAATTGAAGAAGTCGTTGGGATATGTGTCTCGCGGAATTTCTTCAGGCTCGTCCTCGTCCTCTTCTTCATCTTCTTCTTCTTCCAAATCCTCTCCCTCGCTATACTCCTCATCCCCACCCTCGAGCTCGTCTTCTTCATTATCCACGTGTTCTACTATGCGCCCGCGCGATGGATGATGATTAGAGTACCTGGAGGGCATTACACCGGGTGGATGCAGCCCACTCATAGGGCCAAACCGTTTAGGAGCGAACATGGGCGGACCATTGGGATTGCCATGAGGCTGATTGGCGAAGGATTCAAGCTCCTGATAATATGCATCGTAGAGCCCTTCTAACTCCTCCTCGATAGCAGTGCGCTTGCGGCCACAGACGGAGCAGCTGCAGGTATGCTTCTGCTGCTCCTTCATCTTGCGTAGTACGGCATCCTTCTCGACCTTAACGAGAGACTTCCGCTCGTCTTCGCCCAGCCCCAACCAAAACTGCTTTATCCGTTCTCGCTCTTCCGGGCCGGAGGTATTCCATATCTTCTCTCTCGAGATACCGGACGGGCGAGCGGGTTCGGATTCGGGATCTATAACCGCTTCCTTTTTCGGCTTCTTCTTCTTCTTCGACTTCTTCGACTTGGGCCCTACACCGTTTGTCGACAGATGCTGAGAGTCCCGGGCGAATGTGGTATGGAGCGCATCGTCGCTCTCTGTCTCTTCGCCCCAGTCGTCATCGTCGTCGTATTGATTGGTTCGGGAGGGAACGGATCCAACCGGTGGAACGTCTTGAGGGGTAGGCGGGTGTTTCCGATGTGTGGCTGAGGAAATGGGCAGCGGAGCGCTCGACGTTGATGCTGGACTGGGGAGTCCGTTAGCAGCAGCATGTTCCTTCTCAGCGGCAGCCTTAGCAGCAGCCTTTGCACGGCGTTTTTGCTTCTTCTTATTCACCGTTGTCGGCGGCTGGGGCTCGGCGGGAACTGGCCCGTTTGTCGGCGCACCACCGCGCGAGGACGAGGTTGTTGTCGGCGATGGCTGGGCCGGGGGTGTGGATGCTGAGGACTTAGGAACAGATATGTACTTGGTCCCATCTTTATTGGTGTACTTCGCCGTGGTCTTCGGTATCGGCGACGCAGCTGCAACAACAGCGGGCTGCCGTTTGCTATTGGCAGACATCTCGAGGCGGCGGGGATCACGACACAGGGCAGGCCGGCGGCACGCGAGGGAGCAGGAGACGAAGACAATGGGCGGGAAAACAGGATGCGACCTATTGTCGAACAAGGAGCGCAACCAGCATTGGCGGGGGATGCAGGCACGGGAACCGCCACCACAGGATCAGAAAGCCGGAGGTCAGGCGCCAGGTGCACGGGAGAGGCGGGCGGGATGCGTTGAGCTTTGTCTGGTGCGGATGGAAGCCGCGGTGGTGGTTGTGGTGGTGGTTGGAAGCCCCTCGCAATCGAGACGTGGGAAAACGGTGTTGGTGGTTGCAGGTTTCAAGGTTGCTGCGTTGCTACGTGCTGCTGTGCTGCTGTGCTGCTGTCCTTGGGGGAGGGGCGGGTCACCCGGGGGGCGGAGGGCGGAGGGACCGTCGGCGGCAGACACCTCAGGCTCTGCTGGGTATGCTGGATAAAACAACTGGTGGCCGACGCAAAGAACAACAGTGCTGCGCTCGTGTGCGTCGTCGTTTGGCTGGGGCAATGCTGGTGGTGAGGCTGGCAGCGAACAGGCTCGTGAATTGGGCAGGCGTCGTGGTGAATGGACCTCCTGACTTGTTACCGTCACTGCATCTTGCAATTTGCACCTGAAAAGAGGTCGGTTGAACATACTTACCTTAGGTACCTATGTCCGTCTATCTGCATGTACAGTACCTCTATACCTAAGGTACTGATGTACATCAAAAACACCAGGCTGGCGGTACGTACCTATGTACCTCCCTCTTTCTGCTCGGGTGGCTTGGCATTGAACTTTAGCGACCTATTTGTGACGGACCTGCAACCCCCAGCTTCAGCCCCAGCAAGCTCTGTAGGTAGGTAATCACACGTGTCTCAGCCCCAAATACTATGTTGACGATTGTTTGGGTGGCTAGAGCTGATATACGCTCACGTGATTATGTTTCAGAAGTACACGACGGTACTTCGAGTTACATGCCAGCCTACCTCTTTCTAACTAAGTAGGTACCTAGATAATACTTATTTATATGAACACCCGCTCTTGCTTCTGTGTTAAATGGTTTATGTTTTAACACATCTAATAAGTTTCAATATTCTTTGCTGTAACCTATAATTTACATCATTGTTTCACTTATAAAAGGCTAGTGTATAAGATTAAGTTCTGTCTGCTCTACATGTTAGATCTATAGCTTAAGAACTGTTTCTATGGAAATAAAAGGCTATAATATAAAAGCCTTAATGTAATAACATGACAGTAGATAGCCAAGATATATATAACTTCTGCCCAAGTATGTTGTGGCCCTTACTATAAGGAATTAATTATTTAACAGCACCTTTAATGAGGGAGTAAAACGCCCTTAAATCTCCTGTTTTACAATAACTTAGGTAGGGAGGGACCTGCATCTAGACTAGAATTTCTTAGGTAACAAAAATTAAGAGGACGTGTTAGGATCTTGCATGCCATGATTACCTAGGTACTTAGGTGACTCGGTAAAGCTTTCATTTGCTGCTAGCCCAACTTTGCCATTACCAGGAAGCCGGGTAGGTAGATAAAGCGGAGGTTAGTACTGCTGGAACTTTGGAACCAGATATGAAAAAATTATCAACTCAGATCAGCAGTGGTTTTGTTGGTTGATTACCTAGGTAGACAGCACGCTGGGACACAGCATAACATCCTTGATTGAGGTGCACTGAATCTTAAGCTAGCGGGGAGCCATAAGCTTTGATATTCCAAGATAGCCTATGCAGGGTTCGATGGTGGATGGCGGCCAAGAGTCGGCTGCCGCGGACATCAACAGCGCCACTTGTAACGTAACTTCATGGTGTGATGTTGAACGTCTCGTACTTTTTTGAAGCGACAAGCAAAGCCAAACTTCTCTATGATCTGCAGGCCTGGGACGAATTTCAAATGCGCCATAGGTGAGAAAGTAGGTCAACGGAGGTTGGATGAAAAATATAACCAGATAGGGACTGATTACATTCAAGCGCTCGGGTTTATCTACCTAGGTCAGGGTTGGTAATTCTCATACTAATTAGTATTTTTAGTATCTCACTTTTTCTTTAATAACTTTTTAATTAAACAAGATAGAAATTTGAAAAAATTATCGTTTTATAGCTCTTTTTTTAACTAATTTAAAGATATATTTTTTATATTTTTAAAGTGGGTCTTGGATGAGTAATCACGGATTAGTACAAATTAGTATAAAAAAATATTTTTATACTAAAATTTTATACTAATGCGATTATAAAGCTAAGTTTAAGTTCGATTTTTATAAAAATTATATATTTAGAATCGTTATAACAAAAGCTATAAAATAACATTAATTATATATTTTTAGCTTTATTAGTTAAAGAGTTATTTAAAGAAGTGTGTGTACTAAATATCATACTAAAATACTAATTAGTATGAGAATTACCAACCCTGACCTAGGTACTTTACTGGGGACAGCAGGCCAAATGCCACTCGGAGTTAGCGCTTCTCACCTGCTGGAGCTGAACTGGCAGGGGGCGCGGGCTAGTGGACCGCGGTCGCCCGTCTCGACTGCCACGGTGCGGACAGACAGACCTGCAGACGGACGGCTTCAGCAAGTCATAAAATCCACCGCGACACCCGGTCCTCCTTCCGAGGCTGCTGGCCTTCGATATTATTTTCATCTCCTCTTTAAGAATCCGTCGATCTGCTGCCACTTGGCTGTTTCTACTATAAATTGTTTTCTGCTGCAAACCCCGATCTCTACCATCCTGCCCCCAGTTTTTAAACCTGAGACAGAGAGGGACCACTGCACAAGCCTTAGCCAACATTTTTGGGAGTGTCGTAGGTACCAGGAGCACAGTAATACCTAACTAAGGTAGGTGCCGTACCTAGCTAGGCTGTACCCGTGGACCCAGGTACCTAGCTCGCACTTGCATCGCGTACCTCCATCTTTTTCATTCTCGGACCCAATCTTCAACTGGAGGCCTCGAGAGCTCTCCCGCCCGTCTCCTGTACATTCGCTTATTCCTCTCAAACCACCCTCACGTATACTATAACTACATGCTGCATAGCCTGAGACACCGCTGCCTGCCTGCCGTGCCTCACGCCGACGTGGATTCTCCACTCTAGATCAGCTATATCTGCTAATACTACCACCAACACTGCGCTCTCCGCGGGTTCTTTGTCTCGGACGCCGCGCCTCTTATCTCTTGTTCGCAGCCTGCTCCAACGATTAGCATATCCCAATTATACCGATTCCCAATACTCCAAACTCTCAAACCCCCCGCCGACCAACCAGATCCGACGCCGTCCCTTCCTCTGCTTCGCTACTCCAGCTTACGGCTTACGCGGATCAGTTCGAATTGGTCTTGTGACGCTTCCCCCCGATAAATTGGCTGCCGCCCGAGACTTACAATGGCGTCCGCGTCCGCCTCGGGTGTTAATGCGATCCGTAGGTATGTGCACCTGAGCTGCTGACGCCGATCTTTTCTCTCCTGCTGCCGTAGGCCCGTATCTGCTGGCGTTGTCAGAGTACTGCTGGCGCAACGTCATATCCCGTAGCTATCTGTTGTCTCGTCCTCCCTGCAAGTGCCAGCCGAGCTGTCTCGATCCATAAGCAGGGCATTGGCCTGCGGATTGCGCTGAGATTCGCTATTCGTCTACTAGGAATGCTGACCGTAGATCGACAGAAAGCTCGTCATTATAGGCGACGGAGCCTGTGGTAAAACATCTTTGTTGAGCGTGTTTACCTTGGGATACTTTCCCACGGTGAGTCCCCTTACCCCCGGCTACTTGTCTCTCCCACCAATGCTGATCGCTCCTAGCACTACGTAAGCAATCTCGAGAAGCAACACCGCCATCTGCCCACGACCCCCTTATCGGCCCATGATGGCAATTGACCGCCGAGATTCTTAGGTCCCGACCGTTTTCGAGAACTACGTCACAGATTGCAGGGTTGATGGCAAGTCGGTACAACTAGCATTATGGGATACGGCCGGTCAGGAAGACTACGAACGGTTGCGCCCCCTCGCCTATGCCAAGGCACACATTCTCCTTATCGGGTTTTCAGTCGACACGCCAGACTCACTGGATAACGTGAAACACAAGGTCAGTAACGTCCCTCTCTACAACTGTCCTATCCACGTTTTGACAGACACTGATGGTTTCGACAGTGGATACCAGAGGCGACTGAACGATGTCCCGGTGTTCCGATCATCCTGGTGGGTCTTAAGAAGGATCTTCGAGACGATCCGCACACAATCGAAGAAATGAGGAAGAAGAGCCTGAGGTTCGTAACGGAACGGCAAGGCGAGGCGGTTGCACAAGAGATAGGAGCTCGCAAGTATCTCGAGTGCTCCAGTTTAACTGGCGAGGGCGTCGACGATGTGTTTGAGGCGGCAACCAGAGCTGCCCTATTGACTTTCGAGAAGGGCGAGAACGGAGGGTGCTGCGTGATCTTATGAGATCAATATCCGACTATTGGGTCTGTGCCCAGTGAACAACACTGGTTATTCTAAAGGGCTCCGGTCACGCTGAAAAGCATCATCGACAGACTCCGTGGCCTCACGTTGAACACGCCACGAGTAGAAAATTCTATCTAGGGATTACGAGATAAGTCACTACTAAGCTCTCGCTCAACTACTGCAACGACTTCGAATTCTCATTCTACAAAAGAACGTTGATCTCGAAAACCACTTCTCTTGAACTGAGGATCAAACCATCTACTAGAGCATTTAGTAGAGCGACTGTATTAATCATGAAAGCTGCTTTTCTGGCTCTCTGTCTTTCATCTTGATGAATTTCCTCCATCATCCACGACTTTATAGACAGCGACAATGAACGCCGAGGCATTTAAGGAATTTTCTCTCACATTCTGGACAGGGGCTGGTAAAAAAAATTCTGAGGGGAAGCGCAAAATTTTGATTTCATAGCGGGACAGGGAGGGAACCCTGGATCACATGCCACCATCTCACTACCATTCCTGCAAATACGGCACCATCACTCTTTGTATCAAGTTGTCGCAAACCAGCTTACATAGCCTTATGTGATATTAATCCATTATAACAACTACGACTACATTCTCGTGAAACTGCTGTGATCGAGTGTCCCGGTGACTTACTGGCCTGGCGGAGAGAGGGAGACGAACAATCTCGGAATACAAAATAGGTGGTTTTAGGTGTTTTTATCATTTTATCTAGCCGCTGATCCGCAAAGACAAGTACAACTCTTTAACGTACATGTAGACAAGCCCTCTAACGTAAACGTGTAAAGTTCCAACTTCCCAATCCTATTAAGACGAGGGCAAAACACTTCCAACATAAGCCAAGAGATGAAAATCAGTGGTGTACATAACAGCCTAGCCTAGCCAACCATGCGATGCACGAGAATAGGAAATACTAATACAGGACATAAGGTAAGGGGAAAAAGAAAATCATCGCGTCCATTCGTGGTTCCAGGGCTGGCGGGCGGGCGTCTCGGTCTGCGGGCGGGCGTACTCGATGGGCACGGCGTGGTGGCCGTACATGCCGTGCTTCTCCATGGCCACGCGGTACAGGTAGCCTTCCTCGCGGGTGCCGGGGCCGCTGGTGTTGCGGAGCTCTTCGCAGGCGTTGGACATGGATTGGTACATTCTGTTTTGTTGCAGCCGTGTTAGTTATATTATAGATAGTGAGTGGTTTCTTGTGTTTTGGTAGATAGGTAGATGGGTAGGGTAGGTAGGTAAGAGGTAGGCTCGGGAAATCGTGTGATATGGGTGGGTGGAGGGGGAGGAAGAAAGAGCTTACCGCTCGAGTTCATGCGCCCGCCTCTCCCGCTCGTTGCGCTGGAACAGCAGCCACGCGCGATGGATGGTCCAGTGGCGGAGGGCGCGGTTGCGGGCGAAGCGGAGGGGAGCGGGCACGGCGCGCGGCATGGCGGCCTTGAGATTGAGGATGCGCGGGTCAGGGCCATCGCCGCCCTTCCCCTTCCCCTTCCGGCCCTTCTTCGACGACTGCTTCTTGCCGGGCACCATGGACTTCTTGGCCTGGGCGGGCGCCGTGATGTGGAAAGGACGGGACTGCTGGTGACATCGTGTTGTCGAAGACGACGAAACTGAAACCGCCGGGGCGATGATGGATGAAATCGCGGGCGATCTGCTGAGAGATGATGCGAGAGCGACGCCTGGGGAAACGGGAGATGCGACGGAAAGCCTTGCGAAGAGGCTGCGAATCGATGGTGCGGACATGATTTATAGCGACGGTTGTTGCGTGCGTGTCGACATGCGCCAGTAGAGTGTGTGCGGCGGCGGTTGCGTTTCGGGCTCGTCGACGGTGACCCGGGCGTCCTGGCGCTCGAGCTGCTGCAGTCGGCTAATTTGTTGCCAGCGTTTTGGAGGGGACGGTGTGGCGGACTCTGGTTGCTGAACAAAACCCAGTTGCGGGAACGATGGCTGTTGCTGGAACAGCGGCTGTTGCTGGAACAGCGAATTTTGCTGGTACAACTGCTGTTGCTGGTACAGTTGCTGCTGCTGGTGTTGCTGGAACAATTGCTGTTGCAGAGCCAATTGTTGTTGCTGAGCCAATGCCAGTTGCCCGGGGAGTGAATCGCGCAACTCTAGGATGCGTGTGAAGGGTACACCGGGGCGCTCTGGTCCTTCGTGGTCGTACAGCTCGTGAATCTGTGGAAAAGATTATCAGCTTCTAGTTGGAGCCGCTGCATGGATGACAAGGATGCCGTCGGCTCAAGCAGGCAGGTACCATGGTACAGTGCGTGCTACAGTACCTAGGTGGGATCAAATGGGGAATGGTGGGAGAATCAATAATCCTCTCCGCCACTAACAATGCAATGCGAGGCACGGAACACCCGGGTTCCAGTTCTCTGGAACCTCATCCGGCCCGGGAAGCTGACTTCGGCGCGTGCCCCGAGCTTGGTGCCATGCAGGATAAGCACGAGAAGACTTCACGAAAAGAAAGGGGGGCATTCTTCAAATCGCCTTGAGAATCAAACCAGATAATAGAGCCACACATACCTGTATAGGGTCTTGTCCCGCGTCGCTTGCTTTCCAGATCAACATGTCGTCGGTTGTGCCGCACCACAACAATATTTCCGTCTCCGACGTGAGTTGGATGTTATAGTACTGCGACGCTAAGTCGTCGACACTGTTTCCCGTGATATCCTGGACCAGACTTTTGCAGTGGGTCCAGAAATGACGTCTTGTCATCACGTTTTGTCCGGCTTCTAGCTGGCTCATGAGCCAGCCCATCTCTTGAAACTTGGAGATCGTGCTGCATATCTGCGATGTCAAGAAATGGGGGTAGCCATTTGTATCTGCCCCGTACTTGATGTGCCAACATCTCCGTAGGAGCTTCAGGGTATTAGCCCTGACGCGCTCTTGAACTTCGTCGAACTCGAGAGCTATTATTCGCTCCATTACCGTGACATACGGGTGATGGCTATGATCCGGATTTTTCGGATCAAAACCCAATGCCACAATCACCATCCTAACGAGGTTGGGGAATGCGTCTTTGACGAACCGTTGACGCATTTCGTCTGTGGTGAATGGGACCACGCCCTCGAAATATACATCATGTATATCACCTGGCGGCGAGCTGCCGGTTGGGTGATTCAAAATACGGATGATGGGATCCCCTGGTCGATGGCCAGCATACCAACCCGCTCCAGCGAGTGTCGTGTATGCGGTAAGGGAGCCCCATTTTGTGTTATAAGTAGCTGTCGGGAGTTGCGGGCGTTGCCTAACGTGTCTCGGGGGTCGCGAGGAATAATGAAGGACGTCCTCGAGAGCCACTCGTCTCATGGGCCCGTAGCGATCCAGGTAGGATCTGCCGCTATCGATGATATATTGCTTTAGAGGTAACACTTTCCGTACCACTTCCACGGGGACTGATGCCAGTGAATTGACCAAACCGCCGGCAATGTTTGATTCCTCCTTCTCTTCACTAGCTGAATTTTTGATAATGGAATCATATCGATCCCGCTCCGCGACATCAAACGGCATGAAGGCGGAAACGTAGCCCCCATAATTCAGATAGGAGAGCCACATATCTTCAGTGTTAGGCTCTGACATATCAACATGAGATACCCCCAGAGCACCGAACTCGCTAAGGAGGCTCTCGTCTGTGAGTTCTAAAACATCTTGTATTTTGATTGGAGTATGTGCTACTATCGGGGATTCCATAGGGTTTGCCATAGTGACTGATGGTACAGTACTATTTTCGTAATAGCCAATGGCTGCCGATAGCGTGGATGGCGATGGGGTGGATGGCGACGGGGTGGATGGCGATGGGGTGGATGGCGATGGGGTGGATGGCGATGGGGTGGGGTCGGGACCAATGACCAACGCCAAAGTGGTATAACTATGAACTGTTGCAAAGAGTTCAGAATTGGTGAGAATTAATGGAGTATAGGTGATAATAATAACCAATACCAAAAGAAGTATGGCTATGAAGTATTGCAGAGTTTTCAAAATTGGTAAGAGGCAATAGGGTATCAATGCAGGAAGAATTGACAATAGGAGCAAGAGTGGGAAAGTCCGCACCTTTTTATATGCAACGGCTTAGAGGGACAGAGTGTCGACGAAGCAGAGTAAAAAGCATCTTTCAGTAGACCTGCATTACTGCTGTTTGTTGGGGGAGCTACGCCGGCTGTGCTTACTTGGGTAGGCGCCTTCTGATTCGCCTCGTCATTCTACTCCGAGTCTAAATGTGTTTGCTCCTGTTATTTTCCGACTGACTAACAACGTCATTTCTATCGTTGAGTCAGAGTCTCCGAGACTAATATGTGAGTTGTAAGTCTATTTCTCTGTCTCAGTCCGGTTTATACGAATGGAGAGTGCATGGAAGGGCACGTTATCAACATTCACGCAGTAATTACCCCTAACACTATGACATAATGGAATCACTTTTCCGGCCTCCTCGCACTCTCATGTATTGCCGTGTTAGTCTACTAGTACTGGTTCCAGGCTACTCGTATTATCAATGTAGGTTAGGTTATACAAGGCCAGGGGTATGGGTGTTATGGTACAACTCCTGCACATCAAGTTCGGGGCAGAGAACATAACATATGTATGGGTACGTGTGGTATTTTAGCCAAATCAAGTTCTTCATGTGAAAGAGAGACAGGGGTTTACTGGGCGGTAAGCAATGAGAGAGCGGCCAGACTGCCTCCCCGGCTAGGGCCCGTAGCAGACGATTCAGTAGGGCTGGTGGTCATTTGCATTGCCCACGCTGCTATGAGGAACTTGACCAACGTAACTGGCGTATCAAGTAATACCACGCGCCTTGTCCAAACAAGTTTATTTCGTAATGCAGGGTATTGTTTAGTATACCAACATGGCTCCCCCGGTACTACCACACAGCCCTAGCAAATGTATTTCACATTATTTTAGTCAACGGCGGATCAGCAGGGTGCTGCCATAGATATTTCCTGAAGGGACACATCGCCTCCCTTCAGCTTCTAATAACGACACCACGGTTGATGATACTACTATAATATCAGCTCTACGTCTTTATGAAGTCATGTAACGGCAGAGAAACGACGCACTACAGATGATCCTATGCAAGACGCAATGATTAAGTCGTTGATTTATTTGTCTTTAGCATCTAGAGCTATAAGAAATCCAACCTCCCGGAGAATACTCGTTCCAATTTTATCCGGTCTCAAGGGTGTGCAGTCTCTTGACCCTATTGTCTACTCCTTCTAGAAAAGCCGACTCTTGCGCTTAAGGGTTTGACCTTGCTGCCGTCTCACCCGTAGCCTTCGCATGTTTGCTATTATGGTATACCTCCTCTCCTAGGACTCCTCGGGAATACGCAGGTAAAAACTTGCACTTGATGGGAAAACACCCCCTGTCGGTAACTTCAGCGAGTGCCAAGATGAAGTGATACGTGCATGAATTAGACAGTTGAATACCTCATGATTCTACTCCATTACTGTATAACAAAACAGCACACTATGTAAATAGTGAGAGAGAGCCTACGAAGGAGATTCAGGCCTCCTCGTGCAATAACGGTGGCCTTTACCTCTCCCGGTACCTTTCACGCGACATCGATATTACTATCCACCCATATGATTGACGCATCAGACGCGACTACCTTGCCATAGCTCCTGGCTTGATGATATAGATGGCTGGCGGCTGCCTACACCAAGTACCCAACCCTAATAACGGTCTACTCATGTCATTACGTACCGAAAAAGCGCGGCAGTCCTATCTAGTGACATATTTACTTCCTACTTCGCTTTGATTTCTTGCTTATGCACCGAAAAATGCTACAATCCTATTCCACGACGCGCTCACTCCCAGCCTCCCCAATTTCGTGGTGTAAACAAAGCTAGCACCCGCATGGTTTAACCTGGGACCTATTATCTGGGGAATAGCATTCGGACATTGCATCCCAGAAAACCCTGATTTAGAGCGAGGTCCCATTAGTACAGTGCCTCACTGCATGGGACTAGTGTCAAACCAAGCTAACCGTACATTAGCCTACAACCTACTGTCGTTTTGTCAAGGGTCCTCGTAGAATGAATAAGTAGACTTATACACAGCTAGGTAGTAGGGTAGCTCAATAATCAGAGCAGTTGATTCCCGAATCTCCCGTGAGTATAACTATACCACAAGGTGGCTGGTTAATAGCCACTTGACGCATCTCGAGGCTAGGTGTCCCCCGACGACTGGCCACGTGGCCCCCTGAAGCCTTCGGAGAGGCACGTGAATGCCGTCTTCTAGCAGAAGTACCAGGCTTTAGACTGATTGGCGTTTAAAGTTTCAACAGCGTTCGCTAGGATCTTCTAGGTTTACCTGGGCTGGGTAGGTAGACATGGTCTAGGGCGGACAGCATGATGAGAAACACATCTACGGCTGAATCTGGATACTTATTGATAATGTAGAGGGAATAGACTAATTATCAGGGAAGTTCTCGTGAGGGATGGTGGAATGCTTTACTGCCCTATCCAGCAAAACATGATAAAACAGAAAGCTATGCAGTAGACTACAGCATTGCCTGCTCCCAGATAAGTACTTACGTACCAAACACAGGCCAGAGGTTGTTGGGCTTTCCAAGAATTTTTCATTTCGTCCTCACATTGAATTGGATCAAGCAACATCATCAAGGAGGCAGGCTGACTCATACACATCCAAAGCAAGATATATCATGGATAACCAATGAGAAACCTCGTGGTAAGAGGAATCACATGTGATTTTGGTGCAATAGATAATAATTAGGTGTACGGAAAAGAAGGGGTGTGTGAAAAGAATGGATGTCTCTTCTCCCTATTCCAAAATCCCCGGATACCTACCCTTACCCCTCTGTAACCTATCATATGAAATTACTAGTCAGTATACGCCAGGTAGCACCTAAAACACTTTAATTAACTTTTGTTGCCTGTTCTCTGAAGGTATTTGTATAGGAGCTTCGACAAATGGGTAGAGGTGGAACCCCAAGAGGGACTGGCTTGTGACTTTAGCATACCTCCTAATACGAATGAGATAAATGTAGTGGCCTATCTAGACGTTGGACTAGGCAAACATTTATACGAGCTCCCTTTTTGGCCCCTTTCCCCCTTTTCCGGTTTTTATGAAAGTTAGGACGACAACGCGTAACCTAGTGATATATGTGCTAGACCAGAAAAGCTCCTAGAAACGTGCAAGCCACTATTAAGTATATTTTGCCATTGATATGTCCTATGAGCAGTGTATAAGAATATGATGGGATAAATCACGTACCATTAGGCAGTTGGTGTAGGCATGAAGCCCGTGACCATTGCGCTCTGTGACATTACCTTAGCCTACAGTGCACTCATTACGAATTGTGCCCATGTATCGATAGTTTGCTGTGGCATAGAGAGTCTATTGAGGTGTTCGTATTAGTAGGTGCGGTTTCGCATCAGATGGTGCGGGATTCGCGCTCTATTGGTTTCGTCTGGATTCTTTGTTTGTACCACTTCGAACAATCCCCGGAAGCGGTTTTCTAACCCCTTTTCAACACCAATTATACGAACCAGGCATACCCCATAAGCCATACGTCCATTTTGACTAGAAGTTCCAACTTACAGCCAATGTAATACGCAAATTTCAGTCCTGCTGGTGCTCAGACGAGCTCAGTTAGCAATTGAGCATAGGACTATCCGTTGGACAGTTGGGTATACAGCCCAAGGACTTGTCAAAGAAAGAAGAACAGCCGACCAGGGAGACAAACATTACAGATCGAATCATGAACCAGAAAACCCAGGAACGCGAAATGAGGGAGCGCCATAATTTTTCCGTTACCCTCCTTTTTGTGTCGGGCACCCCGGGCCGGCTCAAAACTTCGTCGAAAAGCAGTGAGATTCGGTTCCTATATTATCAGCCTCGAGACCGGATATATATTTGACCAGCAAGCAGGAGCATTGGAATCACAACAACAACCAAACTAACCATAATCCGATAACACGAACGCGACCCAGCCGTTACCAGCCCGTATTGCCACCGGCGTAGATATGCGCATCATCATAGACGCCGCCCCGCTCTATCGCAATAGTGGCTGAAGCCTATACACAATCTCTAACGTTTTGAAGTGATGTTGTATTTAAGTGTCGCACGGACCTAAAGGACTGCCATATCCAAGACCTTAGAACTTAAGATTCGCATGTCATGTATGTAACGCTAGGACCAGGCGAGGATCATGACGCGATTGACAAGAAGTCAATTGAACTTTTTGTCACTGTTACTAGTACGCAGAACTTGAACGCACGGGGCAAGACCAAATTTGATCCGTGAGAGTGTATAGGGTGTTCAAGAATGAAAGCCACAACGGAATCTATATACGGACCGCAACATCGCTACCGAGATCCAAAGGTACGAGAGACTTGGAAATAAGTTGTGCTATCCTACTAATTCATGAGTTTTCTTTCACAGTGGCGCAGATTCAGACCTTTACCGTTGAAGAAGACGAAGAAAGATAATGATAGTAACAACCTTTGCAAGGTTTTTAAGGCGAGCTTCTTGACACTTGCCATCTCTCCCCTCCCCGCCTAATCTTCGCTAAAGGTTCTATAAGCTCATGAGGTTTGCGCTGCTGTCATGATCGAACATATGAACAAGGGCGGATACAAAATGGCATCAGGTCTTGTTCGAGCACGTCACGACCATCATAGGTACGACTACGGCTTTCCTCCTGAAGATGTCGCCAGGAGAGCTTGGAGATACCTTTGCAATGTAAGACACCTTGCGCATTCTAGCTTTTGTATCACATATTCTCGGTCAAAATTCTCTTATCGCACATTCAGTTTGAGGATGCCAATCAGCTCGATCATCTGCATTTTGCTCGCAAGTCTGAGCCTGGTCAGAAGAGACAGCGCCAAAGTCGTGGCGTTCCGAACGTTTGGTGGGGGTCACGTCCTTTGTCCAGGACGTTACTTCGCCAGTCTCGAAATCATAACACTTGGCAGCATTGTTGGTGCTTCAGTTTGACATTGAGCCTGTAGGGACTGGTCAGTGGATTGAACTGAGAACCGAAAACTCGCTGGTCTCAGCGGGCTTTCCCATTCGTGACAGCGAAACCCCCGTCCATATTCATGCTAGATATCAGGGGAGGCAGCTGCGTGTGACATTCACAGATTCAAATGAGGCTATGGGCATAGTATTGGAAGATGTGATTGGGCACTAGCTACCATCAAGTCCTTTCTATACATCTTACCTTGTTGACACCGGTTTTGTGTTAGTACATAATTGTGGCAATATCTGTGCCCCTACGCGGCCGGCCTCCTTTAGAGAAAATTATCACTCCCCAATTAGTTAAACGCACTAGCCACGGGCCATACGCTCACGGGCCACCTTAAAAATCCTAAATCTAAAATATAAACCCCCTGTTATAAAAGTGGATAAAATAGCTAAGAATGGTTTAGCTTCTGTTACTAGCGTAGAAAAGGTTAAATTATTTTATAAAAATTAAAATAAAATAGTAGCTATTTTTATTATTTAATAAATATTATTGAAAGTGGTTTAGTTAAAAAAATAAAGTTTTAAATTTTTAAAATTAGTATAAAAGTGGAGAGAATAGCTAAAAATAGTTTAGCTTCGGTTTTTAGTTTTTAAAAAGCGGGGAATTATATATAAAAATAGAAAAAAATAATAACTATTTTTTATTATTTTTTATTATTTATTTTATTTTATTTTAATGTATAAAAATAAAATCCTTAACAGATTCCTATACATTTTACTAGTAAATTTGTTAACTGTATAAAAATATTTACAAACACTACATTTTTAAAATTATTTTATTATATAATACAGTGGGGTTTATTATTTATACTTTAATTTTATTAATACGTTAATACTTAATATATATAAAAATATAAGCCGTATAATTTTCTTATTTTTATTTATTTATTTAATTTAAATAATATTAATATTTTATGAATATTTTCTTATAAAAGTTTATATGTAAATTTATACAGTGCGAATAACTGTATAAATTTCCATATAAAATTTTAAACTAAAATATATATAAAATATTAATATTATTTAAGTTAACTAATTATATAAAAAAAATTAAAAAAAATTAAAACTATATTATTTAACTTTATATTTTTAATTATTTATTTATATTTTAAAAGGTATAAATACCCTACTTTATTATATAATAAAATAATTTTAAAAATGTAGTGTTTGTAAATATTTTTATACAGTTAATAAATTTACTAGTAAAATATATGGGAATTTGTTAAGGATTTTATTTTTATATATTAAAATAAAATAAAATAAATAATAAAAAATAATAAAAAATAGTTATTATTTTTTTCTATTTTTATATATAATTCCCCGCTTTTTAAAAACTAAAAACCGAAGCTAAACTATTTTTAGCTATTCTCTCCACTTTTATACTAATTTTAAAAATTTAAAACTTTATTTTTTTAACTAAGCCACTTTCAGTAATATTTATTAAATAATAAAAATAGCTACTATTTTATTTTAATTTTTATAAAATAATTTAACCTTTTCTACGCTAGTAACAGAAGCTAAACCATTCTTAGCTATTTTATCCACTTTTATAACAGGGGGTTTATATTTTAGATTTAGGATTTTTAAGGTGGCCCGTGAGCGTATGGCCCGTGGCTAGTGCGTTTACCTTTGTGGTTATAGTTGTGACCTGTTACTTACCTGAAGGAGGCGCCTGTATTTTTTTAAGCCAAGGTCCAACCTTTGAGAATATTAGGACTCTTCGCGATAGACCGAATGATTACGTAAGGTGATGATGACCCTTCATACAATGGATGCTTGCCGTAGGAACCACTCTCCTTTTAGTGGACATTGTAAGATCTAAACCTAAACTCAGACAAAAGATATAATATGTATATAGATATGAGCTAACAAGCTGGCGCTTCCTGGCCTTTTGTCTGGGAACGAAGTCAATCCTACCTACACTGATGGTCATTTAATTCTTACCTACCTAGATCACAGTATTTTATGCATCCACTAACAGGGCGTTGTGCATACTTCGTTCATGGCCTCACATACTAATAGGTATCCGTCTAATAGTAAGCTATAAGCACGCCTTGGCACGTTTATGTATTGGAAACAATGAATCTCTTGCCAAAGCATTAATAATTCAGCCCCTTGTCTACAATGTGTACCAGCTTCCTCAAGAGCTTTTAGAAGCTATGAGAAGTTCTCTTGAGTGATCATTAGGTAGTGATACTAACCAATTAGACTCCTGCCCTGAATACACGCGTCCCATTCTCTGCATCGGGCGCCACTCTGAGTGGTCGAGGGCGAGCACGGGCCTTACCAATGGGCAGTGAGTCCATGTATTTGCTACCTACCTACGTAATAACCTACCTAGGTAGGTAGTGATGCAAATACGTACCTAAGGACCCTGTGGTAGGCATGGACAGTTAATGGGCACTTGACACATCTGTTGGCTAGATGTCGCCTCTCTTCCAGTCGCTATTCTTTAGTTCCTCTCTACTTCTTCTCTTCCCTGCTTTTTACAATCCCCTCGGTCGCCATCAGGTAGCACATCCTGAACACTGATTCGGCCCTCGATACTCGATACCACGTTATCAGTAGTGGCAATACTTCCTCGAAGCACATACCTATTGATACCCTCAAGTTGACGCAATCACGATTGCAGGAACTCGCCTGCCTGCTCCCAGTATCATATTCATCACCGCCATCACCATTGATACCGTGCATTTTGTTGTTACATATCTATTTCTTTAAGATCTATTACTGTCATGTCTGTCGCGCCTGCCCTCCCCCGATGCTACTGGTCCAGGCATCCCTCGTCCCAAAGACAATCCTCCAAGATTTCGAAGTGGAGGTGAGATCTGCCGATAATCTGAGCTGGTCGCATTGTTGTTACACAATCTTGATCAGCTGCATTAGTGTGAAGATCCGGTCCACGTACAAATCCATCGTGAGTAATACCCCTTGCCGGCTGGTCTTGCTTCCCATAAGTTTGAGTCTTAATATGTTCAGCTAAACCTTGCTTTCCGTTGTGTGGCCTTGCTGCATTGCGTGTACAGCTAGCTGTAATACCAACAGTGCTGTAATTAGTTGGAGAAGCGCGCCACCGACTAATTATTGACCATATCTAAATAGGATGAAAGCTAATATATTTAGAATTGCAGGAATATAGCAACGCTAATTTCCAAAACAACAATACTGCACCGCACCGAAATATCCCATTTGTGAACTGGAGAGGTTAATATCTAGCAAGATATCAAATACTCCTAGGGTTCAACCGCTAAACCGTCGACGGCGACAATTCTAACTATCTCAGAAGAATATTTGTTTAGCCCAAACATTGCCAGTTCTAGGCCAAATTATCCTGTCGTATTCTACCTAAGGATAGAGCGAGACTTGCGACTACACACTTTGCATCAGGCAGACCAAGTTCTATGCAGCGACGAAGTTTCGTTGGGAGGAAGGCGGCATCAACACAGTACGTATTCCAGCATCATTTATTGACTGCTTTAGTTGTGTTCAATGTCACAATTTCATATACTATTCAATATCCCCCAGCCCGTTCTGGAATTAATCGATCCTTTGTTATAGACCTAACTTAGAGCTCCTGATTTGTTGGTGCTCTCGGCATACCCGGAACTATCTTCCCTATGGCCTCTAAACCAACAGCCCGACCAGGTTCCAGCGACGGCCACTCATTCTATCCTGCTGTAAACTACAAGCAGAACATCTGATCTTTTCATGATGCTTGCTGTGCTTCGACAAAGGCACATGGAGAAGTTATCACACGTTGTGTTTAGGCTTTCGGTCAAGTGAAAAGAAAAGACCTTCGAGTTCATGTGAAAGGACTTCGAAGTATCCTCTTCCGCAAAGGAGAACAAGAATCAACGATCAAATGAGAACGAAATGTAGCACAAACTCTTTGCAGTCCACCAGCTAGCTACTTATGTCCTATCATGTTCTACGGGATAAAGTTTCCGACTTTTGGGGAGCATGAGTTCCAAGCTCTAGAGCGAGTCAAAAGCCCAAGGAAGTTATCTTCATCGTTTATAGCATCCGAAGCACCCCGATATCTATACCCCAAAAGGACCAGGTCGACTTCACAAGCTCAGCATCCAGTGGTCGGAGATCAGATCCGCACACGCCGAGAACGCGCTGTCTCAAGTGTCAGTTATCACGATCTAGGCGTTGCGCGACACGACGGCTCACGCATTCGCGCCAACAGTACGGAGAGCGAGCGTGTCGTTCTGCTATCCGACGCCGCGAGCATGGCCTTATCAACACGTTCATCTCGCATCTCGATTGCGGGTAGGGTTCCCGGATAATCAGCCATATAAATCACGTTAACGTCCCATACGGAGAGCGTATGGAACTTTTGAAAGACCGACACATCGCAGCACAATAAAGGTCCAGTAACCTCTTGACCTAACCATATTCATATCATATGAAGCCACAGGCACGTCTGGCTGAAGGAAAGAACTATGTTGGATTGGTACCTTATTGGAAAAGAGGGTTTCGAAAGGAGAAATAGAGAGTTTCGGTTCTCTGTTGCCAAAGACCATAAAGGAGTGCTACATGCCGTAAGGAGCTGCGGCCGGCTACGGGAGTCTCCTGTCGCAACGAAGGAGTACCGTTATGACAAGTAAGTGTTTATACGCATTACCCGTTATATCTATAAGGTACTGATTAACAATTCCATACAGATAATCAGGAAGCTCCACTGAAAGGGTATTATTAAATCGCCCATGGTCTCAAGTGATTCCCCTATCTATGGACTGTTGCGGGGCCCAAGCTCATCGCCTCCTACCTAGGTAGCGATGAATAGGTAGGTACATTTGAGAAGCTAAGACTGTACCTAGGCACACACTCCCTTGGAGATCCTTAGTGAATAATCTTCCTCGACGATTATACGTATTCACCTTTCCAACCGGCCGTGTCAGCTCCCAGGCTTGCCGACAACGTCGATTGAGTCCTTAGCGGCCCCGAGAGATTGGCAGTCACTTAGCAATTTAATGACTTGCATTACCTGTCGCCTCGAGCTAATTTTGATCCCATTCACTGCGGGACCTGACACTTCGTCTATTTAAAGAGGAGAGTTTCCCACTCGCTACCCCCAGGAGAAAACCTATCACTCGCCAACCGATTAGCAAGAGTTTTCCTTGCTGCAAGCATACTGCGATAATTACCACGCGAGAATTCCGAACTTGGTATGAAAAATACGCAGTTCGCTACCATTTTAATCCCTATCAATTAATTGAGTTGAAGTTGGCCAGCGCGACAATCTGAACCATGGATTCCAACAACGCGGAAAATGCGGGAGGTGCGCAAGCGAGCCAAAACGCCGTCAATCTATTTTCGGTGTATCCCGCGAAATTATTCTACGACCTATGGCTAGGAAGTGACCAACCCGAATGCCCTGAGGGTCGCAAATATGTGTATGAGGTTGTCAAGAGGAACCGGATCTACGGCCCTGAAGGAAAACCTACGTGGTGCGACTGTAAGCATTTCTGAGTCCTTTTGTTCCCCGATTCGGCAAGGATTCTGCTCCTTACTTGCCATATGCTCATGCATGCTCCCGAAACACGCTGTAAACGGTAGTTTCTAACTCTGAATCTTTCACAGTTACAGGGACGATCCCCAGGGAGCTCGAACCATGGGGTACCGAGACACTTTTGGTGAATGGCAGCCTCTACGATTCCAACGAGTTCGCATTGCTAGAAACCCATGACCTCCTCGTGTTACTCCGAAACTGGTCGTTCCAGCCCGTCGTTAAGCATGAAGTTCAGGAAAATGGATGTATCCATTTGCGTGTGAACTTTGGGCCAAAAAGCTATTTTACTGTCCGTGTCCACCGAAGCGAACGTTAGGGGGACGGAGGACACTCGCTACGCTTGGAGATTTTGCAACGCCGCTGCGTTGTTTACAATCATACAGCATCACAGACGGCGTTATCTTCCCTCGTTCGCAAGTCGTTCCTAAGCACCTCTCAATGATTCCCGATACTGCTTTCCTGAGCGGGTTTCAGGTTTGTTCTTCACATTTCCAGCTCTAGAGACAAGGCTAACATCCGAGACAGGAAGCAGAGAGCTCATTGTCTCCTTTCGACTACGTGGGAGGAACAGTTCACCGCAGGTCGTCGGATGGGTTTGATGCGCGCTGGGAATCTCGGGGATTTTGCCTTTCAGTTTCTTTTCCTACTTCTCATTGTGGCCAGGGAGACGTGCTAGTAGCAACGTCGTGTCCTAACCTCAGGATCGTCTACTACATGGAAAAGCTATATGCTAGATTAGCTTCTGGTATTTAGTGAGTGGCCTCTGGATGGAACTTCGCGGGAAGATCTGTGCTGGACGCACGCATTCATGTAGATGAATTCCCTCGGCCTAGATACTAGATGAGAATTTTCACGCGGTTCTATTGCACTATGATAATCTAATTGCTAAGAGTGAAGTGTGCTCGAGTCTTTCAAGAACCAATGTGATTTCTACGGCAAACCTACCAATGGTTGGACTTTATTTCTTCTAAATTGGTGAAATAATCTTAATCATCTCCGCACCACTCACTGCCGCTTGAAAACTTACTTTCGACTGAAATTTCTAGGCAAGGGGAGTCATTCGTAGGAGCATAAGGAGCGATAGATGATTGTATCGGCGCTGTTGATACAACATAAACCTCCGTAGCCTGACCAAGGTTGCGAGTCCCACGCCTCTTGCTTAGCTCCACATGCTGCCTCTTTTCACGACGTACATTCCGACATTCGAGCCCCGACACAGCCACGAAAACAGAACCCTGTACGGAGACACTGCAGTAGGGGCCTAACAATACACATATTGGTATTCTCTATAGCCACACCACTTGTAGAGGCCTGGCAGCAGTGACGTAGGATCAAATACTAGCATAAGATTAGTGGCCCCCCTACGGGCCGTCCCCCCACGGGCCACCCTTTTCACACCAAAAATCCACTTTTTAACACTTTTTTATACCCATTTTAAAAGGTGGATATAATAGCTAAAAATAAAACGCTAGTGGATTAAATTATAATAAAATCGGGGCTATATAAATAAAAATAAACAAAAATACGTTTACGATTTAATTAATTTTTAATAATTAATATTTAATTTTTAGCTTATTTTTTTTAGCTGTACTAACAATTTTATATAGAGATTACTAGTAAATTTGTTTACTGTGTAATTTTTCTGGCAGACTTACCTGTTTTAAAATTAGTTTAATATTAATATAGTAGGGCTATAATATTAAAATGTATTTTAAAAATTAAAGGTTAATATTAAATTAATAAAATTAAAAGTGTTTTATTTTTAAATATTTTATTAAATTAAATATTTAAGTTTAAAGTAAAGATTATAGCTAAAAATCTAATAAAATTTTATTAGTAAATTTATACAGTTTTTTATACTGTATAAATTCACATATAAAATTTTGCTAAAATTTAGCTTAAATTTTCACTTTAAACTTAAATATTTAATTAAATAAAATATTTAAAAATAAAAAGGTTTTATTTTAAATAATATAATATTAAGTTTTAATTCTTTAAATATATTTTAATATTATAACCCCACTATATTTATTTTAAACTAACCTTAAAACAGGTAAGTTTCCCAGAAAATTACATAGTTAACAAATTTACTAGTAATTTTTATATAAAAGTGTTAAACACTTAAAGCTAAAACTAATAATTAATTATTAAAAATTAACTAAATCGTAAACATATTTTAGTTTATTTTTAATTTAATAGCCCCGATTTTATTATAATTTAATTTACTAGTGTTTTATTTTTAGCTATTTTATCCACCTTTTAAAAAGGGTATAAAAAAGTGGGTTTTTAGTGTAAAAGGGTGGCCCGTGGGGGGACGGCCCGTAGGGGGACCACTGATCTTACGTAATAGCCTAACAAAGCTTATCAAGGACTAAACTATCGATGTCGCTTCCCCCAACGTAACGAAAGAACAGACTCAGCCTGCAACCATACACCTAACCCTGCATATGGTCAACAAAAAATCTTTTTACGGCGCGAACTTTCCCGGTTGAAGAGGTCCGGTAAAAGACCGAGGTATACACCTTAAATAGAGAGAAAAACTTAACTACCTAAGTACCCTTTGGCCCAGCACTAACTTTCCTAGGCCCTGCCCTCGGCGTTCAGCTCATGCCCTCGTGCCTGCAAAACCTTAAGGATGCTATGATCAAGCGGATGCTATGATCAAGCGGAGGCTAAATTGAAGGCCGTATGGCGGCCGTAAAAAGGAGATGGGTAACAGCAAAGTAGAAGTACTTATGTTACGATACCTCCTCTGGAACAAGTTACATGTATGTATACAGCCAAGGACTTAGGTCCTTCGTGCAAGAACAAAGTCTATGCATATACCACACTTGACCTACGGGATCCTGACAGTACTTATCTAGTTGGATACATTATGATATAAAATTTCCCACAGTGTTCCAAGGTTAAGTTGTTGGTTTGCAGATCGTGACAGTTAGGAGGCGCGTGTCTACATTGTCGGCCCATTTGGGAACCTTCCTGTGGCCACGTCGGGTTTGGGTTTTCCTCATGCAGTGACAAATGTACACCCGCACAGAAAACCTTATTAGACATATCTATTTTGGGACTAAGTTTGAGACGATTCGGGCCGCGTCACTGTCAACACCAACTCTCTTTGGTGAAATCTTATACCTCCTGAATTTCCTGTAGCATATCGTTTTACGCTTTCCAGGTCCTAGAAAGACCTCCTTCCTGGAAAGTTATACGTTCGCCCTTTCGAGAAAAAAATAAACTCTCCCAACAAACTATACTACTAGGCTTCTATATATAGTCAGGTTGGTCCCACGAAGGTGTTTTAGAAATCTTCGCACATCAACAAGTGTCTATTGTCTACCTCAAGCACAGGGTTCCTGACTGACAGTCACCATATCACGATGTCCTCTGAACAACCGACACCAGTTCCTACTTTAATACAGAACTATTACGACCAACTTAAGAGGCCGCAGCACCAGGTCTCCCTATATTTTCCCACTGCCTTATACTTTGAACTCGGTCAATCCGATAGGGGGAGCATAGCGTCACCTGCGTTGTTAGAACCAGAGAACGCTACAACATCAAAAACAAAGGGGACCGATAAGCCAGACTCCCAATTAAATGAATATGCCAGCCCACCAGCAAAGACAGCCCGAACAGAAGGGGAGTATGACGTCTTTCATACATTCCACCTTATTAACTCATCGGAGAGGATCGAGCCACAGAAGCCAACCAAGCTGATAGTTGGCACCCAAAAACCTCTCCATGAGGCGAACAATCTAGCGATGATTGAAGTGTACGAATATCACCACGAGCGGGCACACACAGGCGGGGATTTCTCCGCTCCACCAGACAACCCGGACTGGATTCGAAAGGCGGGCACCACAGAGTGGCCGATGACCTGGAAAGTGGAAAGCGGACAGATAAGCTTTTCATTGACCATCGATAAAGGAGGCCACAAAATCATAGAAGACGTCTTCGTTGTCAGGAGCAGCGACGTTCGCATTAAAGAGGGCGATGATGGCACGAACACATATGTATCTACACCTGTGGCCGGTGAGAAACGGAAGCGGGATCCCGAGGATGCAGACTGCCGGGAATGACGTGGGCGTGGGAGCACTTACCCGAACTTGCAACCGTATTCAATTACAGCAGCCACATGTATCGTACCTGCCTACCTAGGTAACCACGATGGGTACCGAGGTAGGTACTTAAGTACCTAGGTATTGGGTATTTAGCTACCTAATGTTTATACCGTTGGTGGCAGACAGTATGTACGGACACGGAAGTCGTGTCCAAGGGTGTTGATTCCATTCCCTTCGATTGCACTTAATGCTGGCTGATTTCCCGGTTGCTGCAGCGGTGCTTGTAGGGAAGTGGCCAACAGTAGGTAGTCGGTAATACCATCTGTTTACTCGCTACTCAATCCCGAGTTACATGAAGCACGCACCAATCCCGCATTGTTCCGCTCTATGTTGTTTTCGCCCACTAGTCTACGCATTTCTGATTGTTGCTGAACTGCCCCCCTCCTTCCCGGCGGAAACTGTTTACGTTGTTGCCGGTTTGCAAGCCATTGTTACACGGTTCAGCTGTACTCTCAATTGGCCAGATGCTCTCGCTGCTCCCAGCAACCTTCTCTTGCCGATCTCCTGCGCGAATCGCTGGTGCCGATTTGTGTTTTATGGCATGCATACCTACATCTTGCTGTCCCCGCTACCTTACCACCTTCGGCTCTCTGTCGCCTCGCCTCGTTATAATTGAGCCTTGATGGGATTTAGTCGTTACGAGTCAGTACATGATAGTAGTGGCAATTAACACACTCTAACACTCGCCAGTGAACTCGCAAAACCTGCCGACGAGATGGCTCTGGGAGGACGAAGAGCAATGGCGACATAATAACGGCCGTGCCGTATTCTCATTCCCGCAGTCGGATCCCCAGTTCATGGCAATGCAATCACCATACCATCAAAGTTTCACGAGAAACACCCAGGAGGCGCCCCTGTATTCAAACGACCCTGAATACCCACTCCATGGGCTGCCTGCGCCATCTTCGTCCCCCATGAGGGCGTCGATGATGATGACAACCAATGATTTCGAGGTGCCAGGACAACGGCAGAAAGAAGTGTTCCCGCAACCGGCCCCTAAACCAACCCCTAAGCCAGCCTCTCGCCGTCGCTTCATCGAGGTTTCTAAGAGTCACCCGCTAGCCTCAACATCGAGCAAGAAACGAATTCAACGCCAGCACGAGCTCAAAGATGAAGCTTATCCTTTGAAACTTATTCGGGAACTGGATCGAATCTCGGGTAGACTACCCCATGTCAACAAGGGGAAGCCGGTCTTTGGGGTGATTCATGTTAACAACTCGGTAGAAAAGGGCCTGACAGTCGAGAACGTTAGTACCTACACGACTGTTCAGGCTGCCAATGACCGAGGCCTTGATTTCTGGGATCAGAAATACGGTACAAGAATGTTTACGGATGGCTCCCCAAGCGCCGAGAACGATATAAGCTCGATTAAATTCGAGCACATAGAGGGGTCAGACAGCCATTCCTATCATGTTTCACAGAGCACGAAGCCGAATTATCGCTTGTCGGGCGGTGTCCCGACTAACAACAGCCATTGGGCATTCAACAACAAATGCCTCTCGCTGAGTCACAAAGGCGATAGGGAGGATAGGAAGGTTTACGTCGTGATATCATATGTTCAAGATCATGGAATCCATGTTTAAGGACGGGAGATGTGCATGTCGTTATAGAAAGAGTGGGTGGTGATGGTCGTGTTGGTCAGGGATTCCGGGGCATTGTTTAAGATGGGGATTGGAAGGGAATTTCAGTACTGATGTCAAACACGCACGTAAAGCTATCGTGCTAGAAGTTTTATGATATTCGAGATGCCGTTCAATAATTGATCAAGGTGTCAGTGGTGCAAATTAATGGTATCAAGTTGACGTGGCTAAGATGAAGTCGAAAAGGGGGGTTTTGCCGAACTTCTGCCGCCTGAATCGTTCCTTGGCATCAATTAGTCTAACCGACGTCATCCCTTGTCTCAATTGCCCGCCGTCTTTGTACAAATATTGTTCGTCCCATTTCGCCTTTCGGGATATTAATAATTGGAAAATGGATCAGACACAGGGCGGAATACCTTCAAGAGGCCATACGAGAAATAAATCGGCAGCGAAAGGTAAGCGCGTGTGTCCAAGGCCGTAATCGTGACTGCCGCCCGTCTGGTTTGATTGCATTAGTGCCACAGCGCCATGTGAAACAAGACCAGCAAAACCGGAAGGCATCAATGTCGCGTTGAGCTCGCGATTTCTTGTTTTCATCTGTTATATGTCATCTCCCACGACCTGTTAGGATTTCTCACAAGATGGATTGGCACCTATCGCGGAGATTTCAAAGTCGTCTCACGTATGTCGGCCTACAGCCACAATGCCATTCACTAACATCTTCCGCTCCGTAGCTTCTCGGCCCAGATCATCCACCAAGGGGCCATTAGACGTAGATGAGTACGCTCTCAAGTCTGCAAGCTGGAGACATGAGCAACATGACTAAAGCACTCCGCAGCAATCCCCTGGCCTCGCCCACCGGAATAGCATCACAAACCAAGCGTCTCAGCGGCAGCACGAGCCAGAATGCAAGCCCGCGCACGAGTCTGTCACAGACACGGTCTCCGGTCAGGACCTCGGCACCCCGGTCCGAGGTCGCGGTGACAAGTCGAGACTTCTCATTCCTCATGAAGCCGGAGATCTACCACCAGATCTCCCCACTCACCATCCCGCCTCCCTTCCGCAACCCCACCAGACAGCCGGCCGCCGACACGCCGATTCCCACCCTGCTCGCCAACGGACAATTCCGCGCCGCCGCCATCGCCGCGGCGCAGGAACTCACGGGGACGACCAACGCGGCGGAGTCGACACCCGTCTCCCCGACGGATCACGCGCGCATCTTCGACCTGCTCTACGTCCGGCTGGCGTGTCTCTGCCTCATCGACGCCGTGCCTCTCGCCGCGCAGGAGGCGAAGGCGCTGGAGGACCTTAACTCGGCCTTCTACGCGGACGCGGACTCGGGCACGCATCTAGCCCCCTGGGCCCTGCGCACCCTCGTCGTCCGCCTGCAGACCATCGGCTTCGGCGATCCCCGGCGCGCCGTCATGAGCTACTACGAGCTAGCCCGTGAGGCGCGCTCGGAGATCGCGCGTGCGGCGCGAGCCCACGATCATTCGGCTGCCGAGCTCTGGAAGCGTAGGCTTGTCGATCTCGGAATTCGCGTCGCGGGCGCGCTGATTGAGATGGATGACCTCGCGGGCGCCGCGGCGCATTTGGCTTCGTTGGCTGAGGCGCAGGGCGGTGGAACCGAGGCGGATAGGGGCAGGTTGGCTGTCAGTCGGGCGCTGTTGTGGTTGCACGTTGGCGATGTGGATGCGGCTCGTCGCTGTGTGAGTCACGGCGCAGCTGGTGAAATGGCCGAGCGCGTCGTCGGTGCCCTTGCGAATATGGCAGATGGCGAGTACGATGCTGCGCTCGAGAAGTGGCGGGCTTTGCGCGATGAGATGAGCGAGAACGGAGTTGAAGATGAGATGGTTGGTGTCAATCTTGCTGTGTGCTTGCTCTATACCGGTCGGATGCCGGAGGTATGTTTACGTTTTCTCTCTGTCGTTCGCTTTTTTATCCTTGTCCAGCAAAGCCATGAGAAGATTTATAGTCACCTCATACTAACATAATGCAAAAGGGCCGAGATCTCTTAGAAGAGCTCGTCAGCGCCGGACAGACTTCACACACGCTGCTCTTCAATCTCACCACCATGTACGAGCTCTGCAGCGATCGGGCGAAAAGCCTCAAGACGCGCCTTGCGGAGCGCGTGGCGGATATGGAACCTAGGTCTGGAGGCGGCTGGGAAAAGACTAATGCAGACTTCAAGCTATAGTCCTTGTAGATTCGTCTTTTCGTGGTGACGGGAGTTGGGAACGAGTGAATGAATACATTTTGTGGAGGCATGTCAAGTCATTAAGATGAGACAGGATGGAATGGTGTCTCCGGTCGCGTAGGTCATTGCAATAGCATAGCAGGATATGATTTCTCGAATGCAGTGAAACGTTACAGACTATGTAAGCGCCGCATGCAGGACTATCTATTAAGTGTTACTGTCACCGCGACGGTGAAGGTCATATTATCCGTGCTATGCAAGGTTGAGATAGACTTGTACATGGCTCTCTGAGAAATATCAAATGGGTATCTCTCGAAATACAAACTTATTTTACGCCTTCCCGAAAATATCCCGAAAAACCATTGCCGTGAATGCCTCTTCGCCCTAGCAGTAGGCTTTCCTGTCTTAGACAGACTACCTAGGTAGTTTTGATTACCAAGCTCCCGAGCTCTTAGTCGAGGCGAATAGCCTCAAGCCGTCGTCTCAGCAATATCAGCAGGTATCTCCGAGCCAGAGACAGTACGCTTCGTGGCGGCCTTGAGCTCCTGGCTTTCCCTATACCGCTGCTGATTGATAGCCCAGGCGACATTCAGAACATGTTGCCAATTATTTCTTACCCACACGCGCACCGAGTCCTCGTCAAAGAGCCCGTCCCCGCGCTTCAGCGTGGACGGCGCCACGATGTCGCCGAAAGAAGCGTCGCCGTGCATGATGATCTTCTTCAGCGCCGCTGTGCAGCAGCTCCGCCGGTTCACGTCGAGGCCGTCCGGGACGGCGGGCTTTATCACGCTCTTCCAGAGCGTCTCGCGCTGGCGCGTGATGCGCCACTCCGTGACCCGCGCGGAGTAGATCGCCCGCGCGCCCGGGAAGTACGCGAAGGTCTGCTCGCGGACTCCCTCGCGGGTCGGAGGCGGCGTCGTGCTGAAGCGGCCTGAGGCGCGGCACGCGGGGAGGAACTCCTCGATCCATTTCCGGAAGAGAGGGCGATATGCCATTCGTCGTCGGTCGTTGGATTTGAGCTTGCGCTTGTCTGCGCCTATGGCCCTGGATTCCTCGTCGGCCGCGGTGTCGAAGGCGCTGCCGGCGTCGTTGTCGGCGCTGGTTTCGGCTTCCTTGGCCTTTGCCCAGAATAGGCGGCAGGTGGCCGCGTATTCGAATACCTCCTCGTCGGAGGCGAAGGGCTCCTCCCATTGCTTGTCGTCGAACTTGAGGCCTAGGAATTGGAGGATCTCGGCCGGGTCCGTAGATAGTAGGACCCTGGCTTTCTTCTTGTCGGACTCTTCGATCTCTGGGATGCGGACGTACAGACCCACTTCGTCGATCGTGAGCCCGAATGGTCGGATCGTAGCCCCGAGGAGATTCCATAGGTCGCCGTGTGCATGTTTGAACAACATCCACTGGAGGTGGTCGAGTTCTGGGCAGATGTGAATATCTACTTGGATGCACAGTGGTTTGGGCTTAGCAAGTGAACTTTCATCCTTTTTCTCGTTCTCGGATCCATTGGCTTCAATCTCATCGCCGCTGTATGGGAAGTCTTCAGGCCACGGGATCGCGATTGTTGCTGTGTTTTTATTCTCGCTCTTGCACTTGACGGCACCAAGGATCCGATAGATCTCCTCTTTTAACGATTCGGGGGATGAGTTCGATAAAGCAGGTTTCAAGCATGGAAAGACATCCATCCGCGCCCATGCGACGAACAGATCAACTTTAGTACTCAGTCAGTATATTTCCCTTCTCGGTGCGATCTGCAGATCGTAAGGCGGTCGGTTCGGGTATTTGCAGAGCTCTCGCGGCACGAAGCTGGCCCAGAACGAGGGGCTCCGAATATCGCAGATAGACCAACACAGCCTCCCAAGAGAACAACATTTGATCTTGACTTACTGTCTCCGAAGCTAGTCTTCGCAGGCCCCTCGATAGGAGTTGCGACGACTACAAAAAGCTCTCGCAACTTCTCTTGGCATCGGTCGCGGACGGCGCGATAGACGTCAGGTCGCATCCGAGGGGTGAACACCGGATCAGGACCCGATGCAAAGGCCAAGCCGCCCATATTGCCGTCGCAGAAGCTGAGATGAATTAGTTTTTACTCCTCATTAGCCTAGATTGCAGATACGCACTATCTTTTAATGTTCAGGAGGATTCGTGAAAAAGAATGACTCTGAGAGACCTTATGGAGAATGCTTTATTGGCTTTAATGTAAGACACGTCGGAGCCAGGGAAATGAATCAGGTTTCTCAGTTCAGAGTGCATCTCATACAGAGGAAGGGCTCCAAAATACCTAGAGAAGGACTGGTAGTAGGTAGTTCGCTTGATGGAATAATCACACCCGGAAAACAAGTCATGGTGACTCAACCCCAAAGCGGATGCAACTTTATGTAGGTACTCCCGGCGACCGAGTTGCATCGGTCTATGTACATTATGGCTGTCATGGCAATGACTCAGTTGCGTTTTACTCACCAATCCCATTAGCCTATTACAGCGCGTCAATACGCCAATTTCAGTAATGGGTACAGCGCTGTGTCACCAACAGCTAGACAGCTTTAGTGGCAAATACGCTATAGATCGCAACAGCATGGACAGTCGAAAAGTCTAGATATGTCGGCTAGTTAAAAACTTATATCTACGGTAGAACCTAGTATTATTATAGTGTTAACTAAAACAATTAAAAATAAAATAAAAAATCCCCGAAGGATTTTAGCCGCTTTTCCTCTGACACGTTTAACCAATCTTATATTTCGTGAAGTCAAGCAGAGGATAAAACCCGGCATTGCCATAGAAAGTGAGACCGTGACAGTAAACCCGAAATAATCCAGCTCGGGACCATATCTCGCTAGACATCTTCTTTAAAAGCATGAACCAACACTGGTGCATTCCCGGCATATCGGCAACAAAAATACACCGCCATATATGTTCGTTCTTTAATTCTTCCGAGAGCTGAAGATCGGATAGACCCTTCTCGGATAGATAGAGAGTAGCATCATACTCAAATAACCTCCATGACGCTCCTGTTTCTGCATGCCTTTGAAGTCCGCCACTCTTTGACTTAGCTTTCGGATGCCGACTGTAGGTAAACGCGCTTGCTGGAACTGTATGTGCCTCGAGGCATAGATACATGTATGCCGAATTAGATGATTGACTCTGGTGCTCGTTTTGAGGCAGTTCCCGTCTCGTACCCGATTGATCCTCAAAGGCTAACTCTCTAAAGCGGTATGCAAAGCAGTATCTATCATAGGTATGAACCCCTCCAGTATTAGCAAAGTGCACTCCTCCAGACCAGCCAGCCCATGTCCAAGATGGAAATTGGGGCCGGCGTTTAACATTAATTGATCCATGGTGGCGCCAACAGAGGGAATGGCACAAGTAATCCCATCGAACGCTAAATCTCTCACTGGTCGGGTATGACAGCCCTTGGACCGTTTCTAAAGCCTTGCCCTCGTTTAATTCGAATCGTTTTATAATACCATAGAATGCGTTCAAGGCGTCCGAATCGTATGTTAACTCTCGTGTAGAGTAGTCTTCCACGCAGGCGCAGTACTGCAAATGCATGTCGTATATCGAAAGGGTTTTAGGATTCATTCTTCCGAACTGTTGCCCGCGGCCAAACATTCCTGCCCTAAAGATATCCTTGATTTTAGTTCTGGTCTTGATGTGTAGGCTATCAAGCGGAGCGTGCAAGTTCTCGCAGCAACTCATCGCATTGCACTCGAAATAGATCTGCTCCTTCGTGAAGACTAGACGCCGGCGGGCGAGGACTGCTTCTTGAAAAGTCCAGCCTCGTGTGGACCATCGTGAACTGCGTATTGACCGGTGAGGGTCTATCACCCATGATAAATTGGCTTCCCCAAGTTTTGTTGTTATTTGTGCTCCCAAACGGGGTGTGCTGGTGCCCGCGAGACCATCGTTTTGATCAATCCCACACGCTGAGACAATTGTCAATTCGGCTTTCTCATAGATGATATGCATTTGTCGAATCTGATCATGCTTTATGTTCCAATCATCCTGGTCAATGCAAAATTTATCAACCCAAAGATAGTGGTAGCCTAACGCCATTGTGACAGAGATAGCATCGTCGATTACTTGAGGGAGAGTAACAGGTAGCTCTCTAAAACCACTAGCGTGCTGCATGCCGTGGTCTGAGTGGGTGTCGGACTTGCCCCAGAGGTAACTGAGAGCAACGTATTGATCGCCCTCCGCTGCTGGTCTAATCGTTCGTGTATCGCAGTCGATAAGCTGTAGGTCTTTAACCACGGAAGGATTTGGAAGGCAGAGCTTGTGATACTTTTGACAGTACTGAATCCAGTCCCGAATCATTGAAGGTTCATAATATTCGGGGATCGGTTGGGGGATGGCCGAATTGGAAACACCTTGAGGCCTAGAAAGCACTGCAACACCGTTCCGGGCCGCTAAGATCAATTTGCGGATGAC
Source organism: Xylaria longipes (assembly GCA_025201785.1). Taxonomy (NCBI): domain Eukaryota; kingdom Fungi; phylum Ascomycota; class Sordariomycetes; order Xylariales; family Xylariaceae; genus Xylaria; species Xylaria longipes. Next base: position 222,889 of record MU619700.1, read on the forward strand.
TTCGGAACCCCTTCCTTTGAAACCCTCTCGCGGTCCTATCAACAAGGCAAGCGAATCGCCTTGGTTGACTTCCTTCCCAATAATAAGTCCAGAACCTAGAGTGAAAGGCAATGCTCTCAGTTCGTCGGAATGCTCTTTAATGTGATCTTTCTTCAGGCCGACCATGGCGAGTTCCAAGTCGATGCGAGCTTTCCACAGCATCAGACACAGCTGACATCTGGTGTCGCGGGGTTCCAGAAAGCGTTGACCGACATTCGCGAGACGAAATCCCCAGGCATTCTTCGATTTTGGAAATGTGAGTTCAAAATATCCTGGATCGTCACTCAGCTCGCTAGCAATGCAAAGAATTTCGTGGATATCTCGACACTCATCGCATTCATCTGCCAACGTCGATAAGTCTCTATGGCTGTGTTTGCGAGAAGATTCTCTTTCATCAGCTTGTTTCCGCTTGCGAGTCGGCTTATCCATGATGCGACATTCAGAGTCCAAGTATTTTAGAACATATTACTAGTTCATCGTTTCCTTGCCATTGAGAAAGTGAAGAATTGTTTGCTGGAATTCCTGGAGTATATACGTCTCGTTTGGGCGGCGGTGGCGGGCATGGTGGTAAGGTTCACTCTGGGGCAGTGCAGATACGAGGCAAATCACAAGGTTTTCAGCAGAGAGCTTTATCCATTTTCGCTCGTAGAGAAATGCTCTACAAAATTGATTAATTATGTATTGAGCAATCGTTTGGATAAATGATGTTGTAGGAGTAGAGTAATGGAGTAGCCAACATCCATGATGGCACTCACTGTACTGTTGTACAGCTTTCTCTGCATTGTATCCCTTCCATTGAATTAGGTAACAGCCGTCTCACCTCCGTGACGTTAAAAAAGTGGAATTCGCAACATGAATAATGGAATAACGGGGTTGTTTACGTAGCTCGATATACAATCCGAGCACTATATGCCATTCCCGAGGTCGGATCATTTCTAACCCGCTACGTACATGTCACAGAGGTGACCATGACCTCGGGAATGAAGCAAAATCAAACAATCTACCACAGGTTCATGGTTCAGTGTCGTTTGCCATATTATTAAAAGAGAATAATGCCTGATACTGTGGGTTTCGATCTCCTAATTAGCGTCCAGTTCCTCAAAACCCGATAAATTTCGATGCAACGTCGGGGACGCCATGCTAGGGCTCGTGTCGCCTCAAGTCTGCCTTCTCACTGTTATGTTGGAGTGATGTAGGATTTCAGCAGCGGCACGGCTTGGTATGCCAATATTGAGTCACAATAGTGCCTAGGTACGCCGCATCTGAGCCGCCTCATAGTTGTGTTCCCAAGCCAATGAGCTGTTATTGTAGCTTGTTAATGTCCCCCTTAGTTTCGCCCGCAACATTTACTAGCTGAGAAAGCCCAATACGTGGACTCTATCAGTTGTCGCTGTTTCTATCTTAGCACTCTCGTAGCGAATTCGTCCGTGCCAACCGCCCTGACTGCCTATTTCATCCACAAGACATTCTTGCCCCTCAGTTGCAATCAAAATGCCGTACTCGGTGCTCATTTTCGCCTACCGAAAGCCTGGCACTACGCCAGAGCAGTTCAAGGCGTATTACGAAGGGAGCCATGTACCCTTGGTGCGCGAACTTGCTGGCGCGTCTTTTCCGCTCTCCCACACTAGACGCTATCTTCATCGATCTGAGAATCAAGCCGATGGCAACACGGCTCGCAACCCGAGCACTCCAGCAACAGTACTCATTGGCACCCAAGATGACTTCGACTACGATGCCTTAGCCGAGCTCACCTTTGAAGATGCAGCCGCATTTCAGACCTTTTTTAGCCTCATGCAACAGCCGGAGAACGCGACAAAGATCGCCGCTGACGAGGAGAAGTTTCTTGACCGCACTCGAATGCCTGTCGTTGTCTTGGGAGACACCACGGAGACGAGGAGACCGGGAGGCGACGATTAGGGGTTAGCTAGATGCAACTGAATTATCGGACTAGGAGTAAATTGAATTAATATGCGACATATAATATTCAATTTCTACCTGAGCATGCCGAAGCTTCTCAAAGTCTGAGGCATTCCTTGAGCGGATGATGTGGCCATAAATAAGCAAAGCTGTTGCTAGTAGCATGCTCCTCGCAAGGGATCCAGGAGTAAGTTCATACTGGTGTTGTGATATAAATATTCTGGTCCCGCCCAGGTATTGATCTTATCACGCCCATCGTGAAAGAGATTAGAGCTGAGGCAATTTGCGCCAAGTTTCCCCCAGAGTTCTCGATGGCAGGAGGATGGTATGGGGACTTGAAGCCTCGAATTGATATGGCAGCCTTGAGTAATCTCACACAGAAAAAGCAAGAAACGTAAGAATTAGAGGAGAAACAGCAGAGTATGGGCGGCAGTCTATAGTCAGTATCTGTGTCTCGCCCAATCATTGACTCGTCGTCATCTACACTACCCTGTGCCAAATCTCGAGGTAGTAGGTAGTCAACAAAAAAGAGAGTACCTAGGTAGCTCAAGCTCTCACACCTCCCTGCTCTAAGTGGTTCTACAGACCTACAGGGGCTCCACCGCACAAACTTCCCACCTACAACACACTTCCTCGAGGCACAAGCGGCACGTTTACAAGTCGGATTCCAAAATATACCTACCCTCGCTCTTGGGATCGGAAGAGTTAGCAGGTTCGGGTGACAACTCAGGAGAAAGAGTCGGGTCAGGCAAAGGTTCTACGAAGCGTAAACAACTTGTAGAAAAAGCGCCCTTTATAAAAAACTTACGCTTACGGCCGCCACAGTTAACAGCGCTATGAACGCGTGCTATAATAATCAAATAAAACTATAAATCATTAATACTTTAATATTGTTTTAATATTACCTCGTTAAACCTAAGTATTATATATATTTACGTGAATTAAAAAAAATTAATTTTATAAATATTTAAAAAAAACCCCCCAATAAAACAATAAATTCCTTCCCCTCCGAGGGCCACCTATCCGGTAATCCCTCCAGTCCGGTCCTCCCGCAAGAACGTCTTGTAGAACGGTAAGCTATACTACCTGCAATAACCTTGGCTTGGTTCTCATAAAACGGCTAATATTCTTCGAGAGATGATACGGCGAGACAGGCTAGACTGGAGGGTCAAAACGGTCACCTGAGTAGCGCGTGGTCCATAGATAAGGACACTTACCGGTACTATAAGTTTGGGCAGTTCGGTAGCCGGCTACAGCAGCTCACGGCTACAACACTTACGGCAACAAAAGCGCTGGGTGTAAATAGCGGGATCATGCTGCTCAGTGCTCCGTACGGGATGCCGGTCCTCATGGTCGCCCAGTCTGCCGCGCGCCGCCGCCGCCTCGCCGCCTCGTCCCCGCTCTTCTGGGCTCTGCCCAGAATCCCATTGAACTCTAGGTAAGTACATCTTTTTATTCGTACAATACAATAATAAAAACCAAGACCCGGCAGTATATAAATATCTAGCGGCCGGTTATTTGGTGGGCTAAAACAACCACGGCTATAGCCTACGATAAGCGGACTGTAAGGGCTAACGATCGGTATATTGTTATTCAACAATGTGCAATTTGTAAGAGTCACGAAACATTAGAAAAAACGCCGAAATAATAGGCTCCCTTGAGCAATAACAAAACGGTCGAGAGGCCTAGACGAAGGGGCGGTTAATACACGTATCGCCCGTTCGTGTAAACACAAGGGAAGGTTTACGAATTTATTCATAATTCACATATTTCTATGATAGCAATAACATTAATTGCAATTCGAGGCGAGAGACACGTAAACGCGTAGCGCGACGGAAGGTACCTACCAAATACGAATAACCCCTTCGATACGTTAGCTAATACTCAGAAGATAACTTAGCTTGCCTTAAGCAGATAGATGCCCAGATCGTCGGGTATGGCCGATCTAACGGTGTGGGAATCGGATCTGCTGGGTTGGTTGGCTTGGCTGAGCTGAGTCGTTTTCGATCGTTTTAACGGGCGAAAACGCTGAAACAACCGCAGGTAGCTACCATGTAAGGGCTAATGATTGGTATATTGTTATTTATCAATACGTGATTCGTAAGAGTCACGAACTACGCGTAGAAAAAAGTTTTTGACAGAGCCTGGGTATAACTTAGTAGGAGAAAGAAGCTAAGTGTGAAGCTCTGTTTTTAACCTAATAATTAGGTTAAGTTCTACTTGGACTCATTGAACCTAGACAAAGTATATCTGACAACTTAGCTAGCATTAAGATTAAAAAAAAATTAACATTCCTCGGCGCTACATCTATACCAATACTTATCAAAGATACTGTCGTTCCAAGACTGACGTTTGGCATGCTGCTTTCCAACCCGTTGCACACTACCAAGTTCCCAAGCCCTTGTTCCTAGCAAATCGTTAGTACCCCAAACCCTCAAGTTAACACGAAGAGACCATCTACAAATCGAATTACTACCATCTGTACTGAGGATGAGGATCTTAAGTGGATCTTAGAGAGGTTTAAGAGTCTACATGAGAACATATTGGGATGGAAATGCACGTTGGCCACTCCGGTAAAAACTTCCATGTAGTTTCCAAGTGTATGTTCACATAGCGCCTCAGCAATTGTCTTCGGATCAACTTACCATACCACTAGGGACGACACCAGTAGTTCTGTTCCAGCTTTTTCAGGACTTCGTTCGTACCTGAAAAGTAAAACCTTTTAGCCCACCGAATGAAAGCTTTTATTTAGGACGTGGTACACAAATATGTCGCCGATGCATCTACAAGATGACAAGACGCCAAAGACGGTGAGGTGTGTAACTGAACTATGGAACTCCATCAGGCTGGAACAGCTTGTTTCCCAGGGCTCGTCATAGCAGCTCTATTGAATTCTAGGTACCGGCCAACTGCTGTACACACGATCTTTTCTTTTGTCTTCTTTTGTTTTTCCTTTTTCAGGTTATCTTCCCAAGCATCTCCGTCTTTATCGCACAGTAGCCCCCTTGAGCGTCTTAACCGTACACGTGCCGCCGCTCGCCGTCGTCAGCTTGCCGGTCTCAGACTTGCCCGCGGCCTCGACGGCACTGCCGTCAAAAGCGACCTCGAGATTCTCCGTCGTCGTGAAGCCGGGCTGGAACGTCTCCCAGATCTTCTTCTTGGGGTTGAGCACGCCCTCGGGCTCGCCGCGCCAGCCGTCGAAGCACACGCGTTCGCCGGCCTTGGCGTCCGCGGGCGGCGTGACGAGCTCGACGGGGCCCTTGTGATCATCCACCTCGCCCTCCTTCAGCCGCGGCGACGCGGCCAGCACCATGGCGCACGACTTGATGCCTCGCATCTTGACGGGCTTCAGGTTGGCTACCACGACCACCTTGCGGCCCTGCATCTCCTCCAAGGGGACCAGCCCGTTCAGGCCCGAGCATACGGTGCGGCAGACCTGGCCCTCATACTCCTCGGTGTCGTCGGTGCCGGGCTTGTCGCCCATGGCGATAGTGGACACGTACAGGCTGTCGGCCTCGGGGTGCTTGATCGCCTTAAGGATGTGTCCAACTCTCAGATCGATCAGGTGAGGCGATGGCGGCGTGGTGACGGCGGGCGCCTTCTGGGGTTTCGGGGCCTTCTCCTTCTTCTCCTTCTTCGGCTTCGCCTCACCTCCAACACCGGCCGCGGCGGCTACGGCATCCTTGGCCGAAACGGCCTTGTCCACCACAACCTGGGCCACGGCCTTCGTGAGGTCGGCGACAGTCGTCTCAGCGCCACCACCGGTAGCAGCAGCGGCGGCGGCCTTCTCCTTCTTCAGGCGCTCTTTCTCGGCCTTGGCGTCGGTGGGTGGCTTGACGTAAAGGACCTCCTCCGGGTCGACCTTGATCTTGTCCTCGTCACCGATATTCAGACCGAAGAGGCCCGAGTTCTGCACGAAGTCGAGGTGTCGGACGATGTGTGGGTGGCCTTGTTGGCCGGTGCGCTGCTCGGGGGTCCAGGCCTTGACGGCGGGGGCGAGCGACTGGTAGATGGCGACGTCGGCCTTGGACGGCTTGGTTCCCAGCAGGGTGGCGCGTGACGTGAGGTGGGCGTTGAGCTTGTCGAGGATGGAGGCGTCTTGTGGCGAGCTCTTGAGGCGCTCCGACGTGGTGATCCATTGCTGGACCTCGGTCTCCTCGGTGGACGAGAGTTTCTGGGCTTCGAGGGCGGCCATGGTGAGGTTTCTGATGGTTGCTACACCTCTTGAGAGAGGCTGGACGGCGCGGAAGAGAGACAGTTTGGCGGCTGGGGTTTAGATTAAGGTTAGGTACCTGGGCAGCGGGACAGGAAAACAATCGGGTGACGTGAAGGAGGGGTCTAGGTAGATCTAGATAATCCAATTGATTTTTTGAAAGTTCTTAGCTCGATCCGATTGCCCCTCCATTGATTGACTCATTGACTCACAGCCTACAGGGTAGCACTCCCCAAACTGGGGAGGATTCAAAGCCACCGCACCTTCTCAGCCACACATTTACTTAAGACGTGGCTGGACACGGCGGATCGCGGTGGGACCCACTCCAGAGCCATCTGGCCAGCCTGCCCAATCCAACCGAACCTCCGTGTCGAGTCGAGAGCTCTATGAAGCTCCTCAGAAAAGCGCAGCCTAGCCAATCCACCACGGACCCTTTCACGACATCGACCGACCCCAACGGCGTGAGCATCGAGCTGACCTGACGTCCACGCTATCCCCCGCTTTCCCTGCCGTCCGAGCTCGTCAATAAAACACAACATGGGTTACAACTATTATGGCGTGGGAGGTCTCACGTCCTTTCTGACCGTTGTTGGACTGTGTATGTGCATCATCACCTATGCGATGCCAAGACAGGCGCGCGTCGTATGGTCGAAGCAGAAGATTATGGAGTGCTAACCGTCTGTCTGTCAGATATGCTGTTCACCGGCAGCGGTGAAGCTTTCAATGTGCGCAGCCAGGCCTGCAACCCTAACCTCGATACATCCCGGTCCTGACAGAGTGTACATAGGTCGGAGCTTTCCTCGAATCAGTATCACCATACGCATGGGCTAGCACAGGTATCGCCCTCTGCATAGGTCTATCCGTCGTCGGTGCGGCATGGTACGCTTCTCGACTCTATATACTCGTGCCCCTTTTGCTATCGACGTCATACGCTCAGTCTAACCATTCTGCCTACTCAGGGGTATCTTTATCACAGGCTCGTCCATCCTCGGCGCTGGTGTCAAGGCTCCCCGAATCCGAACGAAGAACTTGATCTCCATCATCTTCTGCGAGGTCGTCGCCATCTACGGCGTCATCATGGCCATCGTCTTCTCCGCCAAGGTCGGCTACACCCCCGGCGATAACCTCTGGGACGGAAACAGCTACTACACCGGCTTCGCCCTCTTCTGGGCTGGCCTGACGGTCGGGGGCTGCAATCTCATTTGTGGTATTGCCGTCGGTATCAACGGCAGTGGCGCCGCTCTGGCCGATGCGGCAGACGCTTCACTGTATGTTTCAGCAACATCTATGCAGGCTGACCCAGTTACATGGCTAATCCTTCTCTCCAGCTTCGTCAAGATCCTCGTCATCGAAATTTTCAGCTCAGTTCTAGGACTTTTCGGTCTCATCATCGGCCTATTAATGCAAGGCAAGGCGCTGGAATTCGGAACCGTACAATAGAAAGCATTTCGTCTTGCTGTCGAGCTCTCCGCGGCCTTGATCTGTTCTGGTCCTTGTAAGGTGGATATCACTCACGTTGTCGAATTATAAAGGAGGGAGAAGAATAATGCATTCACGATCCCGGTTAATATTGCTCGGGGTTGGATCGGCGTTTGGAAGAAATGGGATTTCATATCCACGTCATTGGAAGGCCCAAAACGCATCATGTGCAACTACATAGTGTATTATACAGCGGGCTCGGCTTCAGGGAGAGCTGTGCGCAGTTTGGTCTTCGAAATAAATAAAAAGAATTAGCCAGAACAGCTGAGGGGAGGGGAGCTATGCGATGAAGCTCGTGTGACGTTGTGTTGATGATGGCTAACCTATCATACCAACAACTACCTTATAAGAAACGATACTTGCCATTGCATGCTACAGGTAAATAATGGAAGACAGGTTTCGAGGGCCATTGGCATGGTCAGCTCTTGGTATCATTCTGGCCCGGCATGTTTTCCCGCTCAGGCCCATGAGACCTATGAGCATTAAACCTAGTTTATAAGAGGAAACAGTGCTATTTATGCCAACTACTGATTCTGGAGGTTATACATTATCCCAATCACTAGGCCCTTGGTACGATTTGTTAAATAAATGTCCAGTGGGGTGATAGCGGAGACTTCTACTCTATCGTCGCCAAACCCGGTCTGTGGGCAACCAGCCAAAACCAGCGGCGGCGAGGATGTGGAGTCCTGCAGTGAGACCTTCGCTGTAGGTGAGCCCAATAATGGTCAGGAAAAGATCGATGCCTACGCTTGTTGCGAGCTTAATAGGCCGGGGAATGGCACGTGGGCTACTGGCGCAAGTCGAAGAAAGCTAAGCTTAAGAGGACGAGGCCATCGACGACCATGGTTGTTAGGGCGATGCTGTAGGGCGTGGTCCCCGAAGCGTAGAAACCGACGAGGTTATACGCGAAGAATGCGTTAGACCTAATCCGAGAGCTAATAAGTCGGGTCTGTTCCCAGTAAGTCAGCATCTGCCTCCTAAGAGGGACGCGAAGGGAGACGACGGCAGAAAAGCCTGATTGGAAAACAATCCCATGCAGAAGGACGCGATAGCTAAAATGGCCGCCGCTGCCGCGAAAACCTATTATAGTCCAGTAGGTATCACCCCTACTTAGGCTACCAAGTACAACATCTTTGCCGAAGAATATAAGATAAGGTTCTTTTCATAATCAATTCCAAGTAAAGAATTATATAAACTCCCTAGCTTGAAGCAAGTCACACATGATCACCATAGGCGGATATTTAAGACACAATGTAGTTGATTAAGTCATACTCACTCTTCACTCGCCGCTACGAAGAAGGCCCAAGAAAGCGGGCCTTGGATCGTTACAGAATCTTAGATCTGAAAGGATAAGTATGAGGATTCATGGCTTCACGACACGGATATCCGACATTATCAACACGGTCAAACTTAACCTAGACATCGTTTCAACCCTTAAGTCTCTGTTGGTTAGTATTGGGAGCCTACGGTGTAGTCGCTCCTCGAAGTTAGTCCCGAGGTCGGTTCACACTCTAAACGTAGCGGATTTTATCTCGCCTATCAGTTAGACCGGTCCTGTGCCGTAAAACATCCCAATTTCTAAAGGTTGGCCTAGGATCAAGTAGAAATACCCGCTGAGCTTAAGCATATCAATAAGCGGAGAAAAAGGTAGGTTTTAGTTTTGCATAACTATTCGGACCCGAAAGATACTAGTAGACTATGTGTAGATAGGGTGAAGCCAGAGGAAACTCTGGTGGAGGCTTGTAGCGGTTCTAACGTGCAAATCGATCTTGACATCTGCGTATGGGGGCGAAAAACCTTATCGAACCAACTATTAGCTGTTTACGGCTGAAGTTTCCCTTAGGATAGTAGTATTATTTTTCAGTTCTATGAGGTAAAACGAATGATTAGGGACTCGGGGGCGTTTTTCAGCCTTCATCCATTTTCAAACTTTAAATATGTAAGAAGCTAATGGGCCATTTTGGTAAGCAGAACAGCAATATTATTGACAATCACAAGGCCTTGCCTCTATCAGTTATGGGGCGAGCTTTGTATGTTGGTGAGAATGACGAGCAGATCGGTTTAATTACTAGGGCGGCGCGCTATGGGTTATGACGAAGACGGTATATTTCAAGACGCTTCTGAAGTGCTCGATCTCGAGTCTGGAAAACGTGCCAGATGTGCCGCTTACCCTAGCTAGACAAGACATTGAACATCAATGCTTTACATCCCAATCGAGTAACCTATTCAGAGAAATAGACTTTCAACAATCAATACGCTGGCGTCAGACTCTCGTTGTTAATCATGCATATAGCCCGCACCTATAACAGCAGGTAAGTTATCCTAGTCACTACCTATCTGACTCATGCAGCAGCGTGCGTGAGTAGAGCTGATCCGTAGCCTGCAATGTCTTTGTGTAAGACACATCCAGCAGGAACCTCCAACCCCGTGTTTTCCAGCCCTACCCATATACGACCCGTACGCTGCCCACATGAGCTTCATCAGCATAAGCGACTTGAAACACCCGCAGTACAGACATATAGGCTATCTCGGATAGTTACACGACGAAAAGCCTCATGGGGCTACTTGCGTCAGCTTACTCACTACCTACTCACTTGTGATGCCATTTATATCCCGGAGTAGTGACGCCGAGGTGAAGTTTACTACGGAACCAAACAAAGAACCATACATGACATGAAACATGTACAGCGCTGTCTGGGATGGGCTTGTAATGGGTAGGGTAAGGAAATTAACTTCGACAATATGATCTGAGACGGCATATTCTCATCTTCTACATCTAATTAAAGGAGAGTGACATGTTTTCTCGGGCCCGAAGATTCCTGGCTGTGGAAATGGAGTGTGTTGTGACATAACCTAGGCTAGGCTTACACTTGCTCTAGGATACGGTTCAGGATAGTGAGGGGGCAGGAGATAGGCAACAGTCAAGTCGGCAAGTTTGCGGGATGAGCGAGGCAGGAAGAAGATGTGTATAGTATAGCTATAAAAGAGATAGAAAAGTCTCAAATGAAGTGTACAACTCCAGATAAACTCACTACCCCTTTTCATCCCACTGTCGCTTCCCATCTCCCTCGCTTCCCGCATCGAGTCAACATAGCAAGAGAGATAACCACCATCGTCATATTACCCCTTCAATAGAGCGCTACTCCTACGTCAGATAATCCGAGTCATCCTCCACGGCCATATTCGCCCAGCTTCTAAAAGCCCAGCTTCCAGTGTTACCCCTTATGACCCCCATACCCGGCCAGACCACGCCCCCAACAGACAACACAGTGTGATATGCGTAGTGCCAACATCGCCTCCCCTCCAAATATGCTTCGATTATCCGCGTAGCGAGATAAGTACCACACATTAGGATGCTAGACGTCGGGAAAAAGGAAAGTACTCATATCGAACCGACACTCCGAAACTCCGGTTATACACATGAGGATAATTGTTATCCCTGTAGTCACAATCTTTCTGTATGTAAATATATTCTCCGTCGCTGTCGCTCGGTAGCAGCTTCCATGTGAAGCAAGGATGAACGTCTCACCGCCTTGCTATGTTCGTTCGTGGGTGTGTCTGTCTGCATGGCATGGCCATTTTGGACCTCCGAGATGCAACGTCAAAGCGTACTGTAGATCCGAGGGTCTAGCCATGTAACCTATTCTCGCTCTCCCCCCTAGTCATAATGCATACGTAGATTCCATTATTATCGTAGTGGCGATGTCCTCCTGTCTGCCTGGAAATGGCGGTGGTGGTGGTGGTGGTGGTGTTCCAAAGGGGCTGTATACCCGACATCAATCGAGCTATGTACCTACCTCGCAGGAGATACTGCACTATCCATGCATAGACGTACGCCAATGCACACTGCATGGTACTTCCGCTGCAGCCAGCAGTGTAACAAAACTCGCCGTCGACGGTACCCAATAACACGGGCTCCAAGCCCATGGAACGAGGATGTCAGTGACCTATCATCAGCCCTACCTGTCCGCCGCGAACAGACCGCGTAAGTAAGTAAGCAAGCAAGCAAGTATAGTGACCAAGTAACACGAGAAGGGCTTGGAATCAGATATACGTGTAAGCTATTAAATTATCGCTTGTCGATCTTGCTAGGGGTGAATAGATGGGTACTGGATATCATTGGCAGGCGGATGGCCCGCCTCCCCTCGAAACAGACAGGTAGACCGTGACGATGCTAGTTAAAAGGACCAGGCAGTGAACCTCCACGTAGTGTAGGTAACGTCGTAGATGTGTCTGATGATATTCCTTATCTATCCCATGTGGCGAGCGAGATGAGCAGGCATGTCGTCTATACTATACCATACATACGTGTACATGTATGTATGTACACCGTCGGCGGTTTTCTCGGTTCGTTCAAGCTCGAATCGGATCGTGTGGTGAGTGTGTTTGTTCAGAGGAAGTACCTGACACCTAGGTATCATTCCCGCAGGATTCGATGTATGTGAACCAGGTTGGTTTCGGTACGTTAAGGGGCTAGTCTAACGGCGGGCATTACTCCTCGGTCCTTATCTCCTACCATGCAGTTCGACGACGGCGTTGGTTGACAACCCCTTGGTACCATGATAGAAAGCTTCTGGAAGGAAGTTCGTCCGCTTAGAATTGCCACAACAGTCACTCACCCCTTTCCCACGTTGAGCTTGGTGCTGACGCCGTCGATCATGAGGGCGGTCACATATTGTATGTCTACCGTCGGCCTTTACAATCATCAGTCTCGTGCCCCCTTTATCGCCGGTAAAACTACTTTGCGGTCACATTATCTAGTCACCTCCTGGGGCGAATATGTATGTGATCCGATGATCCGAGCTCGAAGAGTCAATGTGCGGCTCCCTCGCGTTTCGCTAGCTACGTATACTTCGAAACCCAGAATAGTCCAGCAGGATTTGTCAAGAGCGCAGAATGACCAGGCATCGTCGTGACCTACTTCCTGCACCTCTGCATACGATCTACAACGAACTCTAGCCCAACTAGACTATTTTGTGGTCTTCCATTGGCTCTCGGCATCTTACTTATACCATGCCGTCAGCAAATTCCTGAATAGAATCGTTCTTCTCCAGGCTTACCGCGTCACGTTTGCCTAGCAGGCAGCGGCTACTTCCGCAGAAGCCGGCCGAAATATAAGTAGTCTATACGATGAGAGTGAATCAGACGGGGAGTAAGTAAATGCGAAGGTGGCAAAAGATGTTTGTTCAGCGCAACGAGGTGATGGGGCTGAGATACTCAAAGCCACAACCAGCAAGTAGAGGCAGCGGTGATAGGTGTTTAAATCCTTGGGGTATAGGCACGGGTTTATAGGATGATTGGTGGTTATCGTGTAACTCGAGGTTTGTTTATAGAAAAGCAGAGTTATAACGGAAGTTCTGGTGCATGTTCTTCGCTTGGCTCATCGCCGACTCCGTCCGATCCTGCATGCATGGTGCAAATGCGAGGTCCAAAAACATCAATCACACAATACCAACTACAATGCAACAGGCAGCTTTCACAGAAGGATTGAAAAGTTCTCCGCACCCCAGTTTCAATCAGGGCATACTTTTCTCGCTTCAATCGTGATGAACAAGTAAACAATGTCGGTCGGTGGTTTTCGGCCCCTCCGATACCAAACCCCAGGAGTGTATGTGCTGTCGTCGGCGTTTGACCGCCGGATGCGGCATATCGCGATTCGGGGAGAAGAACTAACACGACTTAGCGAAAGCGACTGCAACGCAGCATGAAACTTCCGGAAGGGTATCCGCGACCGGTGCAATCAATCGAACAAGATTTAAATTTGAGTGGTGACGGTGATATCAACGTTGTATCCAGATGGAGCCCTTAGTAACAACCGCACCAATTAATTCCAAAGGTTGGTAACCTACTATGCAACCTCAAAATGCAAGACCACACAAATGGGTAAATGGGTCCCAATGCCGCGGTATTCAACAGCCCACAACCCCGTTTATGCCCTTCCCCTTACCCTTCCCAGCCCAGCTAAGACCCGCTAGACCCTGCGGGCCGCTGACCGCAACAAATGCCACGCTGTAATTACTAATGACCTACCGCGTGCCGTACACTGGGTTGACGTAGTGTGCGTAGCTGTATGCATGGATGACTTGGGGCTTGATGCAAACTAGACAGCCCCGTCGCAGATCCCTAACTCTAGCCGTTCAGCTCATATGATGACATCAAACGCCATAGTGCAGTATTGTCGCGAGAGGTTCATATTCAATATGGCCTTCTGGTCCCCCTTTTTTTTTTGTTCAATGGGTATATCCAGCATGCCCTCTTTATTCTATGTCTAGGCTTTTGGTGATGTACAGTAACAATGATTCTCCGAGCCTTTTGATAGAATTCATTCATGAGCGATCCGAAAATATTAACTGTTCCACAATCCGGACCGCGGCATCGAAGCTTGAGTTCTCGACTGCCCATTGACGTAGCTTATCCTGGACGACGTTCTGGATTGGTCGCATCGCCGGTATAAGGTGGCTCATGGGTGTCGAATTCTCCGCCATCCACAGTATCACGAGCGTAGCCATACAATTCTGGGAGAGTGTCCACAAGTATGGTGTCCTCTTGTCAATCATATCTACTGCATTGTGTAGGTATGACACGCACGAGTCAATACAAGTTTCGCACCTTTCCATGACAACGGGCGCTGGCAAGCTGAAGGGGTCCGACTCCAGCGATGAGGAATGTAGTGGCGATCGGTTTCCCTGGTGCCTAGAAATGGTCTGTAATAGGAATGGGCGGTAGATCAAGTGTCGTGCCATGTAGTATCGTACTCGCAAGGCACGTGGACGGTCGTTTAACGGATCCGTACCTTTTGGAAACCTGAGGTATTCTGGAATCGAACGATACCATTGCTCCAATTGTCGATTGAGCTCGGCACTAAGCGATAATAATTTGGGGAGGCCCAGTCTTTGCCAGATAAGAACGGGGTCGGGTGAGAGAATGGCATACCGATGAGTGTTGTCGGGGTTGTAGAGTGCGCTAAGAATGCGGTTGAGGAGCCGCCTTATCGCGTGCTCGGCAATGGAATAAATGTGGTTCCTATCGTCGGACTCTAAACTTTGAGGCAGAGGCATTGTGTCTGCCAATGGTTCAATCCCATTCCGATATACGTCGAGTTCAGCAACACCATCACTTGAGAGTCATCCGTTAGCAGATCGGTTGAACACCCAAATATACCAAAGGAAGAAGTCACCATTCAATCATAAAGCACTGCCAGTATACTCGCACTTCTGTATCATCAAACTCAGCATATGTGTGATTATTGTGGCGGCTGTTAATCGCGTCAGCTCTATTCTTCAGCATTGGGTAATCCGGAAAACGTAGGTAATCAAACGCACCGTTCCAAAATGCTATGAACTAGCCGTGATGCGAAGTTGCCCATTTTAAAACTATGCACTTCAGCATAAAAGGTTAGCGAGTGCTTCATTGGGCAATGCCAAGAGTTTTGGAAACATGCGGGGTCCGCGGCACTAGCAACTATACTACTCTTGCCTGAGGCTGTACAAAGCCTCTAAACCAGGGTTTTCGTTCCGGGCAACGACTCAAATGGAAAATAATGAATCTTGACATTACTTACGTGGTCGTCCCAAGTGTGCGAAGTATGAGGCCGCTAGCAATAGTGCCTGGCACGTTAGTATGCTAGGGCGAAACCCCCATAGTACCTCACGCGTCATGATCTTGAGAGCTGGTTGAAAGTATTCGAGACCCAACGTCTCAGGGGCTTTCTGATTATTACTCTGGGCTGAGGATAAAGCACCCAGAGCGTAGACACAGAGACATATGGCGTTCGTGATGCCATCAAGATCTTGGGCCTCTACTAATTTCGCCTGCCACGATCCGAACGTTCTTGGTGTAAAAAGCGGCATATGTGGATGAGCATGTTGAAAATAACTTGCAGCTAGAGTGTCCACTACAGGTCGCGAATAATTTCAGCAATCTTCTCTAGAAAAATGGATATTGGGGCGTTGGGATTCATTGTAGATTATGGACGAGAGATCTCTCCTAGTAAGGCCCAAAACATGACAGGAAGAGAATGCCTGATGAGGTTACTCACTAGTTCCGGGGTCTAGCACCGGCCAAGTCAATGGCCCATCATGAATTCGATCGAGTAGCCCAGGCAAGGGCAACTTTTCTTCTATTTGGAAGAAATAGTCACGTGGATATTCACCAATGACGTCGCGGACTTGTGGAAAAGCCAGGAGCGTCGTGGCTACAGCCGCATGGTTCTTAGGGATAAGAAACGGCGATGAGTCCAATGATGCATCCACATCAGTAGGCCATCTCAAAAACTCAGTCTGCTTCTCAGACTGATGGTCCGACTGGCTTGTAGGATATGGGCTTTGGCTTGAGCGAACATTCAACTGATGGATCTGTTGGCTCTGCTGCTCCAGTAGAGCTTCAATTCGACCAAGTCGGTCGATGACAGCAGCCGGGCTGCTTTCTTCGATTCTATAGCGTTAAATCTAGCAGTCAATCACTGGTTTCTTTGTCATCCATCGACACATTGAGGGCCTAACATACCTATCAGAGGGGAGCTCTTGATATACACAATCAGCGTTAGATTCTCTACACGTAAAGCACGGTTTCTTCCCGTCACATTTCCGTTTACGATGGCTGTGGTGCAATGCCATGTTAGCAGGCTCTTGCTCTTTTTATATGCCAGAAGCAGGAAGAGGCAGGATGACTAACCGACAGAAATCGCAAGCAAGAAGAGCACCTATTATACTATTAGTAAGTGCTGACGGTATGTAGCTAGCAGGTTGCAGAGTTCATACGCTTCCTTGTGTAATTCATTAGAAAGATTTCCACTCTAGGTGAATAGTTGAGACAAATAGAGCGAAGGAGCACTGCTAGCCTTCCAGGCGATATAGAGAAAGGCAAACCCCAAGAAGGGTAGTAGGTCTACATGTTATATAACTAGCTTGCTTGTTGAGCTCTTCCTCTAGGATCTCAGGGACCTTATAGAACAGTATCATTGTGGGTCGCATCACCTTGATAGCTGCCTTCGAATGAGATCCACGATGTAACACGGGATCGAGTAGGGTTGGTCATATAGTGTGGTGTGGCTTCAAGGTGGTTCTCGAACGGCCCCTGCCGAGGCGGCGTGTGGACTGTACTTCACATAATCCCTGCAGCTGTCATCGACCAGCCACGAGCCATAGAGCGGTACATTTCCATCGTTATTGTTATTGTTATCGTTTCGCTCGATGCCTAACCGTCGCGGCACCGAGCAGTCATTCTAATGTTAGCTCGATGCCGAGCGAGACGAGTTCGGCGAGGCCATGATTCCTAGCCCTACCGGTGGGTGCTTGTTCTGCATGCCGAAGTAGACTGCACGTAAATACAAATAAATCTGCCTCGATGAAGAGCGCAGAAGACGAGAAGCATTGCCAGATTCGCAGAAGGCCAGACTTGACATAGGCACGGAGTCGAAATCCTATTTCGGGTTCGCGCGATTCGCGTTTTTTCGGCGTAAGTACCTACTTACTATATCTGGCAAATTGTCTATGTAACCGGCTAGCCTACCGAGAGCGAGGGCGGTCTCTCGTCATGCTCTCTAAGCGGCCATTCCTTCCTCCGGTAAGATACCCTAGTAACTAGTGACGGGTAATTATGGGTCTGCTACCCTGCCCAGCGCACTAGGTAAGTTGTATCTTTTTAGCATTCAATTCCTTCGGGGGACGTATTAATATACAGGTAGTCTCCATATCACACTAGGAGGTATTCTAAGCCTGTATTTTCTGAACCCAGTTCAATTCGATTGATAAGTTGCTCTGGACCTAGGTATCTGAGTACCCAACATCCAATAAACATGAACCTAAGGACAACTAGAATTCTACCCTACCTAGGTAGGTAGGTAGGTAGGTTATGTTAGGCACCTGCTACATTTCGGTGAGTCGGAAACGGTCCTGTTCCCACTAACCGTCTTGGGTATAATTCATCTACGATATAGATTAGTCTACTAAACTGGGTTAGTACTTCTCTATTCATCAGCAAGTACCCATATTACCTAAGGTACCAACAACATTAGCTATCCTACTTCCTCACCGTTCTAGTATTACCCAACAACCACTGCACCTCACCATTACAGTTTCTCTTCAGTTCCTTCGTATTACATTATCATTGAGTTCTGTTTCATAGCCATCATCCAAACGCAGATCTTGATGTAAGACACCCATCTAGGTGTTTCAGAAGAGTTGCGTACGTTTGCCTGCCAACTATCTAGTCTAGTGCCGGACCAGCGGCGTGATGACCTCGTCAGTATACATCTATGTAACGTAGAGTTTTGCTAACAGTCACCCGCTGGGGCTTTTGCCACTCGAAGTCACGCACAGACGCAGCCACGGGATGCTTGCTCTCTACCGAACAGCGTTGCGTGCCGACCTCTCCTGCAGAACTACTCTAAAACCGGGGCTTCCTTCATATTAACCCTTCTACTAAGCCCGGATTACACGTGGCTACGGATTTTCGCCTGGAAGGGACCCGTCAGACTTGGTACGAAGACTTAATTCCATGCCAGGTCTATGCAAGTGCGTGGCTCCAGTTCGATATCATGAGCTGAAGGAGGCAGTGCTGATTTGCTCATATAAGGTTGTAATGATAACTCAAGATAACATCAAGTCATACCCAATGATCGAGTACCCGTAGGCGGCGAATACGGATAACACCGTCGGGGCTAAGACATCGTTACACCAAAGATATAGTCTTCTTGCCACAGCTTCATAGCCGTCCAGTCGATAGATGCGTCAGACCCAGAATATGCAGTCACTAGGTTGGCTGCGGTTCTGCGTAATTTCACCTTGATGTAAGTTTATGCCTCGTCTTCCTGCGGAAGATCGGGATGCTTTCGTGATGCTTTGGTTTACGTGACAGCGTAGCATCTTCCAGGCTAGCCTTATCCCCCACGTCTTACATCGCCACTCAAACGGGGAGGTCCGGTGGAACACTTCGAAGGCAATGCTCTTCTAGGCAGCAAACTGGAGCTCATTTCTTCGAAATAGGCTTCATCTCGGGCAGAAAGTCAGACCGCCTATACCCGTCAGCACCTAAATCTCAAACTATGGAGCTCATCCTCCCTTTTGACTTGCCATTCATCGTGAGGTATCTGGTATAGTCACCTCAGCATAGATTAAGGAGTTCGCCGGAACTTGCCTTGTCAGACGTGAAAAGGAGGCGGTGTCGTCTAAACGACGCTATTTCGTGTACTGGTTTAGGAGCTGTAGATTAGCGGTGGTGATATGCGGGCCTGATAATCATCACTGGAAAGGGAAAGTATGATTCTATATCATATTGGAGGTGATCTCAAGAGTGGCGTTGATTCTTTATTATACAGATACCTGTTTAGCTAGACATCTAAAATATATCATTTTTTTAAAGCGTACTGCCAACTTCTATAGGAAACCCGAGATGGCTCGAAGGGAATCCATCATTCATCAACGATCCGAAAACCGAGTTGTGGTCTCCTCGAACCCTAACCATGCCTACCAATAACCCCTCCAGATGTATTATATACGCCCCTTCTTGTGGCTATCGGCATGAGTGCACCAAGCAGCACATACGTAGGTAATGGAAGCTTTGATATTTCATTTTACGGCGACTTGACGTTAACGATATATGCAAATACGTAAGCGCGCAGGGTTATTCACAATCTCCAGTGCTGAGGCTCTACTCCCGCTCCCAGTTCCAGAGCGTCGGAACCGAACCCATCCCCCACACGTGGGATGGCGTCGGGAATGCAACACCGACATCAAGGCAGGGCACCTTACCTGCCAAGTGCAGAATCCATGCGACCACAATGGTCGCAGTACCGAGAATACCGAGATCGCAGATCTCAAGCGTGCTGGGACGGCTAAGATGAAGACTAGCTTGGTCTAGTCTAGAGCACTCGCATGCTAGATCCCGCACCATCATCTCCGGGGTATCTGGGTGGCTAGATGGGTTACCATTTGCGTTGATCGTGTTCTGCAGTACACCTCTACATCAGGGCTCTTCGGCACCGAGAGAAAGGCAAGTCAGTGTGTGTATTCACACAGACACCGCAGAAGCCGCCAGCTCATGGATCTCCATGCCATCTCCAACGTCAATGGCACACGTAACGAATCCCTGCAAATCCATACCTAGAGTGCTTACTCCCCCATGGGCCAGATCTCGACCAGGTATGTACTGTAGCGTTGCACGGGACGCCCGGGTCCTAAAACCGCTTAGGCATCGGGGGCGGAAGCGAACAGAGGGCGCCAAAGGGGCGCTGAGTAATGCTCCGTCACTCGCAGCGGTATAGAGTGCCGGTAGAACGGCACTGTCGCGTTCCATTGAGGCAGTCGTTTCTTACATATACGAGCGATAGAATGGAGTATTTTTTTTATTAATATTTTATCATTTTCCCTGTCCCGTTTAACGCCTCTAACTCCATTAACTCCCGTTCAAGTACCATTATTATTACTCCCTCTTTTCCCCCTCCCTTCCGCCCAGTTCTTCCATTCTTTACTGTCCACCTAGACACACCATAACAACAGCCTAAATTTTTCAAACCCCCAGCATCATCCAAAGTGAGGCGAAAGTGATCACTCCAGATTTAAGAACCTCGGGGCTTCCGATAAGTTTATGCTTAGGGTTAAAGATATCCTGCCGCGGCAGGCTAAGGCTAGGCGAATATTGCTCGATATGGCGGGTTGTTCGGGGCCGAACATTCTTTACATCACGTAGACGGCAACCGCCACGGGGAGCATCGCCAAATTCAAGGGTGAGCCCAAGATCATCGCCGAGCCAATGACCGGCTTGGGCGGTTGTCCGGAATGGGTGCCGTTGTTGTGGCCGGCACCCGGCTGACCGTCGGCCGGTTGATTAGGTGGGCAGGTAGGCGTAGCGGGCACGCTAGTTCCGGTGTGATAAGCAATGGAGGTCGTGGGACTGGGCTCCTCATCGGGTAGGCTGGGGTGAACAGGGCCACTTGCGGGTTGGTCGCGCTCAATCTGGTTGACGCAAGCGCCTGGGGTGAGCGCAGTTTGGGTTCGAGCGAACTCAGCATTCGTGTTGTAGATCTGCTGGATGGCCATGGCTTGGCTCTCAGGTGGGAACTTGTCCTTGTTGGCCCTGAAGAACTGGTTGCTTACCGCCTCTAATGAAGGATACGTGTTAGTGAAACAAATTTCGGCGTGCGTTCTGCTGAAAACTCGAAGGCAGATAGGGACCTGATCTGATGCCCTTCTGACCAACGGTCTGTTCGACAGTGGGACTTACCGAGAGTGAGGCTGTAGTTGTAAGCAAGGTCACAGATTCCCCAGGCCGCGAAGACGGGGGCGGCGGCTTCGAAGTCTGCGAGAAATTGGGATCCGATACTTGAAACCCGGTAGGAGACGTCGGCAATGCTCACGACGTCCTCGAGTGTCAGAGGTTGCATAGCCTCCGCAGTTTGCGTCCCGGATTTGAGGGTGTCAAGGAGAGCAACTCCAGCTGGGTGGAGAGATGCTGGGTCATTCTGAAAATTCAGGAGATGGTTGTCTACGTTTGTCATAGCCTGGAAAACGCCCTCGAGCAATCCTGCAATTGTCGTGGCATCTCGACGTATAATGCTCGCCTGCGCCGTAGCCGCGGCAGCGACAGTGGCAATTATGCTGACCTTCATGATGAGTAGTTGTATCGAGGATGATATTTCGTATGAAGAAGTTGAAGAGCAGGATTGAATACGAGTTGGGAGAGTGACGAGAAGGCCAGTCGAGTAATACTGGATAGGATATAAAACAGGTTGGTGAAAGATTCTGCTGGTGTTTATAAGTGTTTTACAATCAGCCGAAACGGTCAGACCATCCCGCTCATGATATGCAAGGGGGATCAAGCCTACGTCAGAGCGAAGATATATAAGTTTATGGTCCCTCCTTTGCCTTTTTAGTGGAAGTTATTCGATGTCTTCACCTTCATGGTAGACCAAGGCGCGTGATACGGAAGTCAAAACCCACATCTTGCTAGGGGAACCTAGACGTCTCGTCAACATCCCAAAGTAGTATTGTAGTAAGAGAAAGCTGATGTGCTTCCAAGATATTAGTCAAGATTTGCTGCCCACCATGTAAGTATACGAGAATGCCGAGAACGAAGTTGCTGTGATACTGCTACTACCGACACGGACCGAACTCTATTTCCACTCGGGCCTCGTCTTAGAGTAACGAATATTTCCTGTATCGCCGCATAGATCCTATAATATTCACCTGGGTGCCCAGGTATGACGCATTCTTGTAATTGTTGGGACGTTATTAGGGGTTCGGGCGAATGCCTAATTTTGTAATGCGATTCGATAACCATCGGCGGAGCATCCCTAGCGACCTTTAGTGGCAGAGCTAGGATGGTTACGATACAGCTTTCATCGCACGTCTGCTGCTGCTTCGTCACCTGCTAGGTCCAATCTTCATCTGCCGAAGCACGGGAATGGTGGGCTTGACAACTGGATTTACCAGGGCATTTCAAGGAACAGATCTTTGTAGGGCAGGTACAGTGCGCGAGATACACTCGTCAGGCAGTCATGAGAAAACCATTATCCCTCCAAACCCATTTCTAGGGGTGCGGCTAAAAATGGAGGTAGAGTTGAAGCTAAATGCCCCGGGCTAATCAAAGGCGAACGACGTCTGAGCTTGCGTAACATTGCCCGAAATAAGGGGCCGAATGTAGATAGCGATGACCAACGAATGTCCCGGGAGGCCATTCAAACCCTATAGCACAATAGTTGGCTGTATTTAAGTAGATTGAGGGATTTCAAGGCTCTTCAACGTTCAACGATTGTATGTTTGGTAGAGTAACCAGCAGGTATGAGACTACAAGAACTGAGGAGGGAGAATAGCACATACTTAGAGTAGAGGAAGTCTAGGTTTTACTGATGAAAACTGACTGAGGCGATTACCTATACACATTCTTGAACAGAAAGCCTACTTACACCACATCTCCTACTTCTCGTAGCTAGAGCAGCTACCCCTCCGTACTTATTACATGTAGGTACTTAGCAACATGACTGCTCTATGGAGTACATGATTGTATCAGAGTTTTTAGCAGGGCTGGATAAAAGTACCGGACCTTGATAGCGGCCCTCGTGCCGTATATATGTATTATTGAAAGCTGGCTTTTGATAGAGCAGTCTTGTAAGTACCTACCTTAGCGCCCCGGGGGGGTTGTAGGTAAGGGTTGCAGGCAGACTTACCGGCCTTGAAAGCCTTGCTGCAATTGGCACTAGATTTCGTATGCTTTCGACGGCACGAGACGATTACTATAAGGCTTTTATATATGAAATGCTTATATTTTAGAAGTATTTTTTTAAGCAGATTGTTTAACCGCTGTACGACCATGTTAAGTGTAAAATTATGTCCAGAATAAAAAAGTGAACAGCTGTAGAAAGGGTAGCTGGGTAGCTGTAGAAGGGGTAGCTGCTATAGAAAGGGTAGCTGCTATAGAAGGGGTGGCCGCTATAAAAGGGGTGGTAACCGTAGCCAGCTGTATAAGGGCTACCTTTATAGATTAAAGCTAGGTATATACCCCTAAAAAAAAGGACCTTATATAATTTTATTAATAGTATAGCGGATTAGCTACCCGCTTTGCTGCAGTTAGTACTTGTATACTTACTATAAGGTATAGTGTTCGAGTCCTAGCTGCGGCGAAGCGGGTGGCCCTTTTTTTTGTTTTTTTTTGCTATATTTTTGTTATATTTAACGGACATGGTTATAGCAAACGGACATAGTTGTAGCAAGGCTTTTTAGCTGGATAGATTTTTATTTTGTATATAATTTATATATAGATATAGAATCGATCGCTTGATATGGTTTTAAACGTTGATATGGTGGATACTCTGTAAGAATTTAGTAAGGTAGTTTAGTAGACATGCTTTCTAATTTTCGACATGGTTGCAGTAACCTTTACCTATACCCCCCCGGGGCGCTAAGGTACCTACCTAGGTACGTAAGTGGAGGGGGTGGTAGATGTAGCTGGAGGTCAATTGGCTGTGAATAAACCGGGAAATTACTGTATTAGGACTCGAACCTACCAGGTAGGTACCTAGTGTATCTTCCAAGTTCTGTCCGCTTACATAACATTTCATACATCTCTTCTTAGGCTTCTTAGGTAATATCAACTGCCGAGGTACGGGCACCAGATACCTAGGCCCAGGGGATTGATCCACCCTTCGGATTCACTCCTGGTGATTAGGTACCTACCTGCTTGTACAGGTAGTGTTATGCTAAATCCTTGCACAACCAACCTTCGATCTCTGCTCTTCTCAATCACTTCGGGCAATGCTACTTCTAACATGCCTCCAAAGATAAGTTGAGGAGCTTCATCGTTGAAGTTATCGACGAATAGGATAGAAGGACAATGCGCTGGAAGGCCCCATCATTGCGAGCGCGCCTCATCCTTTGGCCAAGGATGCTTGGCACTGATCTGATCTCGTTGACAACATGGTTTCGGTACTGCTGCGGAGAAAACTTTATTGGATGCCACTGTCGCGCTGGCATTACATAACCTGCAGTAACCTGATATATATGTAATCCGGACCGCCAAGCTAGCCACTTACGCAGTATGAAGGTACTATCCACGGTTGCATCTGTACTGGCTGACGAGGGCGTACCTAAAACAGGTCCAGATGATGCTAAGTAAGTACTTAGTTATATCTATATACCTAACACTAGGTTTACGGCGATAAAAACCACCCTCTTACTTAACTACCTATGTAGTGATCGTTATCCTGCCTACCTAGGTACGTAGTACGGTACCTAATGCGTGGTCGATATCCATACGCCCAATCCGCCATGTCGGGTGTTTCATAGACAGCTTGGCGCGTCGGCATCCGTCGTTCTGGCGCCCGTCGCTTGAGATCAACCCCGGTTAGCCAAGTCCAAATTTGCCCTTTCCGGTAGGTCGGCGGCAGTAGCCCACCTACGTTGGCCACACTTTCTGGCTACGTTGGCCAATGTGGCGCCACTTCGAGCCGGGGGCTATGTACCTATCCTATTACTTACCTAGGTAGGTATACAT
This sequence comes from Xylaria longipes, assembly GCA_025201785.1. Taxonomy (NCBI): domain Eukaryota; kingdom Fungi; phylum Ascomycota; class Sordariomycetes; order Xylariales; family Xylariaceae; genus Xylaria; species Xylaria longipes. Next base: position 247,523 of record MU619700.1, read on the forward strand.
TAAACTCCTCGCCCTACCTAGGTACGTTATCTGGCTTTATAGTAACAACTATAGTTAGAATCTGGGCTAAAGTATTATAAGGCGTGTTATAAACCTTGTAACTTAGCTTATATATTTTTTATATTTTTACGATATATATAATAGCGTTAAAAGCTTAAATCTAAGGTTAGGTATAGATATATAGTCCCCTGCTCTGATCCCTACCTAATTTAGGTGGTGTAGAGAGCAGATCTGTATGGCGTAAAGGTTGGCCAACCTAGCCAGAAAGTGTGGCCAACGTAGGTGGGCTAGGCGGCAGTGGTGGTTGCCCTTTTGGACAATGCCCCTGCCAGTGCCGCAAAATTAAGGGTAAAGAATTAGCGTCCTCCTGTGACAGATTCGTTCATCCACAGCCCATCGATGGATGCTGCACATAATTAAAGATCTGCATGCTGATTTCTCTCTTGACGCCGTCCATCTTCCACTCGCTCTCTCCCCCGATGAGACTTTTCTCTCAATACATTCGTTATTCGCGGAACGCTTGCGGCCGTGCCCCATATTGTCACTCATTTCTTGCTGGTTTGAATTTCTGTCATTCTTTTAGAACACGCGATTGATCACTCGTTCGACTTACTAGCACCAACTATTCTCGAACTTTTCGATATACTTGGTCAATCACTTAGCTCCATTAAATTCTCTACCTATAAGCATGCTTTGCTACACTCTTTTGGTCTTGGGCCTCGCCGGCCAGACCCTGGCCGAGTCCCTTCGTGAGCCATACCAGCCGAAGCTCGCTCGTATGTCTACTAGAAATATCTTGGGTCTTCAACGCCGCGTGATAGAGGGATACGCTCCCATGGAACAACTCTGTAGGGAGGGCGATACGTGTGCGGAGGCTTGTGGGAAGGGATTTAAGCAATGCGCTTCCAAAGACGACTTAACTCACTGTTTCAACCCTTTAAAGAAACAAACATGCTGCCCAGGCGGCACTGGTGGTGAGTAATTGGCCGACCATCGTCCAGTTCCTATAGTGCTGATCCCCATGCAGACGCCTGTGACAATGGATACTTTTGCAGTGCCGATGAGAAAGGGGAGACGTGGTGCTGCCCTGATGGTCTGAGCTTGAAGGAATGCGCGCAAAAGTACCACATACCAGGACCACTTACTTCTCAGGCACCACACATTTCGACAACCTCAGCGACAACCTCAGCGACGACAGCAAAAACGACAACAAAAACCAAAGCCACTAAAACGAGCCCGGCTGAAGCTTCCAATACCTCGGAAATATCGGCTTCTACAGGCAAATCGGCCATTACGAGTACAAAGTCAAAGAAGCCGGAGAGTACGGAGAGCACAACCACTCTCAAGACTGTACATCACGAGTCTACCTCGAAGTCTAAGCCAAAGGAGACGACTACAGCCACCCCTTCCTCGTCAACAACTACTCTCCTCATCGACGTGAGCAGTGCCTTAGTTTCTACCGAGGCTGCGGCTACGCAGACTACTGCTTTAGATTCGGCGCCTTCTTCAACACCTTCTTCAACACCTTCGACGCCACCCGCTTCAACCTCCACCGGTATTATCGGCACCAACGGGAGCGGTAGCCTTGGACCTGTCAGTGGCCTTGTGTTTTTCATTGCCGGCGCGCTAGCTGCCCTTGTTTGAGGCAGTTTGTTGTTGTAGAACGTTGAACGAACCCTCAATTTTCCTCTCAGACGTATCAATACGTCTTGTCAGACTATTGCCTGACATTCTTCCGCCAATGACGTCCGGCGCCACAAGACTAATTGTAATACCGGGATTTCTCGTTCATGGCGTCTGGCTAGATTCGGCACTTCGTAATATGGAACGCGTCTAATACCCCCTCCTATGTTCGGTAGCTTCTACCCTCGATGCATTTGCATGGATGACCTAGCATTTACCTAGAGCAACTAAGGATAAGCTAGGATGAGGCATGCTTAGGTGTGGCTTTATCAGCCTTAGCTGGGTGGATTTCATGACACTACGGCCGCATGGCTTATGTAGCTGAAGCCGCTCTCGATACAATTTAGATTTTTCTAGGAACAAAAGTAAATAATGAATGATACCCCTGTGTATTTCTGCTCAGATAACCAGGTTCGCGTTGTTTACGGATATCGAAGCTGCTGGGTGTCCAGCCGTTTGACCAGGTCTCACTCGCTCAGCGTTTGCGTAGGGCACATGGATGTGAAGCCTTGAGTGCTGGCCAGACACCAGCATGCCAAAACCCATCTTCGCCAGTAAAATTGATCTTTTGCTTGGCGGATAGGTCATATGTTGAGCTGCATAAGTGCGCATGGACATATAACCATCCAATAAGGCTTGCCAATTGCCCGTGGGTTACAGTACAAAGCACTAGCGGGCGACACAGTGCAAAGTGGTGGGCTTGATTACTGTGCGGCGTTCCAGATAATGGGGGGAAACTACCATTCAAGAACGTTCTGAACATGATATCGTACTGTGTATAGATTCGACTAGAGAACCCTTGTGTTCCCTGCCAGCTACAAAACCCGTCGTCGTGGAGCGCATGGGCTTCCGATTGAGGTCATTCATATGTTTCTATCCCTGGTAGACATGGCATTATACTAAGGTTAGCAGCATCTGCATCGTGACTGTTCTCTTATTTGCCGAGACATCCACGGTTGTTTTCCCTCCCGATGCCGCGGCTCTCGTCGCCATCACCAGACATCAGACATCAGACATCAGACATCAGACATCAGACATCAGACGGACCGTCCAGTGACACCGGCTGCTCGCGCTTGATTGTTGCGCAGAAACGTGTGCGAATCAGCGCTGGATGAGGCGCCCTCCTCGAGCCCTTCGAGCCCTGAGCAACTTTCCGCCATCCCTTGCGCGAAACAGCTCAATTACCCTTGCATCGACGACAGCGCACTCCCGCCCGTCCCATTTCGCATCCTCCCGAGCCCGCCGATTATTCACAACATCGCCCAAGTCACGGCAGTCTTCAACCGCCATCGCCGCAACTGCAGCCATGACAAGCCCTATCTCGCGATCGAAGCGGAAGGCCGCCTCCCCGGCCGACGACCGACCCGTCAAGCAGTTCCGCCACGGCTTGAACGGCAAGAACTCTCCCGGCGAGAACACGCCCGATCTCGAGCTCACGGGCTTCATAGCCAAGAGCGACAAGGAAGACGACGAGGTCCCCGTCTTTTATCAAGCGCAGCCCGCCGACACCGCCGAGTGGCAAGCCACCATCGAGAACGTGGTACGATGCGTCGTCTCCATCCGCTTCTGCCAGACCTGCTCCTTCGATACCGATGCCGCCTGTGCCAGTGAGGCAACTGGCTTTGTTGTAGACGCCGAGAAAGGGTAAGAGACGTGAAATCCTCCCGCTCCCTCCACTATGCTAACGTCCGGGGAAGCTTGATCATCACGAACAGACATGTCGTTGGTGCTGGACCTTTTACAGGCTACGTTGTCTTCGATAACCACGAGGAAACGGATGCGTATCCCGTCTATCGCGACCCGGTTCACGATTTCGGCATACTCCGCTTCGACCCCAAAGCTATCAAGTATATGCCAGTGTCTGCCTTACCCCTTCGTCCAGACCTCGCGAAGGGTAAGTCGCTGTCTGCCCTTTCTCGGAAGCCTGTCCCATGGTGCTGATTTTACTCGTGTTAGTGGGTGTTGAGATTCGAGTTGTTGGAAACGACGCTGGCGAAAAGCTAAGTATTCTTTCGGGCGTTATCAGTCGTCTCGACCGGAATGCCCCCGAATATGGCGAAGGCTACAGTGACTTCAATACCTGTTACTACCAAGCAAACGCCGCCGCCAGCGGAGGTAGTTCGGGAAGTCCTGTCGTCAATATCGACGGCTTCGCCATAGCCCTACAGGCTGGTGGTAGATCTGATGGCGCATCGACGGATTATTTCCTTCCTCTAGATCGTCCTCTACGGGCTCTACGCTGCATCCAAGAGGGCAGGCATATCGACCGTGGGACGATTCAGTGCCAGTTCCTGCTTAAACCCTTCGATGAATGTCGCCGGCTCGGACTCACCGAAAACTGGGAAGCGGCGGCTAGAGAAGCTTTCCCCAAAGCCACCAATATGTTGGTAGCTGAGATTGTTCTTCCCGAGGGACCATCGCACAGCAAAATTGAAGAAGGTGATGTTCTGCTAAAAGTCAATGGCGAGATGGTTACACAGTTTATACGTCTGGACGATATCCTGGACTCCAACGTTGGAAATACGGTTCGGTTAACTCTGCAACGAGGCGGTGAGGATGTTGAGGTGGATGTTGAGGTCGGAAATTTGCACGATATCACACCAGACCGCTTCGTCACCGTAGCTGGAGGGAGCTTCCATGATCTTTCCTACCAGCAAGCACGTCTATATGGTGTTGCGTGCAAAGGAGGAGGCGTTTATGTTTGTGAATCTACAGGCGCTTTCCGTGTGGATTCTGCCGATAGTGGGTGGATGATCCAAAGCGTCCAGCATAAGAAAACTCCCGACTTGAAGACTTTTATCGAGGTCATGAGACAGATTCCTGATAAAGCGCGAGTTGTTATCACTTATAAGCACTTGCGGGATTTGCATACCCTTAACACTGCAATCCTTAACGTCGATAGGCATTGGTCTACGAAGATGCGACTCGCAGTCCGGAATGATACGACAGGTCTATGGGACTTCGAGGATATCGGGGATCCCCTGCCACCAGAACCAGCAGTGCGCAGGAAAGCTGCCTTCATTCAGTTGGAGCACACTTCCCATCCCGCTGTTGCCGATCTGGTCCGTAGCTTCGTTCGTGTTACGTGCGTTCTACCGCTTAAGCTGGATGGTTTTCCACGAAACCGGAAATGGGGCATGGGTTTAGTGATTGACGCCGAGAAGGGCCTTGTCGTAATTTCAAGAGCCGTCGTACCTTACGACCTATGCGATATCTGGATCACAATTGCGGACTCTGTTCTGGTACAGGGCAAAGTCGTGTTCCTCCACCCCCTTCAGAATTATGCCATTGTTCAATATGATGCTAGCCTTGTTGACGCGCCAGTCATGAGCGCAAGGTTAAGCACAGACAATATCGCGCAAGGCGCATCTACCACTTTTATTGGGTTCAATCGGAGTGGGCGGATTGTGCACGCTGCCACTAGCGTTACTGAAGTCACCGCCGTCTCCATCCCTGCGAACTCCGGTGCACCAAGATACAGAGCCACGAACGTCGATGCGATCACTGTAGATACTAACCTTAGCCAGCAGTGTGGAAGTGGCGTGCTCGTCGACGGCGCGGGTACCGTTCAAGCATTATGGCTTACTTACCTCGGTGAAAGAGTTCATGGCTCTAGGGACGAAGAATATCACCTTGGGCTTGCTACGCCAACGTTGCTACCAGTGCTTTCCCAGATTCAACAGGAACAGATACCTAAACTACGCATGTTATCGATGGAGTTTCGAGCTATTGCTATGTCCCAAGCGCGCATCATGGGCGTATCGGAAGAATGGATCGAAAAGATTTCGGAAGTGAACAAGCACAGCCACCACCTCTTCCTAGTCTCAAAACGCACATTCGAACGCGGAAATCATCCAAGTGTCCTCCTCGAAGGCGATGTCATCTTAACCCTAAATGGTAAGATGATAACGCGCGTGACGGAGCTGGACATTATGTATTCGAATGAAGTCCTGGACGCCGTCATTGTCCGCGAAAGCCAGGAAATGCATCTCCAAGTACCGACGGTACCCGCAGACGACGTCGAGACGGATCAAGCTATCTCATTTTGTGGCGCGATCCTGCATGTGCCACATCTTGCCGTTAGACAGCAAATCAGCAAACTACACAGCGAGGTTTACGTGTCGGCTAGAAGCCGTGGATCGCCGGCTTACCAGTATGGTCTTGCACCTACTAACTTCATCACCCACGTCAACGGGAAACCAACACCAGACCTAAAAATGTTTCTCGAGGCTGTGATCAAGATTCCAGATAACACTTGTAAGTTAACTCGCATTTCTTTGCCTTGTTATATGATTATATGGGGCGTATCTAACTTGGCTGTAGATTTCCGAATTCGAGCAATGACATTTGACAATGTTCCATGGGTTGTCACCATGAAGAAGAACGAGCACTACTTCCCCACTATGGAGTGGATCAAGGATGGCTCGGAGCCTTGCGGCTGGAAACGCATCACATACGAGAGCCAAAGTGGCAGGGCTATCGAAGGCGAGCCCACTGACGGTATGGTACCAACCACAGCGGATGACAACGGCGATATATGCGAAGACGATGCGGATGGCATGGTCTAGGTCGATGCGGCTCTCTTGCTGTACAATTTAGGGGGTTAGATTTAGTAATACCCTTTGTAGCATAAGATAGAATATCGTTTGTTAGGTATAAAAGCATAAGGAAAACTTGTGAGCGGGCTTCGAAATGCAGTTCAAGTTGTATAGATACTTGGAGTCTTGTGTGTTGTGCTGCTGTGAACCCGCCAGTGTATGAATCTGCCAACGTCTCTCTCGTGAACATGTTTGGTTGCCGTAGGTAAGTTGCCCAGGTGCACAAGCACAGATAAACTACGTGCCTTCCACCACAACAACCTGTATCTGCATATACTACCCGCATTGTCTACTTCAAGGAGTCCTCTTCATCAATTTTCTTATCCTAACACCCAAGTCTACTCTACGCTTCTACCTGCATACTGTGTGTTGAAGGCACGTAAAACATCTCTGTAAGATATCATGTCTCTTACCACTATCTCAATTCGTTTCCACATAAAATTGCAGCTGCTGTGTTGTTTTGAGAATCTGGTTTAGCCCAATAAGCTCAACTCACAGCCTCCTACGTAGGTAGGCAGTATGTACCAGCCCGTTAGCTGTATCCAGGTGGTTGTTTAGCAAGAGCATGTTCTTGACCATAGTAACCACCAGGCCCCCGTTCCCAGACTACATCCATACTACCTTATCTTCAAAGTCCCAGATTCTCTTCTTACCACTCTTACCCTCCCCTTCTATCATCATTACCATCTCTTCTCACTGACCCTTGACCACCAGTTTGGCAGCTCTGCAGCACATACAAATACCTGTATACCGTCCTACAGTCTAAGTTTGTGCTTGGACTACCTGAGGTACTTGCACAAAGCTTCAAGTTAACAAGGTGAGTACATATGTCCATACATAACGATTCTAAAATACCTGCTTGCTATCCTTACCCCTACCTTCCTCTCTTGCCTCTATGCCCATGTAGCTAAGTACCTATCATTATTTCTCAATACATGTAACTACTTCTACGGACTAGCGCCAGATTCAAGCTGCAAATCACCTCTCTACCTGCGTACCTACCTAAGTACATGTTCAAATTTCCCTTCTCTTGGTATACTTAGACATCTTATCTCTCTCCCCAAGCTTCAGACTTCCCAGTTCCCCGTTCTGTTCTTACTCAACCCTACCTAGAACACTTCTGCACCTCATACCTCACCACATACTTGGTATCACAACCAACTGCGGACCTGTTTCCTACCCTCCACTTCCTTCGACCCATACTTACCTCCCGTCAACGCTTGCAACCTAACAAGTCTTTCTACATAACTCTCTTCGTAACTCACTACTACTATTCATACCCAACACCACACTCACCTAACACCCGAGCCACAGACTCCCAAGGACAACAACTCGACACAATGGCCGATCGTGGAGCCAAGAAGTGGACGGATGATGAGAAGGCAAGTTACACTTCTATTGTACCTACCCAAATTGGGCGCCATCACAAACTCTTATCATTCCTCGCTTCATTGTCTATGTTACCTCCCTCATGCCTTTCCCAATGAGACTGTTGTTCTATCTCGCACGCCTTCCCATCATATAACACTGCCAGATTCCACCTTCGATTCCTTTCATTCAGCAGTGTGCATGGTAACTAATAGACCCAGACCAAGTTCCTCGTCCAGGCTGTCAAGCAAATGCAAGCCGGCGGCGGAAAGATAAATTACAAGCAGCTTGACGTCGAAGGTCGCACTCCGAAGGCCCTCGTCCACCTCTGGGACAAGCTTTCCAAGGACACGGCCTATTCTAACCAGGGCGGCGATACTGATGGTGCTGGTGACTCGGCCGAGCCCGGTACCGAGCCCTCGACTCCTGCCCCCAAGCGTGGTAGCGCCAGTAAGTACCCTATGCACCTATTATACTTGCCCTGGTGCTTTTCGAATTTGTCTCCGGAACGCTCTGGATTTTCCAGACAGCTACCCGGAACTCAAAATGCTTTGACAAGGTATGTTTTTATTGGGATTCCATGCTAACAGCAATGCAGCCCCCGGAAGTCGCAAGCGTACTGCGCAGACTGCTGCTATCGGCGAGGGCGACGATGCTGGTGAGGCACCTGGTACGTACTTCGCTATTTCTATAGTATATCATTCTCATGTCTCGTTATTTACACAACCTCAACCAATGCCTTCACTTCCATCGTCAACGTTTGACTCGACATCTTCTGCCCCACACCCTCTGAATCATTCCTCGACATCGTGCTACGAATCTATCCAATACCTATGTTCACTAATCCATCCCACCTCTATTATCTCTCTCTCTCCAGACTACCCCCTCTCTTTCGAGACTCCACACCAACTTTCATGTTTCTATACCTTGCCCACACACAGCGTCCCCCATCAGCAGCACTCGGCCATAGAACTAACACCACCACCATCCAGCCACTCCCAGCGGCCCCAAGCGTCAGCGCAAGGCACCCACAGCCAAAGCCAGAGCCAAAGCTGCCGCAATCATCCAAGCCGTCGACGAAGACGAGCCCGAGGAGACCAAACCGGATCTAAAGATGGAGGAGCAGCAAAACGGCCTTGCTGATGAAGAGATCTAACGGAGTGATACTCGTTCACCTATCCGTCCAGCCATCCGAGTTACACGATAACTTGGACTCAGCACGATCCCTTTACTAGCCCAGCACTAGTTATGCTACCCCCTTCATCACATTTCGTTTCATTCCTCTCGCCCTCGTTCTATCACGTCTCAGGAATTTCTCGTACATCGCTCCTTCGCGAGCTCGTCCAAGGACATGCAGCAGCAAATTCCAGACAAGACAACTTCCGTCAAGAACAGAAGGAAGCAACATTTGATCCCATATGATGTTTGCGAAACCTTCATTGGCATTGGCGTTGATATCGACGGCATTGACGTTGGTAAAGGTATGTCTTTCACATCCCACTGCCTCTCGATCCTAATATTCCCACCGACAAACATGTCCATCATCTATCTACGACTCAGCGCATTTCACTAACCTATAATCATAGATTTCACTATTCATTTTTTCTACATTCGCTTTTCTTAAGAATCTGGACCTGTAAATTGCACCGATTAGGGAATTCTGCACTCATCGGGAGAACATTTCCCTATCCATAGTCGACCTTTTCGCAACTTGGAGGAGATAACATTGCAGAAATCATTGGCCCGGAGATTCAGGGATATGGCACGAGATAACTCACTTTCATTCGCGAGATTAGTAGTTTTCATTTGCACCTGAGGTAGATGAACTCACAATCAAGAATTATGCGATGCTTTAAACTTGGGGGTTTTAGTCTCATTTCATGCACTGTGACTTTTTACTATTATATTATGACTGATTAGTGCAGTATCCTCAACTCTCACGACTCAAAACCAGAGCTAAGATGACCTTATTGGCCTATTTGGTCCAATTACAGACTCTACATCAGCATCTTTCAAATACTCTGTACAGACCCTTCAAATTAGCCAGCTCTAGCACACCACCCTTCATAAATGATTTGGTCGCCACAAGCCTCGCCTTGAACGCAGGAAAGAAAACATGTTCCACGGCACGACGAACATGCGCTCTCCGCGCCTTAATCTCATCCGGCACGTCCTCCTCCTCCGCCTGATCATTCCCGGGGAGCGGTGGTAGTTGCTCAGGTACGTAGAAGGTAGCGAGTTCTCTCAAGAACGAATCGAAGCATAGTTTCTCGTCTGTCCAATTGACGTATGGGCCGAGTCGTAGCAAGAACTGCGGAAGTTTGGCCATGGATGGGGTATACCCCTTGATGAGCAGCGGGATGCTGAGAAGCTCGCCCGTCGGGGAGACTTCGACGCTAAAGTACTCGAGCAGCATCTCCCGCCTCTCAATCAGCTGTTCGGCAACTCTCTCCACGACCTCTGCGACGTCGAAGTCGTCGTCGTCAGCCGACGTGGCTTCTCCGTCGGCTATCTTCTCTTGCTCGGCAGCGATGTTTAGGACCTCCCGTAGATCTAGTGCCGGCTGAAACTTGATGACGCCGAAGTTGCCGAAGTCGGTCAGACCGACTTGGTAGAAGTACTCAAAGCAAGCGCGCCCGTAATCTACTAAGAAAAGCTTTACGCCACCCTGGATGGCGGCAAGCCGCCTTTTTTCATCCACGACGCCGACAAATGTGTGATTAGCAATGATTTCTGTTAGCTCGTGATGCATATCATCGCGCACGGCGGCGCGAAGATCCCGTACGCTAGTCAGACGGCAATATACCGACTCGCGATCTGTGGCCTCATATTCTGGCTCGAGACTGGCATTTGCTGCGCTACTCTCAGCTGCGATGGCGGAACCTGAAGTTTTGCCAGCCGTGGGAAACATGCTAGTAATTTTACGAAGAGAGGCATCTGTGCGCACGAGGTTGTTCTCGTAGGCACGGGCAGGAGTCTTCCGAGAAGTTGCCGGGGTCTTAGCCGAAGAGTCGTCAGTATCCTGAGAAGTTCCGCTTGGGAGGATAGTGCCTGGGAGTAGAGTCTGAGTCATGAAGGTCCGGCTCGTGTCAACTGCTGCCAGTTTCTCCCGCACTGTTTCACAGACGCACTGTATTATTTCGTCTTCGTTGAGGAAATTTACCTCTCGTTTAGTAGGGTGGACGTTGACATCGACCCTCTGGGGGTCAATTTCCAGGCTCAGGTAGACGAACGGATGCCCGCTCTTGGGCAAGAAAGCCGAATATGTTTGCTCCACGGCCTTCTTTATATTCGACGACTCCACACTGCGGTTATTGATGAACAACAAAAGGGTCGTTTTTTTGATGTGGTAGTTGGCATTTGTAGCCCATCCAGATGCCTTGAAACCCCATCGATCATCAGAAGCGGAGAATTGAATCAGTTCGTTAGCTACGTTACCACCGTGGATTTGACGAATCCGGTCCAGGATCGAGGCTTGTGCTTGTACAGAGATAGAGGTCCCGGAGTCACCGTGCTTTTTGCAAGAAAAGGCAACGCCGGCGCAATGAATGGCGTACCGCCCTACCATATCAATGATTTTGTTGTATTCATCGGACGTAGACCGGAAAGCCCTGCGTCTGGTCGGCACGTTGTAGAACAGATCCTCAACAGATATTTGTGTGCCACCTCGGCCTGCTGTTGGCCTGGGGTCTGGCGACTGACCGGGTTTGGCAGGCGAAAGTTTGCCACCGTCATAGTGAGCACGCCATGCGCAATTAGAATCCTTGGTCTTCGTTGTCACTGTGAGATGAGCAATGTGGCTAATGCTAGCAAGAGCCTCGCCTCGAAACCCATAAGTGCAAATACTGTTCAGGTCTTCAAACTTCTTGAGCTTAGAGGTGGTGAACCTCTCACAAAGAATGGGGAGATCCTCTTTCTGGGAGTCAATGTCAGCACAGAGCGAGCGTCATTAGAGATGGACAAGCGACGTACATCAATACCATGACCGTTATCTGTGATTTGCAGTAGCTTCAGGCCACCGTCTTTTACGAGAACCTCAAGTGATGTGGCTCCCGCGTCGACCGCATTTTCAATTAGCTCCTTTAGAGCGTGGACCGGTGCTACGATAATTTCACCGGCGGCGATCTTGTTGACGACATCCGGGTCCAAGGCCTAAAAAAGCAGTAGCCGTTAGCTCGAGGCATTTACGTATCTCACGCACAATGAACTTGCCTGGATGCGACGTGGGGCGTTGTCCTCCTCTGCCGATGACGGAGGATCTTTCCGCTTGGTGCCCCTTGGCTCATCAATTTCCATGTCATCGGCCATGACGGCCTGCGAAGACTGAGGGCGCAAGTGGAAAAGAAGGCCAACAAGGCTCACTTGTGGGGCCTCGGCGTCTCGGTCATTCCTCTATTTCTCAAAAACAAGCCCTGTGAGGCGCTGGGCCGGTGCTGGGCCGGTGCTGGGCCGGTGTTGGTTTCAGTCTGGTGTTTGGAACCTGTCAAATGGGCTGGGGCCCCTATGAGGTGGGAGCAGGATGTTACTCAAAATCATGGATCGTAGGCAATTTCAAAACCCGTCGCATTGAAGTGGTGGACTCTGGTGAGTTTAGAAGTATGATAGCTGGCTTCACAATGCAAGCGCTTGGGAGGAAGTGAGATGGCGACTGCCTGATATCTTTTGAGGTCGGCCAGCACTAAATCCTGATTGGCCTATCTGACGCGCTGAAGCTGTCGGGCATTCGGTAGTTGGCACACAGACGCACTGTACGAATACACTGTGTGCTTCCCAACATCTCTCCTGGCTACCAGGTAGGTACCTACTATTCAGTCATTAACCCATCATCAGTACTATTTATTACCTATAATATCTCTTGATATTGGAATGCGGTTTCTCCGTCAATTGAAGCCCTTCAATCACAATTATCTTTCTAGAATGCACCTAAGGTTACTATACAGGCTCCCTCATTGTGTGCCGCCATAGGCTGGGGGGCCTCTTCCCTCTTAAAATAAAACAGTGGCTGACTTAGTTTGGGCGGTAAGACGTGAATAGATTCTGCACCGGCTTCCATCCCTCGATCTGATCCTTCGATCTGATCCTTCCTGGTCAGCCACACCTAGTTCGTGAATGCGAGCCAGGGGTGTGACGGCTGTGCCCCAGTATAGCAGTAGTCTAAGGGTCCCGCGTCTTTTGACCTTGACCCGATTCTGTAGCCCCCAACAAGCCCGGAGCAAATCTTCAGCATTCACATCACTTATACATGTACTTACTTGGGTTGATCATACGGTCCCGACAAAGGTTGGAAATGACCTAGAATATCCACCAGGTACTAATATTAGGTCGGTCGTGCCCATCTAGACCACACCGCTAGCACTCACCTACTCATTAGGGAGTTCCATGTGCTTCGACATGAAGCAAGCATAGTACTATTTCGAATTTCGACGGCAAACAATAGTCCAGCATTGGGCCACCAGACCAGATGACTTGCGACAAGTGCAAAAACACCCTTGCTATTGTGGCTTCCTGTCATAATAACCCTTGCTCCCGTCTTTTTGAATGTCTATGTGGTAGTACGGTAGTCTGGTTCAAACTCATGCTTTTGTCATCATAGCATATGCAAAGTAGCTGTCCCTACCTTGCGCAAAATTTTCTCCGCCTTACTTACATAGCAACTCTTGTTACGATTACAAGGCAGAATGAATGTTTGCCAGCCTTCTTTTCTTATGTTAGGGCAGTGGGTGCAAGGCGCAGTCAGCGTTGTGGTTACTTTCGTCTCATAGACCGATAGGTTTGCTAGTACAGTCGTTCTTTCTCCATGTGATATATTCATAAGAACAAACTAGCATCTGGTTGCCTCCTAGAAAGCACGATATAGATACTATTTGACCTTTCACCATGGGGCGCTCACATTTAGCATCCATATTCCTCTGTCTCTCAAGAAACACTTCAGACGTATCACTCCTCCGAACACCATGAATCAGCAACAGGACGACCATGCCGAAGGCGTTAGGATCTCCTCACAGGCTGGTAGCGAAGATGAGGAGATTTGTTCGAACAAGGCCACTAGCGGTTCATCGTAGGCTCTGTGTTCCTTCTTCTCTTGGGTCGAACATGCTAACATGTTCGGCAGTGACCCGGGCTCCGACGATTTGGGCCAGGCACCGACTCGATCGCGGTCTTCTGAACGTGGACCTCAACGAACCACCGCTATGCGGCTTCCACGAGATCAACAGACTAGTCAGAGGAGCGGTCCAGACACGGCACGTGCGATTCCGGGGACCATGTCGCTCGGTAGCAGCTCGTTCATGGGGTTAACGCTTGCCCCTTTGCCTTCCGCCATGTTGCCAAACAAAAAGCGAGCCTTGGACGAAGTGTTGAGTGATGAAACGCCTCCTGAGAAGGACAAGATGTCTGCTGAAATAGAGCAGCTTGCGGGAGAGCTTGCGGGAGAAGCACTTTTGCAACCACCCGAGCCTCATCGACAGAAGAGAAGCAAAGTCAACGAAGAGCCATCGACTCCTCAAGCACCGCCCATTGCCACGAGGGACTCGGCCATGAACTCAGATAGACACGAGAGACGCTCGGAGCACGCCCCCGACGCCTCTTACCGTGGCAATCGAGCAACTTCAGAATGATAATATCGATCGGTTGTATGGCTATCATTTGATGAACGCAGTTTACTCCAGTACTCAATCGTCTTTCCTTTATCATCCCGCTTTTTTTTTCTTTTACACTCCTTCAAACAGTCATCTTATACCCTATAGAACGAATAGACAGTCTTTCTCCCCATGTCAACAAATTCGATAATATTGGATGCCAATGCTTTGTGGACAAAATCATGAGTCTAACTGCAAGTACTCGTGAGTGACGTGCTGTTCTCTATGCCCGAAACGTAGTCAGGACTTAGCCTTAGTGGCCCCGCAGCCTTCTCACCAGATATGCATGACATATTCCGCCGTTAAAAGTTGCTCAGCTCATTAAATCATTGGAAGGGACGGCAGTTGCGCGGGTTAGTGCTCCACCATCCAGGGCCATTTCCCGCCCGAATCCTCCCCCGGTTCCCGGCCTCATTAGGTACTTAACCATAGGTAGCAGGCGATCTAGAGGCGGGAGCTAATTCTCTGACCCGCACCATACATTCGCGCCTCATCCCCACAGATCATAGACCATCCACCTGGTACATAGTATTCTCGGAAGCGAGAGATCTACAAAGGCACTTAAGAAGGAGCGAATGGTGTTGTCGAACATGTACTGTGTAAATCGTTATCTCTAGACTCCTTCCTAATATAGCAGGATGCCACACCCTTAAAGATGCGCACATTAATGGGGGTGGCTAGCGGGGTGTTGTAAGCTCCAGGGCTGTTGCCGCCCCGCCTCCCCGCCAGGATACTATCCTTAGGTGTGTTCAAAGTTGTTCGCTCATACTACGTTGATTCTTAGAAAGCATGACAACTGTTTTAGCATGAAATAGCTTTCCTATTTTTAAAAAATCTTCTGCTGAATAATTTTTTTCCAAAAAGATTTGCTACATCCTTGCAGGTGATATGAGGCACGTAGGTAGACCGAGAGAGTTATAGACATAAATCAACCAAGAGAATACTGCACGGTAGAAGTAGGCTGTGGTAGTTCACCGACAGATTGCAGAACGCATGACATCTAGGATAACCGTGCGAACTAACGGCCCGAGTTGACTTACCATTGAATTGGCATTCATTTTTGCGTTGCATTGAATACGAGCGTTTTGCGGTGAGAAGTGCAGTGATCCATTGTAGAACTTTTAGTTATAAGAGGAATGTGTGATATGGCGTTGTCCACTGTCACATTCGGCAATTCAGAAGCGGATCAATAAAACCAGCAACCAGCAATAATACCAGCCAACCTAGCCTGCCAATATACTGTACGGGCTACTGCAATGCGACGACGGTTCGGACAATTTCTAATTGCTACCCACGTACTTGGTACCAAGCATTACATACAAAGAGGGACGTCTGCTTGGTTAGCAACGTCCCTGCAATGCCTAACGACTACTCGACCAAATCCTCTTACCTCAATTTCGGCCGAATGACACTGATTCAATATAGCAACGCAGACTAGGCTACATGATGTATTCCAGATGACCCATTGGTAGAGCCTTATTGATGGTGTATTGGTGGTGATGGACCTCAGTTGTTGCGGTGTGCGGGTAACATCCACATCTGCAATGCAGCGCTCCTCCCAGACGCGGTACGGAGATTTCTCCTTGCATGCATTACATACGACCTACACTACGAATGCGAGACTAATGCATGACAGAAACAACTGCAGATAATAGGAATCAGGCTCCGGAGCCAAGATTTGCAGTAGCCCTGCCCCTCATCGGTTTAGATGCTAGCGCGGAGCGAGACGGAGAGGTGACGGAGAGGGATCCTATGTGGTTTGCCCATATGACGTCTCGAGTGGGTTAAAAAAAATAAGACGGGTACTGTAGGTAGGACATTAGGGTCAAGTAGGGGATAGGAGAAGTAAATTTCCATGTAGGTTAGAATGGACAGTGGCTTGCAAGCCCGAAGACAGGCAAACTGGAATGGATGGAAAAAGAAAAAGAGGTAAAAAGGGAACAAAAGGGAAAAAAGCAAGATTTCGAATGAAGTCGCTCACCGTAGGTACCTAACCTAACGCATCTCCACGGCGTCGTCAGACGGCAAGGAAGCAGCACGGGGCCTCGAGGGGGCTCCTTCTCCTTCTCCCCAACTTCCGCCTGCTCTCGTGCCAATTCCTTGAATTCTTTCTTTCTAGTTCTTTTGTTCTCTAGCTGCACATCGCAGCAAGCATGTCAAGGCTTGTCGGTAACTTGGTAAGAAGCACGCTCTCATAAGGTTTGCGCCCACGTGCTATCATACTTGGAACCTCATTTCGCCCAACCCTCGACTCGTTCGACCGACTATACTGCTCGAGCGCGTACCTGTATTGTGCCCCCTCGCGTACCACGCCGATAAGCGCCCAACAGCCAATGCCAGACTTGCAACTACATCGGGATTGTGTCTGATGATATTTGAACCGTGGTGGAACGAGCGGCTAATAGAAGACCAACCACCAGCGTCTTGCTACAGAAGGTACCCCATAGTTACTTAGGCATACCGTGACAAAGCATACGACAATCCGATCGCCAGTGGTTAGGTTGCATGCTCGAGTCAGTTACGTCTCAGTCATTCCCAACCTTAGAGTATACGCCTACACTATCCGCTACACAAGTAGTTGTTCTTATAACACTTGTTTGAGAGAAGCCAAAGATTATCCTCGGCCGCGAAGTTGCTTTTCACATAGGACACCCTAAACTTGTCATCAAACCACCAGAGAACCTCGCTTAATAAGCTCTTGTTCTCATCCACCCTCCACAGCCCTACAGCAACAAA
The DNA here is from genome assembly GCA_025201785.1 of Xylaria longipes. Taxonomy (NCBI): domain Eukaryota; kingdom Fungi; phylum Ascomycota; class Sordariomycetes; order Xylariales; family Xylariaceae; genus Xylaria; species Xylaria longipes. The sequence continues at coordinate 264,546 of MU619700.1, forward strand.
CGATACTAAACATTACTGATACCTACCTTTTGGCAAGCCAATCGACCGATCGCCTGTCGAACTGTCATTCTAATGCATCCCCCGAGCTCAATAATGGACATCCCTCGTCGATAATGCATATCCGGAGCAGGTTTTGACCACCCTCATCCCTGCCCATAACAACTGCCAGTGTCCTGATCACCACTACTACCATCCACCTACAATAGCCAAACAAACCAACACCACGTGAATTACCCTATGTTACGCAATACCAATTATGGCGAAAGGATGTCTTGAACCACTCAAATAACTATGCGTATTTCCTCGCCCCGACCGAACGAACGAACGAACGAGCGAACGGAGACTGGGTACCTTGCATAATCGAAGTTCGTTTGTCAACGCCACTGATAATTTCACAAACTACACTATTGACGCCGATAGCAATAACCATGGCTGAAGGATTAATGACGACTAAACTCCAATACCATATATCTTCACGAGCTTTGCCACGTGTCATTCCATTCCTGTTTCTGTCCTCTTTGTTATGCTATAATGTACTGTGTCCTATCGAGAAAAGAAGAGCTATTATCCAGTCCAAGGACATTTGTCTTCGTGTATTAGGAACAAAAAGTATGCCCTGTCTTGTTCATCTATCCTGTTCTCCTCGTTTCCTCTCACGTTTCGAGTCTCGTTTCGTCTTGTTTGGTTTCATCCCCCCGCAATTATCCATCCCTCCCTCAGGTGAAGCGGGCTACGAAACTCATCAGCAGATCCCCCGGATCATTCACCCGAGGTACTATTTTCACTAGATAATAATGCATCTTCACCCCTATTTTCGGCGTCCTGAAAACTTCTTCGACTCCCTTTGTATGTATTGCTTCTCTCGTCGTCTTTATTTCGCCATCATAGCATCATATTCCATTTCTCCCTTTATATCATACAGCTGACCACCCATCTATCATGAAGCTCCCCGTATCTTTAGCTCCACAGCACATACCTCTTGGCCTTTCGGATCTCCAGTAAAAAAGCACCCGGGAAAAGACTTGTACATGTACTACCACCATTGGCAAAACGCTAGAAGAAAGGCATGCGGACGCTGCGCCTATTTTCGACTCCAACCCTTGAGATGCTACGCTTAAGGGACAATAGCCACCGGAGTCAAAGCTAGTAATGATACGCAAGAAAAGAATGACAAACCACCTCCGCCATATTCCTTATGATCATTCAATCGGGGATTGTCCGATCTCATGCTCCATGTAAGATACCGCATGCTCTGATTTCCCCTCAAGCTGCTGCTACCCGGCGTTGCACGATCGACCGACTTTAGGAAGTGCCACAAACGCCCACCCAACAAGAACTTTTAACGCTCCCGATGGACGGCAACATCTAAGAAACCCAAACATAGAGGCCACTCCAAAACAACAAACAGAACAGCGTACTTATGGGTCCGAGGGAGACACAGAACAAGCCGGAAAATACACGATAAACGCCCATAAGATGATGCCGTACGAAATGGAAAACTGCGAGGTCCAAAAGGAACCAGCCCAGAGCGATGCAATATTTAGCACAGATATGCAATATGTTGTACAGTGGTATCTCCAGCGCGACGGACAGTATAGTTCGTTGGGTATGTCAGCATAAAAACAGACTCAACGCTGGCATGGTAACGCTTGCAAAGAAAACGCGTGACAGCCCACTTCCGGGAAAATTTACCGAAGGGTTTCAAAGAAAGCACACAACTCCCGTTTTGTGATGATAGAGACGATTTTCATCGATTCCGGCGCGGTGATGATCCGGGCTTTTCAATCAAGCCACCAATATCCACACGGCTGGTGCGATCATCTCGCTGCCAGGTAGTTTCCGCCGGCGGTCCAGGCTGTTGCTGGCTCCGGATCGGAGGCAGCTGATATTCAGCCTGCTGAGTCGGTCGCGTGAGCGGGAGCTCGCTCCTAGGAATCTGATGTGCTAACCCTCCTAGATGCTCACCTCTCGTAGATGCCGATGCCGAATACGACGGTACGTTGGGGCTCATACCGGGGCTGAGAGCCGAAACGAGCTGGGCGGGTATCTCAGATGGTCTTGGTGTGAAGCCGCCCTCTCGGGATGGATCTGTCAACCGTGATCGACCGGGATCAAAAGAAGCCGAGACCGGTGTTAGTTGAGTGAAGGGTTGAGGTTGGTATGAATAAGTGACATCTCGAGATCGCGGCGATGGAGATGGATGGGGAAAAGACCGCCCAGGCAAAATCAACAAGAGCACTACAAAATAGATCGAATCATCCTTGGCTAGTCCGACACGGACTGGGTGTGGACGGGGTTGGCCGTCAGCGGCAACGAAAGTCAAGAGGTCTTGACGGTCAAGATGATATCTGGATACTGATTCGGAGCCGAAAGGCTGTGATTTGATCACTCTTTCTTCCTCGTCTCTTCCATATATCGGAGGTAAGTAATTTGGCTCTTTCGTGATCTGCTCGTTTTGAAGAGCTTTGCACAGCGCAACTACGCGATCACGTTCAGGAGGCGTGATCATATCCACCAATTTCCGGCCTACGATGGGCTGGGACCGATATCCCAACATTGACTGAGTATTCGACATGGTTGCGTCAATGAAGGTGCTTGAAGCCTTTACCACTTCCAGATCTCCTATCGTCAAGAAAGCAACTGGTTCGGGGGCTTGTGTTGGAATCGACAGTGGAGCGGGAAAGACATTGGCGTCAGTAGCCGAGCCACGTTCGACGAACCTAGGCGGGACACCTTCACTAGGTTGTGATTTTAAAACTCGATACGATTGACTTCTTCGCAGCGGATCATCAAATGGAGCCGAGGGGGCGTTAGGTGGTGTATAAAGCGATAGCGGCCTACGACTCGTCGGGTCCGGCGGATGCGCAAATCTTCCGGTGTCGAAACGAGGCTCTCGATCGTCACGTAACCGTGGTCTTCCGCGTTTCTTATGTTGGACGTCGATACAAGCGTCTTCTTTTCCATTGCTCAAACAACGTGAGCATGGTCTTTGGGCTGTTGTGCATTCATGGTTAGCTTCTGGTCGTGACAACCACTAGTGCGGCCTGGTCTCAGAACAATGGTGATTAGAAAGGAGTATAAGCATGCATCGACGGGAGACTTTTAAGCACTTGCTTCCGTAAGTACGTTATCTGGAAACATCGTACTCGAGGTTTTTATTCCCTCCGCTGTCCAACTCACAGAATCTATTACCGTTGTTTGTTATTTTCAGGGTTGCCTTGACCCTGCCAAGATTACAACCGTCCTAGTAATAATGGGAACCGAGAAACGACCGATAAGGTCGCTTTAGGAGATTTCTGAGCTCACCCAGATCGCCGACGATTAGCTATGCTATTATACATACCAGTCCTATTGAAGTAAATCCAGAAACGCCCACTCGGGTTATCTACTTCGACTGCACAGAACGTCTATGATTTCATCTGATCTCTAGCCTTTGACGTGGATTCCGTGTACTTGGGGGAATGTGGAAACTCCCACTAGACTGAGATTCAAGACAGTGCTGGACACCACAAAAAGGTACATACCATCACATCTATGGGAAGTCAGTGCTTATGCTAAAAATAGGACCACATCAAGGCTTACCGCAGATGAGCTCTTTTGCATGGAACGCAAGCAGACGCAACATGACCTTTAGTCTTCCTTTGGGACTTCGGAGAGGTGAATGGCGGATTCTCTAAACCCGGGGGGTTGGTGGCCATCGAATATGAAGTAGGACCAAGTCCAGGCCCAGCTACCGGAGGTAGAGAATATTGCGCTTGTGGTATCATTTGCCCTGGAGGTGGAGGGTACGTTATCGGCCGTCCTAACGCGTCTTCCGGGCGCCGGTACGGATACGGAACTCGCTCCGGCGTTTCTAACGGAAAGGGTCGCCCAGTGGTTAGAGGAGGTGGCGGTGGTAGTGGAGGTTGAGGTGGCCCTGTGCGAAACTCGACCCCCGAAATAGCTGGACCTGCGCGATACGCATCGTGAGTTGGGGCCTGGAAGCCCCCTTGACCTCGCTCAGCGACCTCTTGGTTTGGCTTCGGCGGGCGCGGAGGAGAACCTGACATAGGCGGAGAAGGATACGCCCTTGTGCCGCGCAGAGCACACGCCTTCTCCTCTGCTCGGGCCCAAGTGAGGTCTAGAGCGCTCGCCGCTTGATCAGACCCGCCTCTGCGCTGGCCTAAGGGGATGAACAACTGCTCGATGCCGCGGTTTAAAGTTTTCATGGATACTGTCCCAGAGGACCGCCTAGTTTCCAGGTTCTTCTCTCATATGGCCGCCGCACACTGTATTTGGATCGGGAAGATATGATTCATAAGCACGACGCTGCCAAGCTGGCGGGCTCGCATGCCAGGATGTATTCGCACGTTTCTCGACAGGGCGGTATACCCAGGGATGCCTTTTCTTCCGCCTTTCGCAGCTTGATGGTTAATCAGCAGGGGTATTGTACAAGCTCGGACGTACGCGCCCCAAGGTTGTTGCCGTTCAACAGATAATGGCCATCAATTACTCCGCCTTTTCGAGATACTTTCGTGGGGTAGATATATAGCAGCGGCCGATAGAGGTGAACAGTACTCTAGCGGGCACGATTATGGCTAGACAGCGGCAATCTGAGAGTCTCCGTCGGACGCAAGAGTCGATTGTGGCACTAAATCAGTCGGAGTTAGAAGATCCAGTAGTACGGCGCGCGGTTGTGCAGTGGAAACCTGAGAAGACGGCGAAAGGCGGAGAGCTGCAGTATGGACACAAGACCTCTCCTGTAACACAGCGCAGAGGTCTCCTGGGTCTTGGAGGCCTGGGAAGCAACGTGCTACTGAGGGCTATGGCGCGCGAAGGTTAATATCGCCTGACGGTCGAGTCGACGGTAGAAAAGCTCGACACTCTTGGTTCTGTCGCCGGGATCGTAGGCGGTTTTTGTGCGACTTTATAATTAATATTAGATATGAGAACAATTAGTTCGACAGGGGACCAGGGGAGGGGTGCGTATACTAGACTAGCATTACAGCACTACGCTACAGTGTACCTACGTACCAGTTGCTGCATATCTAGTCGCTGGACCTGCTTGGCAGCCTCTCGCTACCTGATAACCCAGGTGGCATTGACATTAAGCTGGCACGGGCACACAACGATGGGGAAATCATCTATGACAGAACCGTGGCATGGCGGGCTACCAGATACTAGGGGGGTGCGAAAAGGCCGTCACAAAAGGGGGGCAAGAAGGCGAACATGGCATGATGGTGTTGTGTCTTAGAGACATCGGCAAATTGGCGCCTTGAGGGAGTTATTGAGAGGAAAAAAGTACTTTAGACTAACTATTCTAGGTCTTTCAAGGTAGTATTTCGCAGCAACACTAGCTAGATGCTAGTGGACCTGCTCGACTATGGTGCCAGAATGGTGGGATCCTAGTCGGTCCAGGGCTCAAGGCTCTGTGGAGGTGTCAGGGTACACCCTTGTCGAGACTGTGAAGCATGCGGTGCTAATCATTGCTCAGGGATTCAAGCTATGCAGCTCAGTAGTAGCGGTAAGTAAATACTGAGCGCGAAAAGGTAACGAGTTCGTGAGAGATAGGGTCAGAAGTGAACTCAAGCACACTAGTAAATCAAGCTTCATCTATTTTCCCGCAGTACTTACTATGCCTTGCTGATCTAGATCCTCGGCTCATTCAACTATTATTATCTGCGAATCTCTTCTTACCGAAGGAAGATTAGACGAAATGTATGCCGTCTAATCCAGGGAGATATGATCACCTGCAATTTGAGCTCTAGGTCGATCAGCGGTAAAATCTCCGTCGAAGAGTCGCGCTCCTACTCGCACGACGTGTCCATAGTGTCTCAGGACTTGATGAGACATATCTCTAAAATCTCGCTTTTTTGGATAATCAAATAATCTCATTGGATGGTTTGTCGAGACGTTACCCTTGAAGATCGAGCAAGGGGGAGAGGGAGAGAACATAGGACCAGATTTGTTAGACTAGAGGAGGGGGTGGTGCTTCAACGGCGCTCCGCGGGGCGTGCAGCTTGCATGTCTGATAGTCCGGAGATCGGTGCCCAGCCATGTCTAATACCCTTCGCAGGGTAAGGGTAGACGAGAGAAAAGAAAAAGAATGCATATCGGTAGCTTAAGCTACAGAGGAAGAAAGAGAGAGAGAGAGAGAGTCGTACTGGGGCCACTAAGATACGCTTGTGCGATGGTCGATAATTGGTTTAGTCCCGAGGGTAGAAGCGGCCTGCCGCAGACGAGTTTGGAAAATTGCCCGAATCTGCACTCAGAACAGACCTGCATGAAGGTTTCAAAAGATGGGACGAAATTCCAGTCGCGCGACGACGCAGGATCTCGTGTACCTTTGATAGGGCGGGCGCGAGAGAGACAGGTACCGTCCCGTACCGTACATGGCAGTAGTATAGAGAGCACCCGGGCACGCCTCCGCCTCCACCCTGGGGAAGGAAAAAGATGGGATGAAAAAGGGCATCGTGGGGATCGTACCAAGAAAGGCCGTGGCCGGCTTCCGGCGTCAAGAGCCATAGTCGAGATTGAAGCGGCGCCCTGATTGGACGAACTACCTGTTGCCGTCGATTGAAGAAAATGAGGACCGACATTTCGAACGTAAAACGTGAGAGAACTCTGCTCGAGCGAGAGAAAGAAGCTCCTGGCGGCAGGGAGTAGATAGGGCCGATGATCGTCGGATCAAGGAGGAACCGTTGGAGAAAGGTCTTGCTCCAAAATTAATCGCTTGGATCACCAGATGCGCGCTTCTCTTATGCCGTTCGTGAAGCTCACATGTTCGAACAGCTAGAGCTAGCAGCTAGTTAGAGGACTGGACACGACGAATGGCGCATTGACCGAGGAACGAAACCCGAGAAACCCAAGAAACGGTCTAGGCTCAACGACCCCCCGTTGACAGATCTCAGCTATACCACCTCAACTGCTTATTACTAAGTATCTACAGCATATAACGGTCCACACACCTAGGTTAGGTATGTAGGAACCGGGAACATGAACGTTGCATCCGATATTTTCATTTCGATGGATGCACCGTAGTGTATAGGCAAAATTGCCACCCAGAGAATCCGAAAGCTTGTTCCCAACAGCCGTACCGTACTAGAAATAGGTCGTCTCTGGGTCGATTACAGCTAGTTAGCTACCAGGAGGTGTCACCGCCTAATGACACACAGCGCTTGGTGCTGGGTTTTGTGTATGGGGATTGGGGTAACCCTAGTATATAGCTTCTCCCTAAGCCACACGATTTGACGATGGGGATCGCAGGTTGCAGAACGCTCACCGGAGTCACTGGGTTCGCTACGGGGGCATATTAAAAAGCGGCGATATTCCCGTCTAGCGAGCGAGTGTTTATCATTCGACATATACGCAACGCATTGTCGGTTACCGATACCTATCCGAACGTCCATGCGCTCGTCGTCAGTCTTCCCATACTGGCGAGCTGCATGGATACGTGGTGCGCCATCTTCGTATCGCTTATGTACCATCAGGTTTTCTTCGTGTAGGGCTATTGAAGGCCTTTGTTTAGTCTGATCCGCTAAAAAATGGCCTTATGTCTAAGTAAGGTATCTTGGTTTTGCGATCAACGTGACCTTCACCTAACGCCCTGGAATCCGTTCTAGACTTTGGTAGGATCAGATAGGCAGGTCATAGCAGCACGGGCCGTCGTCCGGGGCCCCTACTGTTACCTATACCGAGTTATTACCCGAGCGCTAAGTTGAAGCACCTAATATGCCGGGGGCACAGTGAGCTTGGTATCAGTTGACTGAACTGGGTAGAATAACTTGACATCAAGCTCGAGTTCAACTCTACAGGATGATGGTGTGAGCATGTGTTGGCTATTTATCAGTACCAAGTAGTTTATTATTATCTAATTGGAGATATCTGTAGTTTTAATAGAACTTGAATTAAACTTAGCGCTTGGCATGTGAAATTCTCCAGTGTCTCTCCCGCCTTGGCGCCTAGTTCACTGCAGGTCGGTGTTCATAGCGTCGTAACCCTAATCTTCAATTTCTCCAACTGGGGATAAATCGTCCAGGGACGTGCGGTGATTCCCAAGATTGCTGGACTAGATAGGCCGAGCTGTTCTTATCAGAACTACTGGCTACGTGCCGTGCCATGGCGCCATGACGAAAAAGCTCCCATGCCTAAAGCACATGACACTATTGATTATGTTGACGGCGAAACTGATCAGCATCATCAATTTCCAATGCATGAGTCGCCGTTATGCATAACTGCATCAGCGGATGTGCGAGAACTGCAAGGCTATTCTTGCAAGGCTAGCTGACAGATTCAAATCCCTGATGATACGGGTGCAGCCAATATGAAGTTCCTTGTCTAAGAGAGAAAAGAAGCGCATTCCAAGAATAGGAGAACTCAGTGAGAGTAAAACTATTATTAACATCAGGTTCAATCCAGGTATCTATACCCAATCAATCCTCGACAACTCTCGACACACATCGGATAGGTAGGCGTTACAAGATCGCATATCAGTGTCAAATTCAGTGCTCCTATGATATCAAAGCCCCTACTAGCCGCATATTTCCGACTAGCTTGTAGACACTTGGTTAATATCGCGATGAGATGGCGGCTAGGCACGGCCCCGTGGTGGCGGATAGATAGACATAGCCGCATCGTATATGTGAGGTTGATTATGCTTGGACCATTCGGGTGTTGATTGGAAACCCATACTTGAGAGACGATCCAAGGTGGCGGTGTCATCCCATCCCACACCACATAATAGCCACAAAATATTTCTATACTTACCTTATAATATACCCGTGGACGCGTCGATGGTTCTTATCGCAGGATCTATCATCCCATCATGCGGCCAACTTCGATCGAGCCCTATAAGATCGCGGCCCCTAGTGGCGCCTCACACCAATACTACTATGCGGTGACACCTGCTATGTACTCGACTCTGAGGCTCTTTTAAGGTGCGGCTTGGTTCCGAGCAGCATTCATTCCCTGCTCCTTAGCTTCCTGATTATCCCCTCTGCTGCCCTATAGGGTAGCAGATGTTAAGACCCCAATCTCCAAGGTTAAAATATACATAGTAAACCAAACCAAACCGCACCTACGGCGGCTTTAGTCGCGCACACACTCCAACCAACCTGTATCCGAAGTTCTTGACATTAGCTTGACATTAGTACGCAATGACAGGCCTTTGAACGAGGGTCCGAGGCACTTGCTGATGCGAATATTGAATCAAAACTAGCAAATGCCTCGTGCTAAGCGCTCTTGATATCATAAATTGGGGCTTTGGAGGCCGACAAAACGGGATCCGACACATTAGCCCCTGATCCCCGGGTTTGAATTTTATTGTAATACCTTATTTTGTAGGCATTTGAAAATGACGACTTAGCCAATTCTCCGGGTACTCCAATGACGGAACTTCTACCCTATCAGAGATCGTGGGATCTCTAGATTCGGTAGCAAGAGCAGGATATAGAAGTTGAATCTATCCCACTGTTTCAATTTGATCTTAGAGGCAGGTACTTTGTTATACCTTGCGCTTTGCTCCTTAGCGACGAACATCATTACTTTAGGTATACTAGGCTGCTGCGATGTTAAGAACGTGTGCGGCTCGCGTTTCCGTGCCGTACCCAAGCGGGCCTTATTTCATCTGAAGTTTAGTGCAGTATACATATGGGGCATTAATACATTGATAAATAATTCATTACGCTTTCCAACTACCCTGATCCTGGCCGACTAGGTAGGTAGGCATCCGGGGTCATTTTGAGCCCCAATGCAGCAGATTGATAGCCCACCTGTAGGTACGCTAGCCATAGAGCACCCACTTAGCTAACATCGCGAACACCAACCTTGATTTCAACTTGGTTTACGATTTAATCGAACAAACAAATTTAACGAAAACATCGAGTTAATATTAATAATCTAGATAAATAATATCTATAGTTGTATTCAAAGCATATATACGTATAGAAGCAGGTGTTAGTATACTATATATGTTGATGTAGCGTATAGCGTTATGTAACTTTGTATACAACTTAGGTACGAATATACATAACGTGGCCTGTGTAGTATTTTTTTCCATAAGCTTACCTATGTAGGTAGTATAAAGGCGCAGGCGTTCCACGACCGTCGACATGAAGCAAGCAAGCCAACTAACTGAACAGTGGATGCACATACCAATGAATGAGCCTGATTTTCGTGATACAGGACAACTCAAATCAAAGCTTACCTCATGAGAATATACTGGTATACTACACTACTTTCATTGGTGGATAATAAGTATTTGTGTTCAAGAACTATTTTTGTGAATAGGTAGATAGCTGTAAAATGTATCCAACCTGTACATACAGCAACCGTCGACGCTTTCAAAACTCGTAAGACCTTTTGTCGCACCATGACTTAATCAGCTCGACCTGCATGCAGCATATGTGACCATGACCTTGGAAGGATTCCGCTAACGTTGGGTCCTTCTGACATGTGCAGGTAATAATCTTTCCAGCGTCCTTACTGCCGTACAGGGTCGCCACGAGGCCTGCCATCTCATCTCAGGTCTAGCGTGCCTGCAACGCTAAATCTAGGGGTGCTTTTCATTTTAATACCTTGGAACCGATGTTCTCTTCACTGGAAGAGGGTTTCTCTTTCCCATCAAGCCCACATGATGACGTTCATTGCGGAATACGGCATGTTTCTAATCCGGCCGTTACCAGTTGCCAAGCGATGACGCCTTGCGAGGCCGTTCTTCTGATAAAGTGGTGCCGATCCAATCAACTTGCAGTCAGTAAATGTGGCTCGAGGATTATCCGCTACCACCACGTGTGAAAGTCTCGGCATATGGTATGGGTTCGTTGATAGACATCACCCCTGGATTTCTACCCCGACGGTTCAGTTGTCATCATTGCTCGGGGGCCGACGTCCAGCTATAATCGACAACTTTCACCGCAATAGAGCTGACCATAGTGTCGGCAATGGTTGAATGCACCCATGAAAAGGAGCTAGTAACATAATAGGTAGGTATATGTTAAGACTTATTATTATTTTTCAGTCGGGATCTAGTCTAGTCTAGTGCGAGCGGCATCTTCCATCTTCCCCTCAGGTCATTTCCAATAGGCACCCCTTCAATACCTACTCGTGATCATCCAAGTAATGAAGGTCATCGAGGAACAGGCTACGATCCCAGGGTTACAAGTGCAAGCTACCAATATCAAATACACTACAGTAATCGCCCAACCTTGCGCTGAAATTAATATGCAGGGGAATCAGAGCGACCTCGCAGTTTACGGGTGTGCTGCTTCTGATGACCTACCTACTTAGTATACCTACTTCAGTGTCGAACTCTCGCGAAGATAGGTATCTATCCATGGCGCCCAGACTCGGTTACAGTACCAAGAATAACAAAACAAGAGGCCGCGATCAATCCTACGGCAAGTTAAAATCCCGACCGGAATCCTCTTGTGTACCTTACTGTAAATAGTGCACTACACTACGTTAAAATACGACCAACGTCGCCCTTGCGGTTTGTATTAGTAGTAAAGGGGACAATAATAAGACTAGCTCGCTGAAGACGAAATGAAGGATCCCGGTCAAAGAACCCTGCCACATCACCTATTCGGAGAATTTTCAGCCTCGGTCTGGATTGGCCCTATAAATGACGCTCCGCTATCATTGGCTCCGTACAGTCACGGGCCGTTACGCGAGACCGTACGCCTTGATGGTGAATCTAACGGCTAGACGGAAGCTGCTTCAGCAGTGATTTATCAAGCGCGATGGTTAAACCCCCCCAGTCTGAGAAGGGTTCCATGGCACAATGTGAAATAGTGTACACGTGACGTGGTGTAAATGCACACACTAATTACGATGCCCCTATCTACAGTGTGCCTTAGAGAGAAATATGGCTGCCATCCCTGTCTTACATCACTAAGCAGTGCATAGTATGGAAAATTATATCCATCTCGGAGAATTAGATCCGCGCCTCCTCGTGGTTTCGCTCCACGGCAACGGGAGTTTAACTTTAATAAAGCTAGGAGCAAGCCCAAATTCCATTTTCATGTCATCCGCCACAATTCGGCGGATTATGTTGAGGGCTTGCGTCATCCCAGTATGATGACAAAATCAAAGCCGGTAGTGATTATTGGCGGCATTCCATGCTCACAGATAGGCTATAGCACCTGGAAACGGCTCCTGTGGGACGAAAGAGCTGAGTCAAACACCGAGTATCCGACGATGACCCGTCTGAGTAAAAACCGTCATTCGGCAAGGCTCGTGATCTTTTTTTCTCTTCGTGTGTTATTTAATAGGGTTTCAAGAGTGCGCCAAATGCGACGCTGCAGCATCTGAGACGGCTGACAACCAATCCAGGTTTAAACTCGGATAGCCATGTGGCCCCCTCCTACGCTCCGTTCGGAATTGATTTCTCGATGAGGAATCTGGTCGAGCTGAGACGGCGACAGATAATAAGCAGCCTTAACGGGCGATGAGATGACGACAAGGCGCCACACCGTTTTTTCTTAGTTCTACGCCATCGGACATATATGTGACAGCCCCCGAAATTGCCACGCTTGATAACTAATCGCTTCCAACCACAGTTGATTTTAGTATAGAAGTCATCGACAAGGTCTTATCATAATACAGCATTTCTTACGTGAACAATTAGCGTCCAGTCGACATCCTTGACTGGACTGGTTCCAACACTGTCAAGAGGAGGGCCAAGATTGTCTTTGGCACACATAATCCGACTTGCTGATATGTACTCGGACATGGAGGGTTAATGCCGTCTCTTTTCAGGCAGCACGAAGACACCTTCTGGAATGATTATAGCTTCAACGCAACTATGGTCGTTTCCGGTATCACCCACCCGAGCTGATTGGCGCTTGATCTAGCCAAGGCTAGGATAGCAGGTGTCATCGCTCGTTACTACTGTAGGAGAGCGATGGATCTACCTCGGCAGGGTTGTTTGCATAGGCCGCTATATCACTTACTCGTGTTTCCAGTTGTTACACGGTATAACGGCGACTTGAAAGTAACCGCCTGGCGCAACCAATGTCCGACTTTTTGAGACCATGCTGTGCCACATTAAGTATACTAGTTTCGACAGTGTCGGGGAGGGGAGTTACTAGCCTCGGTCCGAGCCGCCAAGGCGATCGACTCTTCCACATCCTGTGACGCGTCGAGACATCGAGAGAACTAAACGGCGGAGATGGGAACAACGCGTCATCAGCACTGTTAGTCCTATACTTTGCTAGTGATGGCCAATCTACTTGCAGTGGTACATACCATATGATATATCTCACGGAATATTCAGCCAACTCCGGCTGGTCGCCTTCAACCGGGACCGTCATCGGAACATTAATAAATGAGAGAGATATGTACGAGCGGGTAGCGGAAAGACTATACCCTCACCTACATATCAGATCGGCGCTACCTATGTGAGATCCAGATCTAGATATATCTTAAAAAGAGGTCATCTCCAATCAGCATCGACAGTTTGGAGAGATTATTCCAGAACCCCCTTCAACCGGGCTCGGTCTCGAAATGTTCTTTGAACTACTGGACTCGTTACCGACAAACGACCCCTCTGTTTCTCTCGGCCGAGAAATTGTTCTCTCATAATGGTGACCCGCCTAGGCCGAGACCGCCAAATCGTCCCGCGTCGCATGTGAGTCGACGCAGCCTAATGCAAGCACCAGAGCTATACCACCTACTACTTAAACATGTGCAGGCGCGGATGCAATCCAATCAGCCGCGTACTATGCGAGATTTCATCGGTTGGAGATCTATCCGGGACTAGCAGCCCTATTATTGACTGGGCACTCTAAACAACTATGAATAGTTCCTAGCATCGTGAAAACGGCAGACTTGGCGGCTATGTAGTTCAGCTGCCCTAACACTAAGCCACGCCACTGCGCAACAGGAAACCGGACACAGCAAAACGAAACGATTGGGAATATGCACAGCCAGCTCTTTTCACCACCTTAGCGCTCAGCAGCATTACGGGGTCCTCACTTCGGGTGTTCATCGTGAAACGAACATGGTCATCAAGGCGGCGAGATTTTCGGGCGCTAATGTACCTTTGACACATCGCCAATGCTTGAGCTCCCCTCTGCCACACTCGAGGCTCTGTCAAAGCTTGAATGTAGACCGGAAAATTATCGTAATTGACTTGTGCTGCCCAACTTCGATGACAAGCGAGCCGTATAGAACATACACATGCTTGGCGGACCCCTATGGCGGCCAAGTGTAAGCGCCTGACTTTTAATCACTAAGTAATTAGGCTACCCTTGCCAATCGTACCATAGAATTACTCTCTAGAGACCGATATGCTGTAGGTGACTATACGTATAGCTACCCAGCCCGGTTTCATCATAGGCTGGCGATTAGAAGGTCGGGTGTTTAAACCTTCTCTGCTGGCATTTACGTGCCTCGTTGCGTATATGACGAGGTCACAGACTACATATCTAGCGCTGGTATGACCAGAAGAAGCAATTGTGTAAGAGAACTAATCGCCGTGTGGCAGGTGTCTCAGATCCGACTTTCTCGTTCGACATAAAGGAAGGCAAGTTTTCTAACGAAATGTTTACTAGATGTCTAGCCATGACCATTGGTTTAGATTTTGCGTCGAATATTCTGCGTCATAGCTCGTATTATAGCGTAGTATGCTTAGTGTTGTATTTAATTTCGAAATCTACAAGATATCAGGCTGAGAAACGTACGATTGTTACCCGATGCCCACGTCTACGCAAGCCATTAATAGTTGTAAATTTAGAGACAACCCTATTTCATAGAGGCCTCACAAAGCCCATCATGTGGTTGTGTATCAAATACAAATCCCGTGGTCAGAAACGGTGCAACTACTTTGATTAAATCCTTGTATTAAATTGTCGTATTGAAGTGGCAACGGCTTCCAGGCTGCCAATTTTGATTCACAAAAAGCAAATATAGAGAACTTCATGTCTCTCCACCATCCAGAGCACAAAAAAATGTATAAGAGAGCACAAGCATGGTAGATAACTCCGTCTGCTCCAGAGCTGCAGGTACCCGTAGTGGCTGGCCACTGTTGTCGTACAAAACGTAGATAAGAGAGAAACATAGCGATGGGTTGACGGGTGCTCAGTGATAGAGTTTTTGTTAGGCTCAGAATCCTACACAAAATACAGAAGACGGTTTAGATACCTGCATATAGTCGTAGAGTACAAGTACAGCAGGTATGCAAGTACTCTTCCGGCTATCCGAGCTTTATTCTTCCCCCTTTATTTATTTTTCTTTTCTTTTTCGTCTATTATTCTAGTACCGTAGGCTTTTATTTCTCGTGTAGCCTTTACACTACCCATTTCCATACGCCCCCGCTGTGGCTCTAGTACTCTATTCCGGTATTTGATCCGTACGCCCGGGGGATGAATTCCAGTTGACAAGGAGGAACGTGTCCTACATTTAAATACGGAGGGATCTTGTGTGCCACCGCCAATATGTACCTACTGTACATAGTTTGAGGTAACATGGGTTTATAGATTCTTGTCCCATGCCGCCTTCAACCGCCTCCCCCCCGTCAAATTTGTGGTCTGCGAACCAACAATTTGGCACCTCGCACTAAGATCCTCCCTTAAATGTCCGCGGCGAGGCAACACAGGTTTCTTTTGTACCCATGCAACAGGCGTCCCGCGTCCCCACCCCCGTTTCGCCTCCCTCTGTGTATGTGTATTCTTCTTTCTAGGTGCCCTACTTATTCGCCGCCCCCGTATTTGGACTAATGATATCTTGCCGTTGTATCTGGTATTGTCTAACAAGTGCGGCCTTCGCGATATATATATGCTCTTCGTAACGTTACCGCTGCTAATTTCCCTCCTCGCTGGCCCGTCATCCGTCACTTAATCGGGATTTGAATTCTAAACACAAGTAGGTACACATATTGAATTCCATACGGCGAGAAAATACATGCTGTAGCTAGAAGAGCTCCCACGGGTATATGCCGTGTGCGTAAAGACTAAGTACACGTAAACAGATACACGGCCTATGGGTAGCTTGTAGTCCCCTGTATCCACCCGGGCTACCTGCCTGCCTGCCTACCCGTCCGCTCCAGCACCCCAAACCCCGGCGGAGACCTGGATCGGAGAATGGGTACTCACTTTTCCTATATATGCCGTTATCCATGCCCGCGCCGGCCGCCGAAAGAATGTGGGAACAACGCACACAGCATAGTCCCACCGGATTGTTCGGCAAAACTTGCAAGAGTAGACACATATTAACGAAACTATGAAAATACAAGATGAAAAGATATTTACGGGCTGCGAACGCTCGAGTTGCTTCTACCATAGTAACATGGTTGGGCACCAGCTAGTTGCTAATTAGAAACCATCGGACTACTGGTGCAGAACCATTAAACTCGATCGGCTCAAGCCACTGGATCCCTTCAAATCTCGCTTGACGTGTAACTTGATCGGAAATTTAAGAATATAGCTGGCAAAATGATATTGAATGGCCAAATTCCAGACACGTATTAATTTACCGGCCAGTAGTAGCAGAATAATCATAGAACAGTATGCCACCAAACAAAACTTGTAACACAGAACTCTCTTATATAAATCCAAATTTGCATCTAATTTGAGGATAGGATCGTATCAAAGTGACAGTAACTATCAGCCTAACTATTTAATTACCACTGTGCTCATTCCACTGTTGTGTACTCTCTTTGAGCACTTAGAACACTATTTTAATGTTTCTTTTACACCACCAATCAGACCCAAGCACACAATCGAAACAGCTAACTTTTGTTCTTCACACTTGAAACAGCGTGAGATACAAGCGAGTATTTACAAAATATGTGTGTTATGTATGTCGTGTATACGTATTTGATGTACAAAATGAGTAGAAGAGAACCGGACGTGGCCGAGGGTTAGAGAAGACGGACAACGCCGCCCTGCGATGAGTGAAATGTAAGCGTAAGCGTAATGAAATTCCGACCTTGTGGCGAGGAGTATGACTGACAACTTATGCTGTATCTCTACCATAAAGTCCTGAAAATGAGGTTCTACGGCTTTTTGGTTAAAACAAGAAAGCTAGATTATTTTAAATACCTGCCATGAGACTAGACGGGTCGGACCTCCGGATGAAGAGTAAATCTCACGTGCTTGATTTAAGTCCCTGGGCCGATAGTATCTGAAGATGAATGAACTTCATAGCAGGGATATAGCACCGAATATTACTGCTTTGATAGTGTGTGAACTACATATGCATGAACTCCGCAACAGAAGCGATACACAACTCCTATCGTACTTCAACGCCGTGTCACGTATCTGGCAACGGGAGGCTTGCAGGTAGGTTCTCACGAAGCATCCCTGTGCTGTACAGCAGCAGCCCGCCAGTTTGTCTATCTACCGATCTATGAATATAATATTATTCTCACGTTATTATTTCTTTGCGGTATATTATTCTTGCCTCTACGCCTCTCGTGCTTCGGTGACTGACAAATGGCAGGGGGGGAGAAAAGAAAAATAAATGAGAAAAGTGGCTCGTGATTTCGATAAAAGTAACGTTCGATAGTGAGATAAGCGTAAGGTAGTTCAAAAGACTTACGGCCGTTGCGAGGCAGAGTCTAGGTCATCGTGGACAAGATTTTCTCCTGCATCTTGAACACAAACGATTTGGCGGACGCACAGCAGATCTGATGCTTAGGCATGTTGGCTTTAAGGTACACAACTTTTCGCCCCCGATACGTGGCGCTGGGGGATTTCTAGTTACGAAGCGCACAACTCCGGTTGTTCACATATTAGTTACTATGCCACAAAAGAGCAACTGTGTGGGTAGATGGCGTCATGAAATCTCTATCAAGATATGTGAGGTCACTATAGAGAATATTCCATAGATTCATATTCTAGCAATTAATCAAACTTGACGAATACACGTACGCCGTTACCACAAGATTCCACAAAAGAGAAAAAGCTTGCTCGCTCTTTCACCCAACTTCCCACCCTCTCACTAACTCACTCACTACTTGCACCCCTCAAACCCTTACCTACATTCTTAGGTACGTATCCCCGTGTCGTCTCGGAGGATTTATCAGACCTGTCAGCCGTGTAGGGATAATTAGACGAGCTTGTCTCGGGACCTGACCTGACCTGACGTGATCCAGGCAAAGGCCAGGAGACAAATTCCCTCTCTTGCCCTACCAACCTTGTTCCAGAGTGACCTGACGTTGCTTCCTCTCACACACTTGATATCTATGTGGATTCTCACTCCACACACATACGCACTCACTCCCATTGGAAAACAATCAGCCCAGAGCCAGCAAAACTGTCACTTTCAACCAAGGTCGACGTCTAAGTAAGTCTTTTAAAACAACTTTTTAAAACAACGGTATCACAACACCTCCGAAA
The DNA here is from genome assembly GCA_025201785.1 of Xylaria longipes. NCBI lineage: Eukaryota > Fungi > Ascomycota > Sordariomycetes > Xylariales > Xylariaceae > Xylaria > Xylaria longipes. The sequence continues at coordinate 282,863 of MU619700.1, forward strand.
CTTACTCGCCCCCTTTCGCCGTCTCCGAAGAACAAACACAAGGCTCGTCTGTCTCGACCAATCGCCGAATCTGCCAAAGTCAGCTGACCTCTTTCCCCGACCTATCAGCTGCATAGTCTGACGTGATCCTGCAAAAGCCGCATACATTAGAATACCACAAAGCAAACACCATACACCATACGCCATGAAGATAATCGCAATATAAAACCGCGAGTTACTTAGTAAGTCAGTCAGTCGGTCGGTATCTAGCGTGACGTTACTCTTATCTCACCTCAGTTTAACTTACGCACGATAGTCACTGTATATCTCCCCTTCTTCATCACCTCCTTGTCGTCCATCGACTAAATATGAGCGCGCAATGCGTGCTTACCGCCAAGGTAGGTGACGAATACCTAATGTTCCATCGCCGACGAAGAGTCGTACAATCCTAGTTGAAAAAAAAAAAAAATACTGAGGGAATGGTAAAGGAGATGAGAATGGGAGAGTGTCAGGAACCCTGTACCTAGGCAATAGACTTTTGTTGTTGTTGCACGAAGGACTCTAGATAAACACCTACGCACGGCGAATCCTGGCTATATACAGGAAGTCTCTTTGTCCTCTAGCTACATACGGGGAGTCGTGGCGGAGAGGACGAAGAAAATGGACTAGCAACAGAGAGACGGGGAGACACCAAAGCTATAGAGCGGTAAAGAAAACAGGGCGTAGCTAATACGAACACACCCTCTCATCCATATCTTTTCTCACTGTGTGCCTATCACCTGGGAGAACCCCCCGTCAAGTCCCTTGACACCGCGGGAGCCGGCTCAAAGGCCCGTGGGAGGCACTGGGAAATAGAATATTAGAATATCGGCATTCTCCTATCTGGGGAGATAGCGCTCGTGCGCCAGCCCTCGTTGCGTCAGATGTCTACTATATCAGTTCATGTGTTTTTTCAATACCCTTGTAATCTTTAAGCTCCTTTACCCTTGTTTTTATAGACTTGGTTTCGTATCAAGCATGAGGTATATCTATCATGTATCTTGCACTGAGGTAATCCAGCAGAACCCCCCTATGGGAAGACCGCTCTAGAACCTACCTACGCATCCAATCCACGGGAATTCGACCATCTATTCACTGAAAATGTCTTCAACTTTGGGAAGATATGATGTGATTTCTACGTTATACATAAAGGCCATCTACCGTTACGCTAACAGGGACAATAACAAAACAACCTCTTTCCCAAACAGGCAAGTGACATGGTGGAGAGAGACAACGCCGTGTAATGTTTAAGAAAACGCTTCAGCAGATATACATAATACATGACATCCCCGAGTCTTAGTGAGTGGGGGGAAATGGGGTCATTGTATCCTCTACAAGCGGGCTTGGAGCGGCGGGAAGTTCGTTTCATTGGGCCATTGCGCCTCGGGCCATACGTGACGAATAGCCTCCCAGATATGACTAGAAGAGCACAGCAAGGGTTAGCAAAAACAAAAGTCCTAGATGCGGAAGAAATCCCACGGTTGGACTGTGAAGTAAGGGGTTGGTTTAGTAGTACGTACCCGACGTAGATGATCTTGAGACCATCCCTCACTTCGGCGGGTACTTCTCGAGCATCCTTTTCGTTTTGCGCCGGGAGAAGCACCGTCTTGACACCGGCTCGATAGGCGCCGATGAGCTTCTCCTTGATTCCTCCCACCCTCTTGACATGGCCGGAAAGTTGAAACTCGCCCTGTCTCAAGCGTTAACGTGCTTCGTCTGCAAATGTGTAAAACCCGTTCGACACTTACCGTCATTGCCATCGTTGGTGGCACAGGTCGTCTTGAAAGAAGTGAGATGAGCGCAATAGCCTGGGCCATGCCACTTGAAGGTCCGTCCTTGGGAACGGCTCCTGACGGGCAATGTACGTGTAGACTGCGATTTTTCATGATATTTTCAGTTGGTTCACGGGTCAACCCCAGCTCGTAGGCGTGATTCCGCACCCAGCTCCTCGCAACCTTGACGCTTTCCATGAGTACTTTGCCCAAATTGCCCGTGAGCTCCACACTTCCGTCACCGGGCATGTCTAGGACTTCGATGAATAGGATACCTCCGTTCCCGCCAGAGCTGTAGGCTACTAGACCAGTGACAATACCCGGTTGGCTAGTTTTCTCCGCAATCTCATCCTCAAACCGCTCTATTCCTAGAATGGCTTCGAGATCTTCAACGGTCAGGTCTGCCCGGTATGTCTCAGGCTGACCGCGATCGTTCGCTTCTACGTACTCAACAGCCTTGGCGCGACAAACGGAGCCGATTTCTCGCTCCAGGTTTCGAACCCCTGACTCACGAGTGTACGACTCTATGATCTTGGACACCACCTCCTCACTAAACTTGATCTGATCTTCTTGGAGTCCGTTGACTCGAATTTGTTTAGGGACAAGGTGGCGTAGCGCGATGTGACGCTTCTCAAGAGTAGTGTAGCCGGAAAACTCAAGGATTTCCATACGGTCTAGTAGCGGACCGGGTATCGTATCCAGGCTGTTCGCTGTAGCAATGAATAGGACTTTACTAAGATCGATGGGGGTGTTCACATAGTGATCACTGAACGAGTAATTTTGCTCGGGGTCAAGGACCTCGAGCATTGCAGCTGATGGGTCACCGTTGTGGTTTGCCATACCCAGCTTGTCAATTTCGTCTAACAGGAAAACCGGGTTTGACACCCCTACCTTCCTGAGACCTTGCACAATCAAACCGGGCATCGCGGCGACGTATGTCCTCCGATGACCCCTGATTTCTGCCTCATCTCTGACACCACCCAGTGAGATTCGGTGGAATTGCCGCCCAAGAGCCGTGGCGATCGATCGAGCTATACTCGTCTTGCCTACACCTGGAGGACCGACAAGAAGTAAGATTGGTGCCCTTTCAGTTCGCCGTTTGCTCTGGAGCATTTGCACTTTGAGACCGCTCGCCTTGATTTTCTCTTCTAGCTCGGGATCGAGGGATGCACTATCCTCAGAGGCCGGCTTACTTGATTCCAGGTCAGCAGTTTCCTGCTCAGCCTCCTTGACCTGTCGGTCGACAGCCTCGTTAGCAGTCTGCATTAGCCTTACGATAGTGAGATATGAAAGCAGTCGCTTCTTCACTTTCTCTATTCCGTAATGGTCGTTATCAAGTTGCTTTCGCGCGGCCTCGAGAGTACCGGCCCCAATGGGGTCGTCAGTGACAATGGACCAAGGTATTTCGGCCAACGTCTCGAGGTATGTTCTCACAACTTGGTACTCGGCCTGGGCTGGCATCATCTGTTTGAGGCGTTTGAACTCCCGTTCGGCTACCTTAGCCGCCTCAGGTGGTAGTTTAGCCTCTTCAATCTTCTTCTCTAGCTCTTGCAGCTCGTCCGCGTCTTGTTGTTCGGCTTGTCCACCTCCAGGCATACCATTGAAGTTGAACCCCGCTGGCGGTCCCCCGAGCCCGGGGATTTGCATCTTCTTTATATTTCGTCTGTTCATCTTCTCCATATCTTCCTGATCTATGCGAATCGGTATGGCGGTACTCGTCACCGTGGTGACCTTGATGTTCCCCTTGATGTCGTCGACTTGGCGCTCTATCAGTTCAATGACCTTCTGCATTCGCTGCTTAACATCAACAGCGGCCAGAACTTGAAGCCTGTCTTCGTATGAAGCCTCTACCACATTCATCATGAAATCTGCCAGAGAACCACCCTCTGCCGGTTGTTTTCTCGTGATGAACTGCTCTAATCGTCGCGAGAGGAGCGGGTTTAGGCCAGCGGAGCCGCTCGACAGAAGGAATGCCGATACCCTCAAGAAGGATACAAGCTCCCGCGAGAGGCGTTTGAGCGTTCCAAAAAGCTCCTGGTATTCATCGCTGTCCACCTCCCGGCTAATCGCCTCGCCGTGGGAAGTGACCTTGGCTTCGAAGAAAGGTTCTTCTTGAATCACCTTATCGACGGTGACACGCGATACACCCTGGACTAGTATAATGAATTCAGCGCCATTCTGGCCCTGGATGCCGGTGATCTTGGCTGTGACGCCATAGCCGTACAGCCGGTCCTTTCTCAGGTTTCTACTGTCGGCCTCCAACAAGTCATTGTATTTTTCGGGATCCTTCTCCAGCAGCAGCTGGCCTCGTCGGCTCAGCAGAGGAGAGTTGAGGGGCACGCAGATGACGGGAATCTGATCAACCCGTCTCGAGCCCTTCGAGGCTCGGGTGTAGACGTTCGAGATGAGAGCGGGTATGTCAGAACGACTCGGGGGGACGGGAACGCGCAAGACAGAGCCGGGGAAGAGGACGGTGCCCTTAGCTAATGGGATAACAGGTGCGACTACCGACTGCGACGCTGGCGCCATGGCTATACTGTCTCGCTTCTACGTGGCTACAACAACCTGCTACCTGGGTTGCGATGTGCGATGTGCGATGTAAGTCGATGTCGTAGAGGCTTGGTGGAAGCAGAGCGATGCGTCTCTATGCGTTGGCGTGGCAAATTGGAAATACAAAGTCGGTGTGAAGAATTAGAATTATTACAAGGCTTAGAAGGTCGGATGGACGGGTGAAGTAAGACGAATAGCGGTGTCAATGTCAGAAGCTTGGAGGATGATGATGATGGGCTGGGGATGGGAATGGGGCCGGCACTGGTCAGTTGTTTTCGGTCGTTCGTTGGGACTCGAGGTCGTCACTTGCTTGTCACAGTGCTAGTACGGGCCACTTGCCGAGGCTTGATTATACTACCTGACTAACATAGAAGGAGGCTAATATAGGGCCATTTTTGAATCCCGAGATAACCACCCACGTGATAGCCTTTAATATGTCTCAGTCCTATATATTTTAATATGAATGCAGAAAACCCTGATTGAGACGTAATCACGTCCGTCGATAAGTGTGCATTGATTGTGTCAGCATCTCAGTCATCATGTAGGTCCTTAGGCAGGCTGTAATGGAGCCATTGTGGAAGCACAGTGGGTTCAGCTGCCTGACAGCGATGGGTACCCCGCCATCAACGCCTGCTCCTAAGTGCCCGGATGCCTTAACTACCGTGGGTGCTGACGCTACGTAGAGGACCCTACCTACCCGTAGATACCTAGACCAGGCACTATTCCAGGCACTAACTAGGTACTCAGAGAAAGGAAATCAATTAACGCCCGTCGCGTCACAACTTCTCCATCACGCGTCTCGCTCATCCACCCATTTACCCTCCATCGTCACAACCTTTTTTACGAGAGAACGCCAACACCACATCGCCCAATCACATCAGCCACAAAAATGAGCGGTTCGTAACCCCCCAAACAAGAACATACAACTTTATTGCTGACGAGGTCTGTCATCGCAGCATACGGCGGGTACTCGACAACATCCTACGGTGCCGCGGGGGGTGACGATGGCGGTGGTTTCGTGTGGGGTTCCCAAGGCGGCAGCCAGTCCGCCGTGAAGGTGTGTATCCTACCTATCCAAACGCTCATCCGCCAAAACAGCACTCCGCGCACCCCGCAGACAAGACAGCGAAACTAACAGCCCCTCCCACCACCACAGCCCATCAACGACGAATCCCTCCGTCCCGTAACAATCAAGCAGATCATCGACGCGGAGCCGGCGTACGCGGGGGACGCCTCGTTCCGGATCGACGGGCTGGACGTGAAGCAGGTGACGATCGTGGGCATGGTGCGGGCCATCAACCCGCAGACGACCAACATCACGTACAAGATCGACGACGGCACGGGCGTGATCGAGGTGAAGCAGTGGCTGGACGCCGACAAGTCGGCCGAGGAGGCCGCGACGCCCGCCTTTTCCGAGGAGGAGTACGTGCGCGTCTGGGGCCGCCTCAAGTCCTTCAGCAACAAGCGCCACGTCGGCGCCCACGTCATCAAGCCCGTCCGCGACTTCAACGAGGTCAACTACCACCTGCTCGAGGCCACCTACGTGCACCTGTTCTTCACGCGCGGCGGCCCGCCTGGTGGCGGTGATGGTGCGGGTGCCGCGGGGGGTGGTGGTGATAACGATAGCATGTTCGTGGACCAAGGGGACGACGCACGGTCTAGGGGCTACTCTGCTAAGGCGAAGAGGATGTTCGATTACCTCGAGCGGAGCGGAAACCCTACCGAGGGCATACACATGCAGGTAATTGCGCGCGAGACGGGCATGACAATCCAGGACGTCATGGCGGGTGCCGAGGAGTTGCTGAGTCACGGAACCATCTACACCACCATGGACGACGAGACCTACGCCATCTTGGATCGGTAGGGGTTGATGAAGGAGTAGGCAGTACAGCTACAGTATATCAACCCAAATATGATATGACGACAAACATATTGTGTCCAGTCTGACACGTCAGCCGTGGAGAAAGCGGGTTGTTCTATGAATGGCAACGGCGGCGTTGGCTCGGTATTTACGGCATCAATCACGGAAACTTGAGGCCTCATAGTTACTATGACTGGAAAAGATCATGGATTGATTGATTAGTTGATCAATTAATCGATTGACGAGGTCTTTTTCTCACGGATCTGAAAAAAAGAACGGATAACTGTATAAGGCTATCAAGGCTAAGCTAAGTCGAGCCACCTCTAGACACAGAGCAAGAAAGTGGCAAGACCAACGAATATACCTCATCTAAACAGTCTAAACTACCTCAATCGACAGTAAACTAGTGTATGTTGTTGAAACACCCCCTTGCCCCCTCTGTCAGAATTAGTGTTGAAAACGAACGGGAACCCTGGTGTAATCAAGTGAGCGAGCGACTTAAAACGGTGGATGTGTGCGGAGAAAAACAAGAAAGGCAATAAACACCCCTAGAACCGGACGCAGAAAGCAGAAAAAAATAAAAAATAAAAAGCAGCACTCGTGACTCCGATCCGAGAATCCGAAATCATCTGCTCCACATTCATCATCATCACGAACTCGTTCGTCATCAGCACTTTCACACGAAGCACGGAAAGGCGCGAGACACGACACGACGCGACACGACACGACACGACCGCGCCCCATCATCATCGTCATCATCATCTTCATCATCTTCATCTTCACACCGCGAAAGGACGTCGAACGAAAAACAAGCAAGCATCGCAGCAGATAGACAAACGAGAAGGAGAGAGTCCACTGTCATGTCAATGTCACTGTCATCATCAGCCAGCTTAGTAGAAAGCAGCATTATCAATCGTCCCTTCTTCTTCTTCTTCTTCTTCTTCCCCTCTCCTCTCCTCTCCTCTCCTCTCCTCTCCTCTCCTCTCTCTCTCCGTCCCGATCTCCGGATCCCCGTTGTCGTTCACAACGCGCCCCGCTGGTGCTGGTGCGAGGAGAAGCCGCTGTGGAGCTTGATGGGGATCGAGTGGGCGAGAGACAGCGCGCGGGGCTCGCGCACCATGATGGTCAGGCGCACGGGGGCGTGGGCCGTACCATTGTTGTCGCTATCACTGCTGTTGTTGTCGCTATCACTGCTGTTGCTGTTGCTATCACTGCTGTTGCTGGTGGTAGTAGTAGTAGTAGTAGTTAAAGCAGCCGCTACGTCAGCACCCAGGTAGATGTCGCGCTTGAACTCGAAGCCGAACTTCTTGTAGTACCCGTTGTTCTTCTCGGAGCTGGACTCCAGGTACATGGCGCGGCCCTCGGCGTCAGCCTGGAATGGTGCACGTTAGTCCAGACTGTAGAGCGTTCCTTGCTTAGATAAGGTGCGAATACAATAGTATCGGGCGAAGTAGTGCCGGACAAGGGTTGTCAAGTTAAAGGAAACGGAGCTGGATAGGGGGAAGATATTCTATAGCAATACGGTATATATAGATGGATGGGAGATAACAAGACGTACCTTGGCAGCCATGTGGTCGATGAGCTTTCTCGCGTAGCCGCGGCGCTGCCCGCTGGGTTTGGTACCTAGGTACACCAGATAGTAGCAGTCGTCATCCCGATCCCCCATGACCTCGTGCTTCGTGTGATGCAGGACGGGCAGCAGCTCGCTGTAGTAGCGTCTCCGGCCCTCGGCCGACAGTTGATAGTAGAGTCTCCACATACCACTGCGCAGGGTAGTCAGCCAGTCATCAGCGTCCTTGCCGGGCGGCATCCTTTAAACACGCAAGCAAATGTTAGCGGGCTCTGTCTTCTAATCCGGTCGTCGTGTGGAGAACGGGGGAATAGGGAACGATGAGCTAACGTCGTTCGCTACCATGTTTACTAACCAGAGCGCTACTGCCTCGTAGTCGGGGCCGATGGCCGTCACGACGCCCTTGTAACAGTGGGCGGCCACGATGTAGTTGAAGATGTCGACGTGGAGCCTCCACTTGATCTCTTCGCCGCCCTTGACATCTTCGGCATCGAGGAGATACTGCGCCAGCTCGTCAGTAGCAAAGGCTTGCGCCAGCGACAGGGCTGCTTCCTTGCACTCTGAGATGCCGATGACACGGACTTGGTCCTCCCACTTCTCGGGGACAAGAGAACGTTTCTTCGTCTCAACAAGGGTGACACTACTGCTTACGTGCTCCATGTTGGGCTGAGTTGAGTCTTCTTGTCGATATAAGTTCACTGACTATAGGCGGTGTAAGTAGTCACACGTTAGCAACAAGCTTGGAGTTGATGAATGTGTGTCTATGTCTTGCGTCATCACTCACTCTACGTATTAATATTCTGTATACTATCACCGGTATGAACTCTTGAGAGTTGACTTCTGGTGATAGGCATAAATCTATTTGGGTGCGATAGGCAGTTGAGGCTCGTTCGAAGGTCCACAGACATCAATGGTGATGTTGTCCGCAAACAACTCTAAAAACTTGAAGCGTTTTAGTTTGGAGGTGTCGACGTCGTCACCGATGATGTAGTGAGGACGAAGGGTAACACAAGGGAGGGCGGGAGAGATTGGATTGGTGCGACTGTGGCTAAGTTGGGCTATTGATGGGTTGGTTCGTGACGACACGGAACAAGAGATGGCCTCTGAGAAATAGCTCTAGCAACAGGGTCGACAGTGCGGTCTCTTTGAAAGTGACCTGACCCTAGCAAGGCGGGCGAGCTGTATGCTATTTGCAAGAGCAATCGGCTTGGGTAGTGCTTTTCTTTGTGTGGGCTTATATCTGAAAGAGATTGGGTTTGTTTATTGTTCTTCGAGACAGTTTCCGACTTCAGAGAGAGAAACTGGGAGAGAAAGAGAGGAAACCGGGCACTGCGGGACTTTCGGGTTCTTAAGAGTGGCAAGAGAGATAGAGCTGTGAGCTGTACACATAAGTAGCACAGTGTAAGGGCGTCAAAGCGAATCTGGGCGTGGGATGCCGTGCAGGGACTCTTACAAGCGGTCAGCTTGAGCCGCAAATGAGCGCCCCAAACAGACATCGCAGACAAGACAGCGCGGACGTCCCACTGGAGCGACATTGGTCGATATCGCTAACGGCGCATGCCGAGGTGGCCGCGTAGCCGGAGTGTTACGCTCGCCTGGTGTCACAGTCACAGTGCGCGGCAGACCCGACTTATCGGATCTTGGGCAGACGCGGAGACGGGGGCAGACACTCGTCACGGCTACGACGTACGCACGTCGGTGGGCGGGATTGGAGGGTCTGGTTCTGGTTCTGGTTCTGGTTCTGGTTCTGGGGCTGGTCAGGATGGATGACAAGGTTCCAAGGTTGGTTGTGTGTGGACGGGTAGGGAGACCAGCACAAGGGCGCCTGGCATATGCAATGCAACTATCTATCATTACTAGAGTCAGATAATCTTCCCTTCCCCCAGAATGGTCAAGAGTGGGGTTACTCTAGCCAAGGGATCGGCCTATCTCCTCCTCATTCTTCTCGCAGTGAAGAGGTGTTGTGATCATAAACTGGGTATTGATGTCTCAAGTGAATTCTTAGTTTCTAGGGGTCTGGCGAGACTGCTCCGTCTCTCTCAACGGGATTCATCCCTCAACCCAAAATATATCGCTCAACACGCTGATGGCATCTCTTGGGTGTGTGTGGCCGATCTCGGCTGGATAAGGGGACTCAAGTCTATAGATATGAATGGCCCGTCTTATTATCACATGTCGTCACACTCTCCGTACGTAGGGACGTGGCCCACGGGGTTAAAGAACTGGCGGGGGCTGCGTTGGAACCATAGTTGCAACCGTATCACTGTGGGTTATGCAAGCTTCATACGCCCGAAGACTCGCTCGGATGTATGAAAGCTTCGTTTGATTGGTTTATGCTGTCGTAGCCACCTAAAACGATTGTTGTTGGCTTGTGTGAATACTTGTGTATAGTGTATAACGTGACTCATAAACATTGGGCTCCTGCATCAGCGAAACAAAGGAGAGCTCTGCTTCGAAGAACCGGTGAGGGTGGGGGGATATCTAGCATCGTTGGTTGACCATAACCACAACATCGTCTCTAGCCGCTAATAATAACCTGACTGTCGAACTATTTCTTCTGCTGCCCAGTCTCAAAGCCTCTCTGTCTTTTTCGTTTATGTAACTTTTTTCCTTGATTATACCGCCCATTCGTCTTCCACTGCCGGCTAGTGGCGGATATCTACATGCGTCTAATTTCTTGCTCGTTGAGGTATTTCTCGAGTCCGGAGTCGAGATTACTCCACCATTCAAAGAGCATTGATTCACAGATGAGTTTGAACCAAGGCGTAAACTTCAGTGCGGGGTCTTTGAAAAGAGCCTTGAGCTCATCTTGAGTGACGTATTTGTAATCTTTGACTTCATTCGGGTTGATGTTGAGATCGACATTGGCCTTGATGAAGAGGATGTAGTCAACTAATCCTGCTGTTAGCATTAAACACCGAGCAAGGACACCCGAAGAGCATGCTCACTCTCATGTTCACCCCATTTGCCGTCGCTGGGGGCCAGGTAGTGGATGCGCGTTAAGAAGCGGAAGTCCTCGAAGGGGACCTGCTCCTGCTTGATGCCCAGCTCATGGTCGAGCTTGCGCTGAGCGGCGCGCTTGACGCCATCGACCGAGTCGGGCAGATTCGAGCCGGTCTCGCCGGGGATGCCCAGGGGGTGCGAGCAGCATGTGTTGGTCCACATGTCCGGGAAAGTGATCTTTTCTTCGGCTCGCTGCTGCAGGAGTAATCGGTTCTGGTCGTCGAACAGGAAACACGAGAAGGCCCGGTGAAGAAGGCCCTTGTTAATGTTGGACATGAGATGGCCTGCGGAGATGGCCAGGTCAGGTCAGCACTAGCAACTGTCGGATTGCGTGGTCGCGCGCAGCCTGTCACTCACATAGCTTCTTGCTCGCAGTGCCTATTGGGTTGTCATCGTTGTCCAGCACGATGCACACCTCATCCATCAGGCGTATCTGCTCAGCATCGTGACCCTCAAGCTCGGCGGAACTCGTGTCAATGTCCGGGAATAGCCTCAGGATGGTTTCTGCCGAGGGGGCGCTCTGGGTAACGGTGCTCGTGGAAGCCATTTTGAGTCGGTGAGATTTGCGCCGCTCGCGTTGATCGTGGAAATAGGAGACAGAGAAGGGAGGATGGGGGGAGGAGGGGCAACAATGACTGCCTTTATCACCAGTGATAGAAGTAATAATGCATCAGATTTGGATTCGCAGGGGTCCAAAATGTTCCAAGGTTCTAAACGTGCCTCTAGTGCACGCTACAATACACTACGCTAGGCACACTGCTACTCCATATCGGTAACCGACGGGGTTAGTGTGGCACATCAAATGTGATTACTTACAGTGACGGTTATACGCGGACCATACCGTGTTGGGAAATAGAGCGGGGTTGACCAGGGTAAGTCGGGAGTTTCCCAACTTAGATGCCCGATACCCGACGCCTATACCTACTGAGTACGTAAGTAGGTACCCGACTGCCTAACGTAATACAATCTCATATTAATCGACTTTATAACTCTAAATCCTGCTCCATCTAGATAACCGAGTCCAGATGTGCGTGATGAATGTGAGATGTTATCTATATGAGCTCCAACGGCAATACGCAGGTCCAATTTGCTCGCATACAAAACCTGGTCTTAATTTCCCAGGGTGCAGGCTATTATGCGGCTTGGACAGGTTATAATCCGTGTGAGAGGGAGACAACATGTTTTGCGCTTATATACCCTCGGAAGTTTCACTTTCATCTTACATGTCGGACATTGGTAGTATTGGGATTCGGACAAGTTGGATATGCCATATTGACGAAACAAGTTGCTAAAATCAGAAGCGATCCTTCGTTGCGGACGCCCAATGCGGTATTGTGTCAACGCTTGCTTTGCGCCGACACCCTCACTCCTTGGTTTACATTACCCAAACATCCCCGGCAGTAATACAAAAATTTGAAGCCCCAACGAAGTTTTAACCAGCGATATTACGATGCTCAGCTTCGCGGACTGCCTGTTCCCAATCCCTGGTGTAGCAATACCAGTATTCAACCAAGGCGACCCTGCGCATTAGTCAGTCAGAACTATGTTGCTAAGTGCATGGGGAGACGCAATCAGTGTAAACTTACAAGCCTAGTCCAATTGTCGTCCCGAACCACAATCCGAACAGCTTCCATTCAAAAACGAATGCAGCAACAAACGAAACGGGCACTGCAACGATATAGTAGGCCGCGAGGTTTGCATAGCCTCCAAACGTTTGCTTGCCGATTCCACGCAAGAGGCCATCTTCGGAGATCACGAGTTAGTGAATGTGGTACGGTAAGGGCTCATATCAAATTGCGCCATAGGGATAAATTCCCAGATTGGGACAAGTCGAATTTAACATCACTTACGAGAGATGGCGGCTAGCACATCAAAAATTTGCATTACTGCGCACAACGGTAGGACTTTTGCAACGATCTCAATAACCTCTTCATCATTTGTGAACAGAACCGGCAGCTGAAACCGCAGGCTCCAAAGTACCGTCAAATTGAACAATCCAATGAGGCAGCCAGTATAGAAAGCCTTGTATGGTAAGCGGGTGTTTAAGAGACGAGTGTGCATGTGAACTCACCACTTTGGCCGATGTTCTAGCGGCCTTAACTAACTTCGCTCCGATCAAATTGGCAATGCGTGTTGAGGCTGCAATTGAAACGGGGAACGGTATCATAAACATGGTCGCCGTCACCGTCACCAGTATAGACTGCGCCGCGAGGTAAGACGTGCCAAACTGACTAGATAGAAGAGTGAGGATCTCGAATGCCAACCATTCGGCCACGACCATGATCATACCAGGGATCGCCAGCCTTATCATTGGGCCTGTAGATCATGTTAATATTGATATCTATAATGGAATATATTCATCTTACCCCAGTTAGTCAGTGATCGTTTCGACAACCCTCCCCAACATTGCGACCCGTCTACGAAGGCCACGTATAAGGCGAGTAAGATCGGCATTAGAGTTTGGGTAAAAGACGCCGCAATCGGTGCGCCTATGAAACCGAAACCAAAATGCCACACCAGGAGCCAGTTAATCAATACATTAATGGGCGCAGCGACAAGTAGGACGTAAGTCGTGGCGGAAAACAAGCCTTGCGATTGCACGAATCGCTTGCCGCCTTCGAATGCAGCATACCCCGGGATGCCGATGATGGCAACACGAAGATAGAGCCCGGCCAGCTCGGCAGATTCGGCCTCCGGCACGATATAGTAGAGAATTTCCCCGGCGAATAAGAATAACACGGCAATAGGTATCCCTAGCATCCATAGGAAATAAGTCATGCGCTGCAGCTGTAGACCTACGAGATGCTTGTGGCCGGATCCGTACGCCTGGGCACAGAGAGTATCTAGACTCGTTGCGAGGCCCTGGAAGAAAGCGTAACAGAAAATGTTCGCGGTCATCGTGCTCACTGACGACGCGTTAGAGCATAGCGGAGGAATACTGGCCTCGGTAGGCGAACTTACAAGTGACAGCGCCTAACTCTACCTTTCCGATCCTACCAACTGTAAATATACTAGTGAGATTTATGCTATACTGTAGCATGAATGTCAAAATCAAAGGCGGTGAGTAGCTGGCGATGGTCTTGGCCTCTCTCTGCCACGTAGTTTCGATGATGCCATGTGCTACGGCGGCTTCCCATTGTGCGTCCAAGTGCTCCGCATCTGGCGTAGTCGACCCGGACGTGTCGGGTAGCAAAGGCGAAGTTTCGGTCTGCCCGAATGCGATCGTGGGCACCTCCTCATCGCGGGACATCCTCCGAACCTTGGTGCTGAAGACGGCTCGATATAACTTGGAGAACATCCCACGCCCGTCCTCGGGGGCGTGCTTCGGCGGTAACAGGTGGTTATCCCTTAGGAGACTCCGCTCGGCGTCCCGAGACTTCTGCACCTCTTCTCTCGTGAGGGCGGGCTCCACGACGTCGTTCAACATGCTCGGTCGCCTGTAGTCGAACGCAACGCCGCTGGGCTGTTTATACAGGACTGGCCCGATTCCAGATCCGTCCCGTAAGTCATCGTCAGAAAATTCGTCGTCGACTGCTTCGTCCTCTGAACACTCCGCTAGATCGCTGGCGATGATTGACTGGGCAATAGGTGAGCCAGCCGTGAACGAGGTCGCTAGATCGAGCCCCGAAGCGCCCCCTCTCGCGGGCATTGGTTTTGGGTTCGCCATCTCGAGTGAGATAGATCTCCCCTTTTTAAAAAAGAAAAGATTTAGCCCGAAATTGTGTAAGACGATGTTGGTTAATGTGACGGGACAAGTCGTCTAAGGCATCTATTTACTGTAGATGGTCCTGGTTGGTTACCTTTATGACTCTATGCAGTCAGCAACGCATTGACTCAGTATGAAATATCATACTCTTGAAGTAGCTGACTAGTTAGAACTAGTTAGATCGTCACGTCGCGTGCTCAATAGATACCTTGGTACTCTGTAATTGTTACAATACTCTCAAAAAGTTAAGCGGGGCCGCCGCCACCGGAGGCGGCCCCTTGCTTACCTCGAACCATACCTAAGTAGGTAGGTAAGCTATGCCCACTTGGTTGGTACGGAATAGATAAGCTATACGGATCCGAGTCATGTCTTAGATTTGCTAACTGCTAGTCGTACCGCTTTCAGATCGTATGCGTGTCTATCACCCCTTTTGTTCTGATGTTTTAGCATACTTAGTCGATTGTTTCGCTCAAAAGCAACGTGCTTGAGATCGTATCAATAGGAGGCTTAAAAGCCTCCCCAGATATTTCCCGATAGCTACCGGGCCGGTAAACCAATCGTGGGAGGTCGCTTGTATGCATGTGACGTCTGTGGGGCCCCCCACGGAAGCTACTGTGGGGTATCTACACAGGTATCTGTTCAAGGGTTAGGTACTGTATACGCTTCGGCCATAATCCCCGGCCACTTCTCACTGGCCCAGCTCAATGGACAAGCTCCAATCAGCCGCCCATTTCTCCGCCCCTCGGGAAGTTCGAGAAGAACGCCTCGCATCATCATGCCCCATTAAACACCTAGCGAGGGCTAGCTTATCGTAGATTTCGCTTCCCTAAAAAGAAAATAGCCAAGTCTCTCGCGAGAAGCACGTAATCACAAGCGAGATGCAGACCCCGGAGAGGGTCCCGGAAGACGACCCGGAGACGTCCGCCTCCTGCCTCGGCCCGTTCTCCTGTGCCCCGGTCGACGTCGAGGACCTGATGCCCGGCTTCACGGGCCACAACACGTTCACGACGTGGCCGCTTCTGGGGCCGCTGCTGTTCGACAACGACAGCAGCGACGCGCGGGATCATTGCGCGAACGAGCGAAGTGAGTATTACTTTTCATGCATTGCTGGGTCGAGTTGTTCACACGCTTATCTAAGTCTTCTCGCTATTATTCCATCACTTCCTCTTCTTAATCCCTTTACCTCTTTATTTCCTCGCTTGTCACTTGGCACCTCAGCAATGAACTCACGGCCCTGTAAACCCTGACTCGCTAGGTATCTCTACAAGCAATAAAATGGAAAAGGAGAACACAGTTACTTGGGGGCTCAACCAATATACTACCACTACCATCATCACGAAAGAAACCAACTAACAGAACTCTCAGCCTTCCTCGCCTCCCTCCGCCTAAGCGTCTACATGTCCGTAGTGGCAGTAGCCATTGCAGTATCGTTTCACCTGCGCTCTTCCCCGAGCACGCTTGAGCAGCGGATAGCGAAGCCGCTGGGCCTGATCTTCTGGCTGCTCTCCGTGGCCTGCCTGGTCGCCGGCTTGGGGAACTACATCACGACCGTGAACAAGTACAGTCGGAAGGTGGCCATTGTGCAGAGCGGATGGCGGACGCAGGTATGCAATATTCTGACTTTGCTTTTTCCTTACCCCCCTTCCGCCTCCCTATTTTGGCGTTTATTATTCTCTGGTTTTGTCATCGCTGTAAGATCCTGTATTCCACTGCCAATATTTCACCCAACGGACGCTATCGGGATGTATGTAGATGACAAGAAAATAAAACGCGAATGTGGTTGTAACAGGTGGCGATGGACTTACTAACCATACCGTCTGCAGTTCATCATGTCCTTCATAGCCTTCTCCATCTTCGGGACCTGCGTGGCCTTGATAATTATCGACCGGATACAAGACAGGAAATAAGCCTAATACTCTACATCTCGAGGACCCACCGCGCAAACTGACCAGACAATTCGAAAGGCAACGGAAAGCGGGAAGGAGATTTGCATCTTTCTTCTTTTCATGGTCGAGTTCTAACCTATTCCAACCGTTCTCAAGCTCAGTACAACAAGCCGGCCAGTTACCAAAGAAATGGCCTATAGCCCAATTCTACCACATCGAAGCACATAATCAGAAGCCGACTCTCAGGATAAGATATAGCCATGGTCATATTTTCTACTTTTCGCCATCCTTCGACGACGGAATGACTTCGGTAACTATAAGGCACCAAAAAGTAGGTATGGATGCTATACTATGTACATGGTATCATAAGCACACACAGACTCACTCACCCACCGAATCCCCAAAATCATCCAACTGAGCCAGGTAGGAAACCACTCCGCAGCTCTCACAAAGCCCAAGAACCCGCTATTTGAAATCGTGGTCAAGCCAAGGACTCTTCCTCCGCCTAGCAGTCTCACCTCGCGACCTACGGCACATTACAGAACAAATCCTGCGCCGTCGTCGCCTCGTAGGCCTTCTGCCCCTTTCCGGCCTCGACACCACACCCGCCAACCGTGGCTTTGAAATTGAGTTCGAAATCAGTCGCGCGGGTGCGGATGTCCCGCGAGTCCACTTCAACACCTTCCCAGGTCGCGACAGGCAGGGCAGTAAGCGGCCAGAGAACTCCGTTATTTGGAAGGCTGTCGAGCAGCGACAGCGAAGCCAGCTGGGTCTCGGGTGCCGAGCGGACTTTCTGTCTGATTCTTTCGATTTCCTCGTCGCCCACGTATTCCTCGGGGACATTGTATAATTCGCCATGGACGGTTGCTAGGCGCTCGCCGACTTCTTTTCCGGGGTACAGGAACCAGTAGCCCCTGACCCGGGCTAACCTCAAAGCGTGCTCCATCCAAGCCGGGTATTGCTTGCTGACGACTTTCTCCGAAATGACCGTCGGCGTAACATCGAAGTTCTCTGTTGCCTGCATTGTTCTTGAGACAAAGTCGTGAAGTTCCGTCCATTTATCACCAAGGAAAAGTACCGCATTACTAGCCGGTGCCTGCCACAGGAAAGGGTTTGGTATCCCGCCACTTTGGCCGTTTACATCCTCAGGATGTTTGAATAATGGAGGGGAGAATGGTTGCTCGCCATCCAGAGTTACTAGAGGCTGTTCCAGACTGATTCCGAAGAGATGTTGACCCCAATTGTGGAACTCGGCAGTTGCGGAATAGCGATACTCAAGAAGTAAATACTTGAGATCTACCGATGGTTAGTTAGGGCAGTGAAATTGCATCAGCGTTTGGTGCAAGACTTACAGTTAAAGAATTGGGGCGCAACTTCTACATGCGGTGAAAGCACAAGAACATGCGACTGTTGCGGCTGTGCGGGCCAGAAGGATTCAAGGAATCGAGTCGAAGTTTCCTGTTCTGTTAATTGCCGTGGAGATATTCGGTGTCGAAGAGACAAATACTGCTTGTTGGTGGGATTGGGCACATGTGAGGGCGGCCATGCGAAGGAATCCAGGAAGTTCTTGGTGGCTTTGTCGATATGATGAGGAAGTTCGATAGTGATATGTGGAATCGCACTCGAGGTATAGTCAGCTGCATTGAGAGATCTCAGCAGCTTTATCAGACTACCTGAGGACTTTGGAGTGGCTTGAATCGAAATATCGATTTTAACCTTATTCCACACTGTAGTTCGTTAGTAACGTTGCAATTTGCTGAAACACATAAGCACCTTACTTCGTAATGCTGCGCTGTCAAGCTTCGTTATCCAACTCAGGGACTTTGATGCCCATCGAGGCAGCTCTATCATAGTAGTCTTGAAAATCTTCACGTGTTGCTTTAGGCCTCGCGTAAAGTAAGCATCCTCATCGTTTGAGCCATCCAGTATGATTGCTTGCGGATGCATATATGTGTTGATATGGTCTATAAGATGTTAGTACTCCGTTTAAGAAACTCATGGGCGCCGTCGTCGCTTTTACGTACAGAACCCGCGAAGGACAGCCTTTTCTAGCCTCGCATCCGTCGAAATTCCACCATAGTCCGGGCGGGCATCTTTCAGTTGGTCAGCTAAGTCACACACGGGTATAATGTGAACATTATTTGGAGCCGTCATACCATGGAATATGACCACACAGGTTTTGTCGATGCCGTTGATCTCCATCAGATGCTCCATGTCTACGTTGCTTCCGCCTAGGAGCGCAAAGTGGACATGCCTCTTTACTCCCATTCCCATTTGGCACGCCATCGGCAACAGAGTCGCAGCGCTTTTGAGACTGGCAGCCGCGAATAGAACATTCTTATTGTTCACCTGGGTTCCTCTCGTGTTTGTGATAGCCTGTAGCGATACCGCCAGGTTGACAAATTTGATGGGGCCATTGAACTTCTTCTCGACGGCATTTACAGCCAGCGATTGTCTCTGCGACTGCACTGAGGGGTCTGGAGGGTGCATAACATTCCCGGGCAACGGAGTATCAGGGTGCGAGGGCGGAGCACGGTGGGAGCCCGGGTATACGGGACGGCGCATGCGGTCGTTGGGGCCGAGGACGGGGATGTTGTGGACGAAGAGGTAGACGAAGACGGCTACCACGAACACCAGGGTGATACGCTTGAACGCGCGTCGCGGTGGCACCCGGGCAGGCTGCCAGGAAGACGTCCGCCGCTGGCTGGCGCTCTTAAGGTGCTTGTGGTCGTCATCCTTCTTGCCGAGCTCCTCGTCGCTCATGAGGAAGCTCCGCATCTTCCTCCATCCACGCATGAAGAAGCTCCGGTGACGGCGACGATAGCGGCGGGGAGAGTGGCAGATCTTATCGGGTTGTCGTCGACTTCGAGCAATTCGCGGGCGGCATTTCACATGTTGCGATCCGAGCACTGGGCAACGATGGGATGAGCCGTCGATTGGGCTGACAGAGCACCGAATAGAGTAGGTACCTAGGTGGTGTGTGTTTCTTTTACCTGCAGCTGGGTAGAGAGGTGGTACTAGACGGGCCGCCAACCGCTGGAACGAGCCGGCTGCTGGGGTTAACCTGTGGCGATGGCGGATGGGTACGTGTCAACTTCCAGGTTCCAAGGTTGCAGCTACAGGCTCCCGTCCATCGTGTGCATAATGCCGGATGCTTTCGTTTATGAACTTTCGCGATGGGTAAGTTAGACCGAGTAAGTAACTGATAAGGTGGCTGTTGGATGCTGCTCACTTTCCCTTCCAGGTTAGCGGATGGTCCGGTGCTGCAGATGTCGATGGTCCCGGGACCAGGCCTGCCTAGAGCCTGTTAACCCCACCACGGCTGCTACGCTACTGCTGTACCTCGTCGGCCTCCAAAAACCAAGGCCGTGGGGCAGATGCAGCTACGTGCTGGTGGCGGGGCAGCACCGAACCCTGGAAATTTTTCTAGACTTGAATGTTGGTTCACCTGTCAAGCTGTAGACCGACTATATCGTCTCACGGGATTACTATTGAGCTTGGCGATATCCAATTAATAACTACTTTACGTCGTCGAACGTACAGCACATTGCTGTAGGACAGGAATATGGCAAAATCCAGGCGAAACAGAGCCAAGGCGGGCCACCGCGCTGACCCCATCGCAAAGCCCGTGAAACCGCCCTCAGACCCGGAGCTAGCTGCCATTCGAGAGCGCGGCATCCTGCCCATCCTCAAGGACTTACAGAGTGCTGATCCCAAGAGACGTACCGCGGCTGCCGAAGCAGTATCCAATATAGTGGACGACGCCAAATACCGAAAGTTGCTCTTACGGGAGCAGATTGTCCATATCCTGCTTACCCAGACCCTAACCGACACCAGCCTGGAAAGCAGAGCCGCCGGGTGGGAAATCCTACGAATTCTCATCGACGAGGAAGAGGACGACTTCTGCGTTCATCTATATCGGATAGATGTCCTCACTGCTATTCAGTATGCCGTCGCGAAGGTGAGCAATGCCCTAGGCTTATGGTTTATATGCACCGTTACTGATCTTGAGTAGATCACTGAGGCTATTGCCTCACCAGATATCGCACTTAACAAGCGGCCAAAAGCCGAACATAAATTCATTTGGTCCATTGCTGAAGCCCTGACTCAAATCATAGCAGCCTTAGCTGCGGCTCAGGACGAGGCACTTGATGCTGCCAGCACAAACCAGGAGATACTGCAATTTCTCTTCAACTTAATAACACTTGACTCCACCGAACCATGGGTGCTTCAAAGCGCACTCTCGTGCATGATTACCATGTCTGAAGACAACCGTCAGTTTGCTGAAGCCATACTTGGTGACAATGCGTGTTATCACCAATTAGTAACTCTGAGGAGCCGTTTCGGCCCCAAAGCCGTCCTAGCTTGCGGTGTGCTTCATAACATATTCTCCGCTATGGACTGGAACGACCAGAACCCTGGCAGAGACGGTGCATGTGATGCTGTCCTCATTCCCACTCTTTCTCGCGCCCTGGAGTGCAGAAGTCCTAGTGATAGCACGCAAAAATGGCATAGCTTGACGAGTTCGGTAGATGTCTTACAAACGGCGCTTCAAGTCCTGGCATCAATTGGAACTACGCTTCAGAATTCTCTTGGCAAGGGTAATAGAGCAAAGAAGGAAATCCGGGGAGGACCCGACAACGAAGGCGACGCCATGGATGCCGACGAAGACGACGATCTTTCTGAAGATGATAAGCCGGCAGACGAGGATGACGAGATGAACGAAGACGAAATGGAAGCAGATATGGACATAGTGACAGGGGCCGACGATGATGCGGATGAGCCCTCTGGTATCGACGATTTGCCCACACTGAAAGAATTAGTGCAGAGGGCGATTCCACAAACGGTGAAGCTTTTCCAGACGGCGCAAGGAGATGATGAATGGTCGCCTTTGATTCGCACCCAGGCTCTAACTGCGCTTGGTAATATCGCGTGGACGGTGAGCTGTATCGACTTCAGCGAGGGCGCGAATGCCGCCATATCAGAAGCATGGACACCCGTGGCGAAGCTCATCTGGAGCGATACGATAACGCCGGTGCTGGCTAGTAACACATCTGACGTTGGCCTAGCCACTGTTGTGACGAGTCTTGCGTGGGCTGTCGCTCGGACCTTGCATGGGCAATCGTTTCTAAGCGGAGATGAGCACAAGAAGTTCATATCACTTTATCATGCGTCTAAAAGCCTAGAAGACGCTAACCCAGAAGACCCTTTCCAAAGCCTGGGTGTGAAGTGCATAGGAGTCCTTGGCCAGCTAGCTCTCGACCCGGCACCCGTTACTCTGAACCGTGAAATAGGAGTATTCCTCGTTACGGTGGCGGCTGCGCTGCCTGAAACCCCGGCTGCGGAATCTGTTGAGGCACTCAACCAATTATTTGATATCTACGGTGATGGGAATAGCGCAAATGACAAAGAGGTGTTTTGGAAAGACAACTTTTTGGAGCATCTGGAGGCGACAGTGCCGAAGGTGAAGGCCATGGTCAAGACGGTGGACAAGCGGAAGTCAGCTGAGTTGCGTGGCCGGGCTGAAGAGGCCAGTCTCAATCTTTCAAGATTTATTCAGTATAAGCAAAAACATCGACCGTGAGACAAATAATATCAGACACAAATTACGGAGTCGGACTTATACAGATCATATACCCACCAATGGAGATTTAAGTCATGTAGACTAGTATTAGTCAGATTGCCAGACAGGCCTATGCCACCTTCGTTAAAACGAGGACACAAGCCAGCCGGACAGGTGGTACGATAGCCGACGTCTTCCATGATTAACCGGCTTTATGCACCACGGTAGCAGTGATCAGCATGAACATACCTCATTGATCAATCCACAAGAAGTGGATAAATCCTCACCAGGGAGAGAGCGATGGGCGGCTGTGAAGGGAAGATGCGACAGGCGCGCGAGAAAGCGTCAAAGAAAACTAAGGGAGTTAGGTTCATAAAAAGAGATCTTGGTCTATCAATAGAACTCACTTCTCAGCCCGTTCAGAGAATGCCTGCCATACGTGTACGTCATCATCGCCTCGTCCCAACCGGTAACAGTATTGCTGTCATGACATGACGCTCATGCAATATCTATACCTCTGCAAATCCTTAGCTTCCATTCACCCAATAGGCTTTAGCTTCTTCTTCTTTTTCTTGCCATCGTCACCACCGCTTGATTTCCCTTTCTGGAACTGGCGCCAGCTGTCTATGCGCTGGTCGCGAGTGGCCTCCCAGTCCTGCTCGTGCTGGCGCTTGCGCTTACGGACCTCGAGCTCGTCGTCGGCCCTGCGCTGCTCCCGGCCTTCCTCCTGCATCTGAGCCTTCACCTGACGCTTACGGCGCAGCTCGTTCTCGATGAGGACCTCGCGGGTCTTGTCTCGCCACTTCTTGGCAAACGAGTCGGTCTTGAGCTCCGGGCTGTCGACGGTCCATTTGTTCTCGCGGATTAGCAGCATGCGGGCGTCGGCGATGGCCTCGTCGAGCCGTTCTCGGTGCTTCTCGTCCATCAGCTCCGTCTGCGCCTTCTTGAGCCGATCGAAGGCATCGGGGGCCTGTGGATTCTTGGTCTTGTCCGGATGGATCAGCAGCGACTTTTTCCGGTACGTGACTTTGATGTCGGACTCGGGTACACCCGGTTGTAGATCGAGGACGGCGTAGCTATATGCGACTTGTTAGTGGCACGCGACCATGTTGAATCCTGGGGAATTCGGTGGAACTCACGCATCAAGGCGAAATGCCTTGAGAATGCGGTCTATCTCGGCATCCTGCTGTCATGTTAGGCATTCTGTCGCGCTGGTTACCTAAGCGGTGCAAGCCGATAGATATAAACTTGCCTTGTCGAACTCCTTGGACTCGGACTCCAGTAAGTCAAGCGCATCTTTATCGTCCTTCACAATCTCGGTCTCTTTTGAGGTCATCGCGGCTATCCCCTCTAGGCGTGCCGTATATCCGACTGTAGGTGTAGGAACTGTGTTATGAGGAGGCGGAGGAGGCGGAGCGATTGGAAGAGGTCGTGGCAAGAATGGGGTCTATAGGTACAACATCCGACGTGGACAGGAGTTGGGAGGGTCGGATGCGATGCGAGCGAGGAAAGTAGGTGGGGCTAGCATTCGATCTACCTAGCCCGACGTCAAGTGGGGCCGGCATCTTATCAGGACTCTAGCGTTTGGCGATAACCAAAAAAGTTGTCCAGCGACGGCCCCCACGTTGCTCAACATCCACCCCAGTATCAATCAAGTTCATGCCACTGCACTTCAGGTTCCGACAGTGAGCACCGAATAATTATATACTGCACCAAGCACATATACTGCTCTCGTGATCGACATGCCTCGCGCCGTGTCGCCCGCGCTTTCTGAAAATGAAATCGACATCCTAGGATCTTTGCTCACCGATGGGAATGAGACATCTCATGTGAAGACAAAACATGCCGAGGTGCAAGATGGGTTCGGCTTTGACGTTGGAGATCTGCTTGACGGAGACGATGGTGGAAACGACGAAGATGGCGATGAAGCTTTTATCGCGTTGAAACAAGCTGCTGCATTCCGGAAAAATACCAATCTGAAGGGCACGTCATTAAAGAAGGGTGGAGGGTTCCAATCTATGGGTCAGCATGCGATTATCTTTCTCAGCATGCTCGACTTTCTAACCAGCCTTAGGTCTCAATGGAAATTTGCTAAGGGCGATTACGAAGAAGGGCTTCAAGGTCCCGACGCCCATCCAACGAAAGACCATACCGTTGATACTACAACGGAAAGATGTAGGCTTGGCCTCAATAATACATTTTCATGTCGTATACATGCTAATCTGCCATATAGCTTCTGGCTATGGCCAGGACAGGATCAGGAAAGGGTCAGTCTCAATTCCAAAACTCGGATCCCGAAGTCCTCTATTCAACCTGACAGCTAACGCCCTATAGTATGCTCATATCTGCTTGTTGTTCCTTTACAGCGGGATCTGCTGGAGGATACTCTAAATACATGATTAAATCACTGACACGAACAAGACGGCCGCTTTCTTGATCCCTATGGTCCAAACTCTGAAGGCTCATTCACCGAATATAGGTGCACGTGCCCTGATATTGAGTCCCAGTCGCGAGCTGGCCATTCAGACTCTAAGTGTCCGTACACCCCCTCACCAGCGGCTCCCAGTTTCTCGGGATGAGGCATTGACAATAAACATAGGTCACTAAAGATTTCACACGTGGGACAGACCTTAAGACCATGCTGTGTGTTGGAGGAGATTCCCTAAACGAACAATTTGCGAACATGGTACGTATTGGTATTCAAGTCGTAATAAAAGTAGACTATGCTGATACAAGTTACTCTAGAGCGCCAACCCCGACATTATAATCGCGACACCTGGTCGATTCTGTATGTGCCCTTTCTATCGTACAGTTCTCCTGTGGGAAGCATACTAATGCTTCCTCTAGTGCATTTATTGGTTGGGTATGTCCCCTCATGCGATATATGACTCTTGTAGAATCCTACTTTACTAACTCTGGCTCTAGTACGTCTACTCTGAGAATCGCTGGTGATTCATGGTTTCCAAAAAGACATCCATTTAGAAATATACCGTTTATTAGGAGGGAACTAACATCACCGTAGAGATGAACTTGAACGTTACAGGACTTGCGAAGATGCAGTACGTTGTTTTCGATGAAGCAGATCGTCTATTCGGTGAGTTTGGTCGTTACCGTCAAGGTAGTCGCGCCTTACTAATTCTTTTTCAGAGATGGGTTTTGCGGCACAACTGTAAGTAAATTTGAGAAACCCGAAACAGGCACTTTAGCTAGTGCCCCTTTTCTCTCCAGAGTAGCAGCAAGCCACTAACCATCCCAATCCAGGCAAGAGATTCTTCATTCTTGTGAGTACTACCTGGCATCATCTCCTACCATCTACTTGGCTTTGCCGCGGGGTGGCATGGAGATATAGCCTGCGCTCAGAAACCTTCAAGATTTTGAAACCCTTGCACACTTCAGCTCGAAATATTTACTGATCGATTGCCAAAGTGCCGCCAACTCGCCAGACGTTACTCTTCTCGGCTACGCTCCCTTCCTCTGTTACAGAGTTTGTTAGAGCCGGGTGCCAGGTACGTAATTTCTAGTCGTACCAATACCTTATATATTGCTTGTGAAGACGACACTCTTGCTTCTTGTCCGGCCTCTCTTGGGTCCTACGCAGTTGTGAAGGGCTCAACCTATTCAACCAAGACTAATTTGTCGCTTGCAGGACCCCGTCTTAATAAGATTAGACGCCGATACAAAGATTAGCCCAGATCTCGAGGCGGCCGTCTTCAGTGTTAAAGGAGCCGAGAAACTCGGAACCCTCTTGCATGTTCTGCATGACGTTATTAAGATACCCACGGGTTTGCCGGAAGGGGTCACGGATCTCTCTGAGAACCCCTCGAAGAAGAGGAAACGAGGAGGTGAATCTCACGAAAAACAGAAACCCTCGCCTTACGCCACAATTGTATTCACGTCCACTAAGCACGATGTCGAGTTTCTGCAGACGATGCTCACTCACGCCGGCTTTGCCGTATCATATGTCTACGGTTCTCTAGACCAGACGGCAAGAAAAACTCAAGTAGAGAACTTCCGAAGGGGATGGTCTAACATTC
The DNA here is from genome assembly GCA_025201785.1 of Xylaria longipes. Taxonomy (NCBI): domain Eukaryota; kingdom Fungi; phylum Ascomycota; class Sordariomycetes; order Xylariales; family Xylariaceae; genus Xylaria; species Xylaria longipes. The sequence goes on from MU619700.1 coordinate 308,826, forward strand.
TAGTGGTCACTGATGTCGCCGCTAGAGGTATAGATATACCACTGTAAGTTCAAAAGACCTGTTCAATGACACTTAGAAGGAAATTACTAACTCCGTGATCTTCCAAGTCTTTTCAATACGATCAACTACAGCTTCCCCGCGACTCCCAAGCTATACGGTAAGTAGTATCATAGATGGTGCCCCTCGTCTCGTAATCTCTCATAGCCAAAATGGGGAGAGGGCCTTTACTTAGCTCGCCCTAATCTTTAAGAGCAGAGCATGTCCCTGAATCTTTCACGGATTTCTCATAGGTATGAAATTCGCTAACTCATCAAATTACAGTCCACAGAGTGGGTCGTGTCGCTCGAGCAGGCATGCGAGGCTGGGCCTACAGTCTCGTAAAAGATACAGACGTGCCATATCTTTTAGATCTCCAGCTCTTCCTCTCCCAGAAACTAATACTAGGAAAGGAGGGCAAGGGAGCGCCGAACTTCACAACAGACATGGTCGTCGGCGCCCCAGTTCGTAGTAAGGTCGAGAACTACATGGAATGGCTCAACAAGCTCTTGTCTGACGACTCGGACCTAACCGCTCTTTTGCGCGTTTCCGAGAAGGCCGAGAAGCTCTACCTCAAGACCCGCAATAGCGCCTCTAGCCAGAGCGCGCGTCGGGCGCGGGAAGTCGTTTCATCCAAGGGCTTTTCCCAGGTTCATCCTCTCTACGGAGACGATATCAGCGCCATCGAAGATAACCGTGCCGAAATGCTAGCCAAGATCAGCGGTTTCAAGCCGCAAGAGACAATTTTCGAAATCAAAAGGGCCGGCAAGGGAGGGCGGAGTAAGGAAGCGGAGGTGATGAAATCGATCAGAGAGCGTTTCGGGCCCCGGAGAACAGCCAACGGAGAAGACAACGAGACAGAGTCGAAGGGCGCGCCAAATGCCGACGAAGCAGAAGACGGCGAGGACAGCGATGTGGAAATCGCCGAAGACGAGGAGGCGTCAGGTGACGAACAAGAAGTCTCCGACGATATTATGGACGAAGAGCTCGTGGACTCAGACTCGGAAATGGAGGTCACAATATCCAACCACAACGACAACACAAGCGCCAGCAAATCTCGGAAAGCCGCCGGCAACAAATCAGACGACTTCCGAGACCCGGAGTTCATGGCATACGAGCCACGCACAGTGAGCGCGGCCGAGACGCGCGCGTACGGCGTGCACTCGGGCGGGCAATCGAACACGAGCGCCAACTTCTTCGAGGCGGCGCGCAGTGCGACCTTCGACCTGACCAACGACGAGGGCGCCAAGTCGTTCGGCGTGCCGACGCGCGCGGGGCTGCGGTGGGACAAGAAGAACGCGAAGTACGTGTCGCGCACCAACGACGAGGACGGCAGCCGGTCGCAGGCGAAGAAGGGCGGCAGCGGCGCGAAGATGGTGCGCGGCGAGTCCGGCGTCAAGATCGCGGCCACGTTCCAGAGCGGGCGTTTCGAGAGGTGGAAGAAGGAGCAGCGCGTCGGCCGGCTGCCGCGCGTGGGCGAGGCCGAGCGTCGCGGGCCCGGTAACGGCAGCGGGGGCGGTGGCGGTAAGAGCAGCGCCGTCATCGGCGGCGGCGGCCCGCGGTACAAGCACAAGCAGGAGAAGGCGCCCAAGGCCGCCGACAAGTACCGCGACGACTACCACGTGCGCAAGAAGCGCGTCGCCGAGGCCAAGGAGAAGCGCGTGGGCCGCTTCCGCGACGGCGACGGGAACAAGAAGGAGCTCAAGAACGCCGACGACATCCGCAAGGACAGGAAGCTCAAGGAACTACGTAGGCAGAAGAACGCGCGGCCTGCGAAGAAGTAGTAAATTACATCCATCGGATAGAGTGAGCGGATGCCTTAGGTCTGAGTCGAGACAGGTTGAGAGTCAAGGAACACATGATGATTTTCACTTATAAATTATGGAATAAGAAGAAGCAAGGTCGTTAACAATATGCATGGTCTATTGCTTTACCACGGCACAATCTATGATTGCCCTGCCTAGTGGACATATTCCTCGATTCCATCTTATTAATACATTCGTTATTCCGGCTCTGACCTTTCCAGCTCTGACCTTTCCAGCTCTGAACATGCATAGACCCGTCCACTCAATCTCAGAGCAATTTGAGTTTTAACGCTCGTGGTAAGTGGAGGAGGAAAATAAATTCGAGGCCCGCTGTAGTAGCGTTGACTTCCTAATCGAACCGAATGGCGAACACGATTGTCCGTTTTCTGGAGGGAACTAAAACCCTACTTCCCACCCTCCCAGTCCGGGTTCTGCCAAGGTATTAGCTGCAATTCCGTAGAATAGAAATCAATGAACTGTCCTGCTTACCTTTCGGAGGATAACTAGCCCTTCCAGAGTACTGCTTAGACTAATATACTCCTCATCCTCCAGCTCTGCTCGCTCACCGTACGACAAGAGTACAGGTGTGCTCTGTGTCTGCCATCCAGTGATTGTCTTAGGCCGACCAGCCTGACCCACAACGTCAACGGCTTGACCAACACGTACATTGACTGTTAGGGGTTTCAGGTTCTCGTCAAGAGTGACAAGGAACCGAGGATGCATAGCGGTGACAAGGAAGTAGAGGAGATAGTGAGAGTTAGACGTGATAAACTGCTTAGCGTCAATCATGGCGACGAGGACGGCCAATAGACCCCCAGTGGAGACGCGCGAAAGAATTTGGCGGTCGGTGTGGAAAGGGTTCAAGGTCATTGTCCCCTTGCCCATGTGCAGTAGACCTTGCGCTATACGGACCATGAACAGAGATTCTTGGTCTCTGTGGTAGTAGCTGGCAAGCTGTCGCAAGAGTTGGGCCAATCTTGCGTTGTTTGTCCCAGCCCCTACAAGGCCCATAGCAAAGATAGCATTGATAGCGACATCGTTGTCGTTATCGTGGCTATATCGAGACAATGTATCGTACACCTTCATTTGAGGATTACTGGGGCTAATTAAACCCATAGCTAACGGGACAGCGCGGCGAATGTTGGCCTCCCCATAATGCATGAGATGACCGAAGTGACGCAGGACCATGTCTTGGCCCACGTCTTCGCCCATTGCGACCAAAGCAATTCCGAGAACAGCATAGACCTGCTCCAACTCATCATTCTTTTTCTCGTCAGATTCTTCGAAGTGCTCAGTACAGGTATGTAGCAGATCTTGGATCTTCAGAACGGCACCAGTACCGGCCCAGGCGCAGATCTCAGCTAGCACATAAGTAGGCTGAGCCATTGGATGGTCCGAAGCCTTGAGCGTTTCTAGAACGACATCGACTTCTTCCTGGCAACCAAAGAATAAAAGGCCAAGGCCAAGGCTGAGGAAGCGAGTCCACTTGTCCGTTAATCTTGCCTTACGACTACGATCATCATCCATAAAGAGAGTGATAATGGCTTCACTGATGTCGGGATGGGCTGTACCGACATAGATGAGACCTAGTGACAGAGCAGCCATTGCAGAGAGTTGCATGTCCTCGCTTGTACTCGTGACGATGGGCAGTAGGCATTCGATAAGTTCTGCCTTCTGGGATCCAGCATGGGAGAGACCTAGACCCATTATACAAGCAGTTCGGACAAGCGGGTTTTTATGATTTAGCTTGTCTGGGTCGGCGAGTAAGGCGAGCGCGGGCTCGCTTTCCAGACGTGTGCCTGAGTTCATGATGCCAATAGCCAACATACCACCAGCCAAAATCTGAGGTTCTGCTGCGTAGGTATATTTGTCGATTTTGTCAAGACCATTTTCGACATCCCACATGAGTAACGTTCCGAGGGAGGCCACAGTCGACATCATACCCTCATCTTTAGTTTTCCAAACCCAAGTGTCCTTCTCATCGTCATTTAACATCATTTTGTCATTGCCGAAACCAGCGTTGACGAAAGCATTGACGAATGCAGCCGCCAGGTTGTGGCGAGCAGAGTCGAGGTTTGTCATGCCAGCTACTCGACTGCTTTCTAGATGGCTCTTGTAGATGTCCTCGGTGGTCTTGGGTTCCAAGATATTGAGCTCCTTCCCCAACGTCTTGAAGTATTCCGATAGTTTAATATTGTAAAGCGCCTCCTCGATCACCTCAGTGTCTGCTTCTGCCTCTGGATGTTCGCCAGACTCTCTCACTTGCAAGACGATTTTTTGTCGGGCTACCATGAAGGCTAGTTGCTTCTTAAGAGCCGGGTCCTCTATCGACTCAAAATCTTGGACAATCCGGCTGTTATCGCCCAGCCGTATCGCGATAACCATAGCTTGAGCGTGTTGGTTGTAGGCCTTGTAGATGTGGTGGGCAATTCGGAGGAACTGCTCATTTTCCGGGAAGGTCAAAAGATTGACCATACTGACGAGGTACAAGCAGACTCGGGAATAGGTATTCTCATCCACAAATTCGGGCAACCGATGTATGATCTCGAGCTCGCTCATCAAATCAACCGCGTCGGCTTCTGCATTGCTCTTCAGGAAGAGCGGCACGAGAATGAGGGCAAGATCGGCGAGGTCATCTACAGGCTCATCCGCACCAATCCGTTTTCCGTACACCTCGCCAATTTCCAGGGCCAGGTGCCGTGTGTATTCGTGACCCCACGACCCAATGTCTTCAGAAGGCGATAACAGCCTGTACTTCAAGGTGTCTTGGCGCTCCTCGTCCGAGAAGGTCATACCAATAACGGAAAGGACGTCAGCCAAAGACGCCTTGTCCTCGCCCTCGGGCCAGTCTTCGTACAGCTTCGTCAGTGTCTCGTAATGTGGTCTTAAGAATTTTAGGGGCTTTGGAACTGCCGTCATCGAGGAGGTCGATGTCTTGATCGAGGTCTTCATAGCTTCTAGAGCCGGCTTGTATAGAGAGGCATCCGATTCCTACAGGGATAGTCAATGGCCAGTCAGTAGCTGGTCGACGGCGAACGATGGGACGAAGCGGATGCTCACCGTCAGTCGCTCTACCAACATGTCGAGCTCGCTCTTGAGCTGTTGGTCCTCTTCACTCAGTTCCTCGGTGGCTGCAACGAGTTAGCCCCGGACAGACAATGCAGCATGCAGCACGCAGCTTACCATCGACCTTGTCATCGTTCTTCTTGCCATTGGCTTGTGGCTGCCCATCTTTGCCTTTCTTGGCCTCGTCAGCCTTGCCGTCGGTGGCCTTTCCCTTTCCCTTGTCGGTCACGCTCGATGCGTCATTCTTGGGTGCCATGGTCGCTATGACAGCAGCGGGAGAGGCCGGTATGCAAGGGTAGCACGGTGATGGTGACGGCGACGGTGACGGAAAGCAGGAGGCTTGGCGGGGACGGCTCGGGCGGGTTTCGAGGTCAGTGCCAAAAGAGCGTGGGATTCAGATTGCGCCGGTGTGTGGATATTGCAGTCGGTTTGCAAAGTGATATTGGCAATAATGGTGTGGGCGAGAGGTTATATGTTGTAATATTGTGGTGTTGTGGTGTTGTGGTGTTGTGGTGTCGAGGTAACGGGCGTTGGACTGGTGTGGAGGCAATGGAGTGGTTGGTGAGCTTCGCTTTGGCCTCAGCTCCTCTGGGTGTCGACTGTCTAGCACCGGTGGTAGCAACCTTGGAAGCTTCCGGGTCCAGCGAGGCGGAAAGATTTGGGCATTACGCGACCCTCTGCCGCCTAGGAACCTTAAGTGGCCCATGCTGTGACCCATCCGATAGCGAGCCTTGCCATTACGGGCCAATCACATTTCATAGTGCTGCCAGGTCCCCCCAAGCTGATGTAATGAGCCGCACAGTCCGATTGTAGGTACCGTGTACTGAATTTATACCATCCACATCCACATTTGTTAGTCTACCTAAGCAGGTAGGTAAAGATACCTACCTAGGTCCGTGACAAGAAAAAGATTATATGCAGTTCGTTCTTTCTTTAAATATTTAAATATAAGGCAGGTATACAGTCCAGGATTTTTAGACAGTATGGTATACTCGTAGCCATCAGTCTTTCGAATACCTACAGGCAGGTCCTTATACCTAGTACTACCTTGCAGCATCAATTACCTACATAAGTTAATCCAGAAAGTCCCGACCAGTTTTGTTTTAACCTTGATGGACCAACATAGAAGTTATTATCTACACATCGACATTACAATAAACGAAAGCTAATAACAATAATAAAGCATACCTAATGGTCGTTCGCTTTTGCGATATGGCGTGGAAGTACATAGGTACCTAAGTAAGCTTAGACAGAAAAGTGGAGGCACGAGCCCAGCACTAGGTATTACAGTAGTTTAATTGTGCAAATCACCCCTCTACGCGTTATCGATAAATGAGCTCCGGGGAAGAGTCCGATTAATTTTGGCGGGGTACCTACGTACAGAAGGGCCTGTATCGATTGATGAAGTGCGTCCAACGTCAAGCCAACTTTCCGTCTGTATAGGTACCTTATTCGACCTATCTATTCAAGAAACAGCCTGTAGACCTGGACGGACCTTTAACAAATTCATATGATCCTGAACATGAGCGCCAAGTAATACCCTCGCCTCCAAGTCCAAATCATAACCGACAGCACAACCACCCGCGTCATCAGAGAAACACACCAAGACCAAGACGAACAGAAGCAGCAGCCCACCATGAAACTCGACAGCAAGGCGATGCGCCACCTCGCGGCCGAGGACTGGCGCGTCCTAACAGCCGTACGCCCTGCTCTCTCTCTTCCTCCCATCTTCCCCATGCAACCTTCCCGCCCAGCTAACCAACCAACCAACCCCACCAGGTCGAGATCGGCAGCAAGAACCACGAAGTCGTCCCGACGCCCTTGATAGAGAGCATATCGAAGCTCCGCGGCGGTGCCGGCCGCGTCCACCACTCGATCAGCGCGCTCGCCAAGGTCGGGCTCATCGCGCGTCTGAAGGAGGCCCGGTACGACGGGTACCGTCTAACATACGGGGGGCTGGACTACCTCGCCCTGCACACGTACGCGTCCCAGAAGGCCGTGTACAGCGTGGGGAACCAGGTCGGCGTGGGCAAGGAGAGCGACATCCTCGTCGTCGCCGACGAGTCCGGCTGTCAGCGGATTCTCAAGATCCACCGGCTGGGCCGCATCTCGTTCCGCACGGTCAAGGCGAACCGGGACTACCTGCGGCGGCGCCAGGGGGGGTCGTGGATGTACCTGTCGCGGCTGGCCGCGGAGCGCGAGTACGCCTTCATGCGCGTGCTCAAGGAGGAGGGGTTCCTGGTCCCGGACCCGCTGTCGCAGAGCCGCCACACCATCCTCATGTCTCTGATCGACGCCTTCCCGCTGCGCCAGATCGCGAGCGTGCCCAACCCCGCGGGCCTCTACGCCGAGCTCATCGCGCTCATCCTGCGACTCGCGAGACACGGCCTGATCCACGGCGATTTCAACGAGTTCAACATTCTCATCAAGGAGGAGCCGATCCAATCATCAGATTCCGACTCAGAAGAACAGCAGAAGCAACCCTCCAAGAAGGGCAAAGAAATCGAGCAAGCACCCCCGACATCTACCACACCATCACCAGACGACGAGACCGCCACTGAAAACAAGGTAAAAATCACCCCCGTCCTCATCGACTTTCCGCAGATGGTATCTATGGACCACACCAATGCCGAGATGTATTTTGACCGGGACGTGACCTGCGTGAAGCGGTTTTTCGAGCGGCGCTTCCACTTCGTAAGCACCCAGCCGGGCCCCTTCTTCCGTGATGCTAAGAAGACCGTTGGTAAAAACGGTGCCCGCCGCCTCGACGCCGCCGTTGAAGCTTCGGGCTTCTCCAAGAAGGCTCTGAAGGACCTAGAGGCCGCCATCCGTGAGCAACAGGAAGCCAGGGGTCCCGAAGGAGAGCAGGCTTCCGCTTCAGACGATGATGACGATGATGACGATGGCGATGACGATGATGGCCTAGATGACCAGGAAGATGGCGAAGAAAGTGATGGACAATCTGGAGGCGATATAGAAGCCGGGAAAGATGACTCCGCAGAATTAAACATCCACAGGTTAGCCATCAAAGATGGTACATAGTATGGTAAACCATCAAATGAAAAAATTTCACGAGATTTAAGGCAACTGACACCCCCGAGAATGCTCTAGATGAAAGTGACTTTATCCTCACCGAGTTCAAGAGTCTTGGTTCCATGATTTTGATCAATGCTGTAGAATACATAAGTGCCTCTATTGATACTGCCTATAGACTAAACTACAGTCCCCTCTGGCAGTACAAGATGGAAATTGTGTCTGGTGAAGATAGACACACAAGTTCAGACCTCTGAAGACCCCAGAATCGTAATACCACACACATACTTGAGTCATCTCTAGCGACTCAAAGAGTCAAGTTAGTTACACTGTTGCAAAAAAGCCAGAACAATGTAACCATGCGACCAATCGTGAACACCCTTGCCAGAACAAGACATGGCGGGCAAAGATGTGCCAAGGTGATGATAGATCATGCCGATGCGAAACCAGACAAAAGATGATGCCACGCGCATACACAAGACCGGGACAGGTATGCCTACTCCTTCTCCTGTTTCACAGGTGAAGATCGAGAGCTACCATTCGCAACCAAGGGAGAGTCGACATGAACTGTAACACCCTCGTCCCCCGATCCATCCTCCGAAGTTGCCGCTGCATTGCCAGAAACGACATTGCCGGGTCTATTCAGAGAGCTGGTTAGCACAGGGGTGGTAGTTGTACCAAAAGAATGGATCGTTGGGCCGCTCAGCGTACTCGCTTTGACCACCACCAACTAAACCACGCCCCTGTCCACGAGTGATGGTGCCGAACGGGAGGACACGGGTGGTGTAGCTAGGAGTACTATAAGATTTGCGGTGTTAGTCGGTGTTCGTAGGGTGAACGAGATGGGAAAAAACGTACGACGCAGCATTGAGGGCACGGCGATAACCGCCAGGTTGGTTATACATGGCCGGACCCATACCAACCATAGTAGTTCCGTATGCACCGACGTTATACTCGTTAGTACGGAACTGGCGTCGCTCGGATGTGATACGCTTGAGTTCCTTCTGGGCCGGAGTGTCAGCGTAACGAATCTGCATAGGCAGGCCATCAGGTCCGAGCTTGATGCCCTGGAATTCCTCAATAACTCTGTCACAGACATCACGAGATTCGAATCTTCAATATCATTAGTGAAATATTCTTTCGAATTGAGAGTACATGCCGTCAGACTTACCGTGCAAATCCTACACCACGGCTGTTGCCCATGCCATCCCGGAGGATCTTGCTAGAGAGGATCGTGTAACCGAGGAATACGGTGCCCAGTTCCTGTGGAAAGTTAGATCTGTGGGATATCAAATAAGCCATCGAAACTTACCGCTTCGGAGAAGTGTCTAGGAAGATTGGAGATGTAGAGGTTGGTAGATTCTTCATCTCCTTCGGCCTTAAGACGGGAGTTGAACGACTCCTGAGGCGGGCACAGGTTAGTACCAAAGAGGTCAAAAGTGGGTGCATTAGGCATTGCCAACATAGCGTGTTTGTGGCAACAGAACTTGTTTGAGAGTCGTGGAATGCTGTGGTCACATGGCTCATGAATACTGTTATAGATGGGGTGGGTGACTGGGGTGGTTACCCGCGCAAAGCCCACTTCGTAACCCAGGCGGAAGAAACCTCGAATGCATGCCTCCGAGTCGCGAACATCGAAGAATTTGGCAAAGCCAAAGCTTGAAGACGAGTTAGCGGCCACAATGAATTGTAAGGGATAATTAACGTACCCCTTGCAAGCTCCGGTGGTAGTATCAATGATCGCTTTCGAGGTCTCGACTTTGCCGAAGCGCTCGGTGTATCGGAGCAGAAGGTCATCGTCCGTGGTGGGATGAAGTCCGCGAATGTAGACATTTCGGTTGCCAGGAATGTTGTTAACGAGGCTCTGCTCGAGAGTCTTCATGCTCTTACGCGGAGTGAAGACCGCCGGAACAGCAGTAGGAATCGGAGGGTCACGTCGAAGCAAAGCATCAAGGTCCCGGTCAACTGCAAGAGGATAAGAGTAGAGACCCTTAGGGTGCTGAGCAACATTGGGTGCTCCTCCAAGGTATTGCTGGGGCGAAGGTGTCGTGTAGGACGAACGGTCAAAGACGGCAACCCGAGAAGCAGGGTCACGAGAAGCCATGCTACCACCAAAGAAAGGAGTGGCAGGAGTGGATTCATTGGTCGAGTAAGACGACCGGCGATTCTCAAGACCGGGGACCTCCTTGGTAGCAGCTTCGGAGCGCTCGGACACAATACCAGCGCGACCAGGGGTGTAGGGAACGTAGGAGTACGGGAGATAAGCAGGGAAGCCGCCCTGTGCAAGGTAGGGGGTGGTAAAGCCAGCATTGGCAGCGTCAGGAGCCTGTCCGTATCCGTAGGCAGGAATGCCGGCGGGAGCGTAACTGGCAGGATACAAGAGCTGGCCGTCAGCCGTGGTGACATAGGAGTTCATGACGGGAGGAACTGCGCCATTGGGACCAACTGCGGCTCCGTTGATTCCGAGACCGCCAAGCTGATTGACAACAGAACTCATGCCCGCGTCGACAGAGGGGTGGCCCGCGAGGCCAGTTAAGTTGGCATTAGCCTCATGGGCGTTAGCAACCTGAGCAGCCAGATAATGCTGAGGAATAACACCGGCATTGGTAGCCATGGCGGCCTGGACGGTTCCGGGACCAGAGCCTCGCTTTGCTCCAAAGTTATTCTCGGCCGTCATGGTACTAGTAGGATGATATGACATAGTCATCTGGGTTCTCATTTAAAAGTTAGCTACAGTTTGCAATAGGTTGTGGGAGAAGTATGGTAAGCAAGATTCTTGTGGAATCAGGGCAGGTAGTATTAGAATTTGTTTGTGGAATTCCATATAGCATAGCAAAATTGCAGATCCCTAACAAGAAAGAGGCTCTGAAGAGGCTGGGAGAAACAGCAGTGAGCATCAAACTGAGCTAATGTTAAGAACAAAGTCCTAGCTCGGCTCTCTGGATAAAAATGGACAACAAATATGGTGTAGCTGAACATAGAAAGAACAGACAAGTGAATGGTAACAGATAGGTGCATGTAAGAGGTTAGTGTGGGTAGATATTCACAAAGAAGCGCATGTGTGATGCCACAAGATTGTGTGAACAAAATACATGAACCATGACCCCCTTTTACATGCGTGTATTTAGAAAACCGGGTAGGGCTTGAATCGGCGTGAAGGTTCAAATCGCGATGTGAATTGTGTTTAGGCATCGAGATCGGCCAAGAGTCGAGAGTATGGGTGTCGTAATTACCTGGTACAAAGTAGAGGTGGATCAAGTCTGGATGGATCTGAACAGAATGAGACCTGAGAAGAGAGTTGTTAGAACAAATTCTAAGCAATCGGCCGGGGATGGCAAAGTCAATCAATTTGTGGGACAAAAAGCAAGCTTTCGAAACCAGAGTGTTGTTGCGAGATGGGCAAATTTGAGGTCAGGTAGGTGAATATGGTTAGGGTACCATCAGAATTATATTCCCAGGCCGGGAAAACCAAGAAGTGTGATTCTGACGGGTGCAGCACAGAGAGGACAGGATGGGAAATACAAAGATAGAGCCATGTGGTGGTGGTGGTGGTGGTGGTAGGTTGACAGATTAAGATGAAGGCACACATGCGCCTGGTTGTTTATGGTGGCATGGGGTAGGGTACAGGTAGATGCGAACATGGAAATGGGTGACTTGCCACCTAGGTAGTGACAAACATGGCCTTGGGAACAAGCCGGACAGCAAACAATTCGGCAAAGACCTAGAGAGCGTACTCAGGCCGGCAACTGGGAAAGAATATGAGCGGGAATGTGAAAGGCAGCGGGCTGAGGACCTGGTGAACATAGATATGCCAGTAAGAGAAAAGCGCACACAGGGAAGCATATCGTTGCAGTTGTCATGGCCAAAGGTACCAATCAGAACTTACTTTGCGGTTGTCTGTTTGGCAATGCCAATGCTGTTGCTACCAAGACGAGTCAGAAGAAAGCGAGTGGTAACAAGTAAAATAGTACAGCTAGCGAGCAAGATGGAATCGAAAGTGATTGTGGAGATGCGGGTGCTGGATGAGTCGATGCTATGCTGGAGAACCAAGTTGGGAGAAGCGGAGGGGGAAGAGGAGAGAGATGGGAGATTGAGGTTAGGAAGAAGAGATCCAGCTAGCGGCTCAAAGACCCACGAAAATCACAGGCCTAAGACAAGCCTGGGTTGGGTTTGGCGTGCGTGGGAAGGTGAAGGGCCCAGGTTGTGGGCTCCGGAGCTGTTGGAGGTGTGCAAGACGGTTGTTCTTACCTGACGTAGAGATAGAAGGAAGCACGTGGGCCCGGTAAAAGTAGGTGCAGACAAGCCTCGGGAAAGCCTGGAGGAAGCGGCGTGCAACGTAGTTGAATGACGATGTATGTAGATGATGCATGTACGCAATACAATATCAGAAAAGGTAGCACTGGTTGCGGTGTGCCAGGAGAGAGCTGGTAATCTACAAAGTATGAGTGAGGATGTTGGTGTTGGGAAGAAGCGGCAACATGTGAAGCGTGGGTGTTGGCCAGATCAAGAGAGTTCTCGACGAGCGTGTGGACGGAAAGTAGTGGTGGTACTTATTTATGTGTGGACAGTTGAGGTGGACAAGTACGGGTATTTCCTGCCACTGCGCAATAGTCGCCGGGTAGTGGTAGTATAATGGATAAGCCGGCGTCACGGGTGCAGAAGGGTAGATAGGGTAACAAGAGGAAGGTACGCACGCACGCAGCTTAAAGCCTTTTGCCGCGTTTGAGGTTACGGCAAACCCGTGAATGTGTGTGTGGTCTCAACAGCAACCCTGGTAGCAACAGCAACACCTACCTTCGCAAGTGTTCGGGAAACCTCACGTTGCCGGGGAACACACTCCATTCACTCACTAACCCGTCTCTATTGTACTGTTCCTAGCAACAACACTGGTTAACCGAGGACCTGTTGCTAGTGTTAGCGGCTGCTAATTGCGCGCAAACAATATTCCTCAGTGATAACGTCCTCCATGTCATATGTGTGTTGGTCCCCAGTCTGCAATTTAGAGCCTCACCTAAGTTCTTGTTGGAAACTTCTACAGTAGATCTTGCCTTTTGGCTTGGCTTGGCTTTCTTTGTTCCAGCTTTCTCGACAGCACAACCTCCTAGTAACACCAGGAAGATCGGTGCTGGGGTAGCTGGACTGATCTTGGCGTTCGTTGTAAGGGTCAATTCTGTTTCCGTTGCAACATCAAGCGACTCTTTTAAGTCTATTATGCCATAAACATCAATATTCATTTCGGAGCTGTTTGACCCCTTTTCCATAGCATGCTATCAGCCATAAACCATGCAATGTAGTAGGAGGAGGATGTACTTATGATGAAAGACGTGAGGCAAAATAGATTGCTGTGACTCGACGTCTCTTTTTTGCTGAGTTGTCTTGTTCAACGTACCAATTAAAAACTGGATCCCAGACTTGAAGAATTGTGCAAATACGTCGGACTCTTTTTCTCCTTCCAAGGCTACCATTCATTATCAAGAGCGATCAAAATGATAAATGTCAGGTTCAAGCCACACCAAGCATACCTATTCTAAGTTCTGATCCTCCAGCCTGCTTACAATGTCTATCCTGCAAGTGCCGCTAAAGATCGAGGAACAAAACCCCTGTGCCAAAGGATCAAGGTGATAATTATAAAACTCCTGCCAAAGGATATAATTAATGAGTAAAAATAGTCATTAACTGGCTAGAACACCAGGGCCAGAAGCCACAGAATATGGTAGGCGAGGAGGAGGATAGGTACCGTTTTAATTTTGGATGTATTCGGGGGCAATGCCGAGAACTGGAGAAGAGTCAGCTAAACCAGCCTCCATTTGCTCATGGGTAGGGTAGGATACATAAATAACACATTAATGATAGATGGCGCGGACGAGTCGCATGGCTCCGAGAGTTAAACCACTGCCACTTAGTGCGCCTTCGAGGTCGGTGAGACATTCTGGCTTTATTGAGGGGGTCACCTGGTTTGTTCCACATAGGTAACTACCTAGGTAGTAAACTTGTCGGAAGAGGTATTGACGTCGACCGTATTTATCTCTTTGGAGTTAAGCTGGCTAAGAGCACCGCCAGATAGGTAAACTGCTACCTTTAGCAAACTCTTAACAATAAGTATTTTCAAGATGTAACCGGTAAGGCTTAAGTGTAATGAAGTTCCTATAGTTCCAAAATCCGCAGCTCCATATTAACCAGCTGTCCGGAATGCTGAGTTGCTGCTATGACTCAGATCATTCGAACTGCCGAGGCAGCTGTCTCGGTTCATCGACATGTTTCAAACGAGACGGTATGGGTACCTTGATCTTTTCGCGGCTCTCGTGTAATCTGCCACGATGAAGTATCTCACTCGGACCTATTGGATAGTTAGCATGGAGGAATACACATGTCAACGTAGTAGGGAAAAATGTCGCTAGTATCTGGCGCTGCCACTTCCTGTTCAGGCGCATCGGCCAGCCAAAGTATGTTGAGGCTGTGTATCGACCAAATTAACTAATTCTCCTCCACCTCAGTCATCTTGGCCTAAATTAGCTTGCGTGGCCAGCTCCAACTAACCGTTTCGTCGGGGCCACTCAAATGATGAGACCAGGCAGAGACATGAATAACCCTTGCGTCGAGGCGTTGATGCTTCTATTGTGGCATTCTTCCTGGCATAAAAAGCAAGAAGTATTGACCAATGGTGATTGGGCATGGACCGTGTCGGGTCTCAGAGGAGCTGAGCGGCTAGTCTAGCGTGATTGCTTGTCTTTAATTGGGACTGACATGATGCTCATGAACTGAATACTTCTAGCGAGGCTTTGGGGGGAGGAGACGTGGTGGGATAGCTTTCACGTTTGATAGGTGACACTGATACCAGATTTCAAGGCTCTAGTCTAATGAATAATTTCACATTCGTCAATTAATTAATACAAAAAAATATACAGGCACGTGTAAATGTAGTAGTACATGGAGCAACCAACTCCTACAACTTCTGCAAGATTGTGCGCAAGAATTGGACATTAGACATGGTTATATTGGTTGTATTTTGTTCTTATTGCACCGCGAATGAAGTGCATAGCGGAGTAACACCTAAACTGAAGGCTCGCGAGCTACTAGGTGTCGAAGCCCAGCGACGTATTCGGTTGTCCGGATAATGTCAGTTGAACATGAGTCTATGAGTGGAATCATTACGTTAGATACTTAGTCAGCTATGTATATGCCTGCGAAATTCGCGCCAAACCTCTATGATCGCCTGCCAAATCCACCCAACGACTTTTCTTGGGCATTCGAGGCGACATAGAAAGCCCAGATCTCTATAACTCTTTCAAAAGCTCTACGCCAAATAAACACCTTTCATGCGGTTTAAAAAAATGCTCATATCGCTGCAAGGTAACGCCTTCAAGGATATTTCGATTATGACCAGACATCCTCCTATTATGTTCGTTAGCGATTACTCTGCGGACGTGCTTGGACACAATCTTAGGACGTACTTGGTACTGGTTGGCGGCTCTCATGTTCTTGACAATCTCTTCACCCTTCGACTCGGGGACACCCCGTTGTTCAGCAATAATCTGGCCCAAAACAGTATTGACCTCTCGGGCCATATTGGCCGCGTCACCACAGACATATATGTACGCCTTCTGTTGAAGGAGCTCGTTGATTTCCTTGGCCCTTTCCTTAAGACGGTGTTGAACATAGACTTTCTTGGGCCCCTCTCGGGAAAACGCGGTAACAAGTTCAAACTTGTCACCCAGGGCTTTCTTGTATTCCTGTAGGAGAGATTGTCAGCTTATATACGGGTTAAGACGACCTTGCTACGTACCTCCCACTCAGATTCGTATAGGAAATCCTCGCTGCGTTTCCGGCAACCGAAGAAGAGAATGGTTTTCCCAACATTCTCACCAGACTCCGCCTGCTTGGCTCGTTCTTGGACGAACCCACGCATTGGAGCCACACCAGTACCAGGGCCAATCAAAATGATGGGCTTGGAAGGATCTGAAGGTAACTTGAAGTTTGAGTGTCGCACATGGACGGGTACGTGAATACCGTCATATTTGTTGCGTGGGCCCATGAGCTCGTATGTAAGACCAAAGGCTTCAGGGTTTGGATCACCATGCTGCTTCTGCTTGAGGGCGAGCAAATAGTTAGTAGCAACTCCCTTGAAGGCATCGCTACGACCGGGAATCAACTGGCTTTCAACGACAGCTGTAACAGAAATTTTCTTAGGTTGAACAAAGGAAGACGAGGAGATGGAGTAGTAGCGTGGCTGCAACTTGTTAAGACCCTCAATGAAGGCCGAGAATGGGATACTGTTCCATTTCTTTCCTCCACTGACAACACTAAGAGTTCGGGAGATGTTGTAGTGGTTTTTGCTGATCTTATCGTGGAAGTAGTCCTTGTCGCTACCAAGTTTGACCATCTCGGCCTTGGCATTCTCGTCGGGAGCAAAGGCAGCCAAGGTACCAAGAAATTGACGGGATACGGGAGCACAAATTTCCAGGTGGTACCGAATGATGGCGTCGTAGGTCGTAGGCGTAGGGAATGGTACCTTAGCGGTGGGCTCCAGGGCCTTGACACTAATGACGGCGTCCTTCTTGTCCTTCAAATCTAAGATGTTCAGCATTTCGTCGACCTCTTGGCCGGGGTTAGTGGGCCAGATTGCAATGTGGTCGCCTGTCTGGTACGAGAGATTGGATCCACTGATATCGACTTCTAGGTGAAGGCAATTTCGGTCCTTGACACTGAACAATTCCTTGGATTCAGCGATGGGAGCAATGTAAGGGTTATGGGCATTGAACGGGCCCTTGGCGGTCCCTTCAAGGTGCATCTTGTTAGGTTCTCCGAGATATACCTCGGGCGAGTCTTTGGTCAGGTTTTCACGCTCGACAATGCCAAATATGGGCTCATAGACAGCCTCGCGCTCTTCTAAGCCCATCTTCTCGGCCAGTGCAGCCCACATGGGATCCTTCCAAGCCAAGAAATCTTCTTCCATAGTGCCGGCGCCGTCGTCACCTTCACCGGCCTCACCAACTCTATGAGCACCGAACTTCTCCAAAGCCTTGTCGACATTGCGGACCATTGAGTTATAGTGTTCATACGTGTTATTACCGAGACCGAAGGCGACATAGGTGAGGTTACCGAGAGGAGGATCGTTGGAGTTGGAAAAGCTTGGTTCCTCGGATGTGATGAACTCGTAAAAGTCGACAGCATTATCTGTGGGTTCGCCTTCACCATAGGTTGCGAGAACAAACATGGCGACCTTGTCTTCGGGAAATTGGTCCAGGTTATCGTAGTCATACTCTTCCAGATCAACGACCATGGTTTCGAGACCAAACCGACTCTTGCCCTCCTTGGCCAATCGAGAGGCGTAGTCCTCGGCGGTACCAGTCTGCGAACCGTAAAAAATGACGCAGTTCTTACCGGACTCCTCCATCTTCTCTACGATATTCCTCGTCTTTCCGGCCTTCGCGCCGCCATTGGCGTTGGAGAGCGAGGTGGCATATGGATCCTTGGTTATCCCCCAGAGCTTGCCTTTCGTGAAGTAGGCAGCCGTGCCCAGAAGGATAACGGCGAGGACGACAATGTCCAAGGTGTCGAGCTGCGCCATATTGACGGTGACTTACAGCAAACGTGGCTGTGAGACCAGGTGAGACAGATGCGCGGCCGGCGAAAAGACGGAAGTGCTAGAGTGACTGGAATTAGCAACGGTGTGCGACCGGGCTGCTGCGGGCACTAGACACCGATCGTGCGCTCGCTCGCTCAGGACACGGCTGTCAGGCGGTGGCACACTACTTACAGAAATAAGAGGTGTCAAAAATGTGGACGTCCAGTCCGGTTTTAAAGAAACCCCCCAGATATCCCAGTGGATTGCCGAGCGATCTGTGCTGCGTACTGCAGGGGCTCTGATCGGGCTACCGAAGTGCTGATAAGACCAAGGCGGAGAGGGGTATGCTCTATGCGAGAAGAAAAGCTACGCTGAGGGTGCTGGCTCGAAGCGACACACGCAAAAGAAAAAAGAAAAGAACAGAGCAGCGAGAGCGCTGGTTCCTCGGGGTCCGGTGAAGTCGACGTCTCGAGTTACGGGTCGGTGGGTGCAGCGAAGCCGAGACGGGGGAAGAAAAGAAGGGAATGAATGTGTAAAGGACGGGGGAATTTTAGCTGACGGTGGTATCGGTGGCACCCGTTAGTTTTCTATTATTTCGATGTCCAGTGCCAGGTACCTGAACAGTAGTGCGGTAACCTTAGGGACCTGGTGTACACTATCGCCTAGCGCCGATATGCCCCACTATTATTAACTCGGGGGGTACCTCCAGTGAGGTTTAACTTGTATAACTCGCTTCGCAGGTCTTCACCCGCCCGCTTGGTATTCTTATGTGCCTCAAGGAGGCAAACTCACATCCATGGATGTGTTCACTCCCCGGGATATAGTAGCACTGTCTGCTAAGCAGCCGCACTAGTCATGTTTTTTTAGTGCCGTTTGGTTACAACTTTTACCGACAACGCGTTGTTGGAATATCCAAGTATGAATCATACAGCGAACGCCGCAAGTGATTATTGAAATCTGTCCTTACTTACAATGGTCTTATCCTATACTTAGTAAAGTGGTGCGATAATCTTTGGTCGGGCCCCCCCTTTTCGCAAATCACAAGATCCTCCTTCTTTCAGCCACTCAGCTGCTCTGCTCGAAAACACATATCTTACTCATCATGCGGCTAGGGACGCTCTCCCTTGCGCTTCTACGCTAGGATCAGATAACCCAAGTATGCTTGACCGAGTACCTAATCTAGCCCGCTAGTCCACCTTCGGACCTACCATAATTGACTACCTTAGGTATCTAAGTACTTGTCAAACATGGGGCCATATTTTAGAGTTGCTATTGAAATTCCAGTATCACTAACTTTTTGCAATTGAACTGTATCATAATCACAGGCCGCGATGACGGAAACTTGTAGCATGCCGCCCATTCCGTTGAACCCGGCTTGCCTGGCTGCCGGAACCCCGTCGACCCAGTCAAGCAGACGGGTTCGGGAGAACTTGAACCAATGACAGGCGCAGTTGTATCTCCCCGGCAGTTCCTAATTAGCAGCGAGTGGCTTTCCATCCCATTCCAGAAAGAATCGAAAGCAGGGTCTCTCTCGGTACGCCGATCTCGATGTCAGTGAGTGCCATTGACACCAGAATAATGGGCGATGATCTAGATAATGAACTGTTTACTATATGCATTGCGTCGCGAAGGCCGAGGCCGAGGGCCTATATGTACACATGTAAGCAGTTCATCCACCAAGGCAGCTCGGCCGAAGGTGACAATGCGCCGGTTTATACGATTCAACATGCATCCGATAACGAATTACCGTCGTTCGACGTCGGATTCTGAGCTGCAAACGAGGCAGCCCCGCACCGCCGAACTAAATTCGTATTCGTGTTTGCCGCCGGCATTCGGATCATTCACCACAAGCTGGACGCCGCTCAGCTGCGTATGGTATGCTCTTTTGGAAAGGTGACGACGTAGGTTTTTATAGTTTACGAGTGCCACCCGCTTCCGGCCTCGTACATAACCGTCACTGCAAAAGCAATTCTAAGTTTCTAAGTTTCCCTTGCATGTAGACTGCCAAAATTTGAATGCTTCCGGGATAGAGGTGCGAAAGTGTGTACTGTATGTTTTACAAGTCGGGAATCGACTATTTTGAGTTAGGGTAGGCTGGCAGCATGAATAAACTCGGACTAAAAGACGCTAAGGTAGTCTCCGGGACCGCCCCCTCGGTATTACCAACTTTGATTAGACAACCTTGGAAAAGTTTATATGGCCTTTATTAACCTTGTCTCATCTGGGAATGCCTGCCGATGTTGCTATTTTTGTCACATCCACTAGCGCAGGGTCTGCGAAGGGGATACTTAGAGTATAAGACACGATCACTACTGTATGTTTAGACTATTCTCTACAATCTAACACCATAATTCTAGGACACTTAGTCAATGATTTAGTCAAATGATTTTAATGTCTTCTATAACCACCAAGTCCGAAAACTGTCCCGGCGTGTAGCAAAGGCCGTCTTGGCTACTTGGGGACCACGATTGCTTGAAAGCATTTCAGCTTGCGTAAGGACCTGTTGATTTTGTCTACTTTAACCAGTTTCCGGACGTCATATAATGTAGCCAAACTCAGCAGACCTCAACTATATGCACCGTTATTTTACCTCCTCGTATATGTCCTGTCTATCCAGATAAGGTTATGTTATTGCTTACTTAGCCTTCCGCAGGTTGCCTGGTCTGCATCCCGTACCTTTCTGCCCTCCTGTCGTCCTTGGAATATTGGGGAATTTACGCTGTTAGGGGGTGAGAATGAAGATTCCCACAACTGCACTCGACTAATATACTTAGGTATGTATTCGAATTACCTACTCGGTCCCGAATGGATTAATTACCTACTACCTACCTAGGTACATAGCTACCCTAGTAGTACGAATGCCAATTACCTACGTATGCAGGTATATCTTGATTCAGCATTGCAATTGCACAATGAACTGAGCACCTCCAGGCTGTAGCGTGTGGCAGAGGTGGCTTAGCTCTGAGGCGGAACAGTATATTAAAGAAAAGAAAACGAGGGAAAAAATTGAATGACCATTCAATCGATCAATGGCACCCGCCACTATCATTCGTAGGTACAAATAGTCTGTACGGCCGTATTGATATCAGGTACTGGTTTCTGGATACAACTTTGGGCAGGCTGGGCTGTGTACAGGCCGCATAAGCCAAGCTGAAACCGACTCAAGGCGACACAGTTGTTGCGACCCCTCTGCCAAGTGGCAGGCGGACCGACCAGCATCCTCTCCACATCAGGTTGGAAGTGATAGAAGGCCGAGGACTTGGCCCCATAACCTCGAATACCTAGGTCTCAGTGGGTACCTAGGTAGGTAGGTGTTCTAAATGCCAATTCGAACAAGTGAATTAATTGGCATGATCTATTTGAATATCTTGTTACGTCTAAGCAACGATATCAGGCGCTTATTAGGGTCCTGAGAATTGATCGATACTATTGGTTTAGTTGCCGACAATTCATGTTACCTGCCTGTGTGACAAGCAGCTCAGCCCAGAGAAAGAAAATCCGAGGAGCAGGGGGGTGGATGGAGAATGGAATATCCTGCCCTGACGAGACTATTCCATTTTGAACTACCTAGGTAGGTAAGTAGGTACCGAGTATCGACCCAGCACTATCTCTCGCCCTGTGGACCCTACATACGGCTACGGGGCACTCCGTACGGGTACGTGATATCGAGAATTCCATCAATTCACCATCTTATCAAAAGGTTGAATTCGCCTGCTCTATCAGGGCGGCACAGGACAGGACAGGACAGGACTAGAAACCCGATCGCGCACCGCCGACGCGAAACTCGTATGTTTCGCATCGACAACCTACCTACCTAGTCTAGCCGCTCGCGGACGTATCATGGGCACGGTTTGATAACCATGGGTGAGTCGGTTTCGTATGTGGTCTACAGATCTTCTGTGCCGTGGTAGCAGAAGTCCTGTCTCGTTTCTTTTGCATTGGGTCGAAGGGTCGACTTTGTAGGCCGCACGTCCCCGTGTTGTTACCAGCACCGGAACCAACCATACCACTCACTCCCTTACGACCGACCCCCGCCACGGGCTGCCGCATTCCTGGCCCACGTCGCGCGACCTTCTCTTGACGTCCCCCATCCTGTCGTATCCGCTGCTGTGCCCCTCCACCTCTGTTCTGTTTCACAAGAGATCGAGAGGGGAGACTCGCGCTGTGCTTGTGCGCACTCGCACCCCATCTATGCCGCCGTCGCCTTTGCTGACTTCCCTGTTGCATTATGTAGCTCCGTCCCAAAAGACGCTGCCAGACCACCCCCGTTCAGCCTCGCGCCTCAACGTTTACGATGATGATAATGATGTCTGGGAAAACACCCTGAAGCCCCTGCCCCACGATGCTGTCGTAGGCCGTGCCATCGCCCACTCTCGTGAATCCTCCCTCGATAAGCTCCAGCCTGGCGGGCTTGCTGGCATTCCCGAATCGCCCCGAGCTGCTGTGTCGTCTACCTCCCAGGGTGTTCGCTCCGCCTCGCGCACGGGCAATGTTGTTGTGATCGAACGTGTTGTAGACCCGAAAGCAGCGACATATGGACATCACCGCCAAACATCCATTGTCCACGGGATTCAGCATTCGCGGAATGGCAGCCTTAGCTCTTCGTCGAGCCCTCTCAGCCCCCAGATAATAGCTGCTGCCGGCGCTGGTCTCTTACCAGAGCGACCGGACATGCCCATTATTGCGCGACAAGAAGTCGATATATCCGCCGGTTCTAGGCCGCCTACTGCATTGTCGGGATCTACGGCAATGTCTTCGTCACACCCACTAGAGAGAACATTATCTGCCTCGGAGACGAACAATAGTACTTTAACACACACCCCGACGCAGAAAAAGGTCGAACGTATGCACAGCAGGACTCGCCGTGACCATGCGCATCACCACTCGCATTCGTCGAGACACTCTAGAGATGACCAGAAAACCGTAGGGGAATATGCTCTGCATGTATTATTCACATCTGTTTGTTCTCATGCCGGCCCACGTAGTGTTTATAGTCTTAAATGCTAATCGACGTGTAGTTCATTGCGCACGCCGAGGAGAAACTCAATGAGTGCATAACGGTGCCTTTTGACCCTGAACCCAGGATTGAAACAATATGCGGTCCAGGAGCTGATCCCGCGTTCGACCAATACATTGTGGCACTTGGACATATTGCAAGGCCGAAGCCTAAAGGCTTAATCGATGCCATCATGCTATGGAGGAAGTATAAAAGTGAGACGGCTAGCGAAGCCCGCAACCAACTCCAGCAACTTAAATCTAGTCAACCTACGCCGAGCCTGATAAGACGTAATACTGAACCGGTCCAAGTCGCGACGGCTACTGGTGCGTCGGATACTGGAACCCCAGGGGCAGGGTCTGTAGCGGAAAAACAGGAATATGTGGCCCAGGCTGAAAGACGCTCTATCGTTTCCATTTACATTCTATGCCGAGTTCTCCTAGAAGTCATATCCCACACTAACCTGAGCTTCATCACGCCTGAAATGGAAGAAAAGCTGGAAAGCATTATTTTTGGTCAACTCAAGATTGCCGATGTTGAGCAGCTTGAAGTTTCACCCCTCAAGATGGCTAACTGGAACCTTTTTACTCAGCTTTTGGGTGCAATGAGCAACATCAACTTTGCCAGCGTTGCTGACCGCTTTATACTTGACCTTCGCAACTCCTTGCAAGATCTTGCCTCACGAAGTCCGACGCCACAAACTAAAGATCCCGAAGGCCAAGTCGAATTGGTCCTAGGCGGCATGACGCATCTGCGAATAAAAATAGACACGGATGAAAACTGGGATCAAGCTTGCGGCTTCTTAGCATCGCTGAGTCGTCTTTTTGCTCAGTCACACGGCCAGAGGATAAAGACCGCTTTTTGTCGCATTCTTGACACTCTTCTTCTCCCTATCGCAGCCAAGGGTGCCAATGGCCACTTCACACACCCGAAATGGCAGGAGGTCCTGAGTCATATCAGCCCACGACTGGCATCCATGTACGCCAAACCACGATACTGGTTGGTATCGTTTCCGTTGACCTCAACGTTGCTTTGTGTATCCCCGCCTGAGCCGGCCAATACCCAGTGGCTTCAACTAGTTCGTGCTCTGGGAACTCGGTTGAAGGATAAGACTCTAAGGCCGCTCTGTTTACTGGCTGTTTCTCGGTTACTTTGGGTCTATCTTTTCAGAATCAACGACACAAGCGGTACCGTCGCACGCAAATTAGACGAAGTCATAGGACTTGTCCTGCCACCAACTAAACGCACCTTCTCAACCGCTGACACTGCTTCAAACGGCCCTCTTATTCAGATCATCAGGATGATTGGATATAGATATACAGAGTACTGCTGTAAAAATATCATATTCCCCCTGATCAACGCTGAACTGTTCAACTCTAATAAGGAATTGAAAGTTGAGCAGCTTGAGCCTGATAGAATGGTTATCGGAATTAGAGCGTTCTTGACGATTATGTCGGATCTTGAACGAGGGGAACAAGGCCGACCACCCTTTCCACAAGACTTCCAATCCCCTCCAAGCATTGACCGATTGCCGCCTGATTCGCCATTACCAGTGCCCGGTCGGTCCTCAGCTGGCCCACTGCTGTCCACTGCTAATGAAACCTTGTCCCGCCCAGTTCAACTCAAAAAGCTCAGTGATGGTGTACGAGAGTATTATAGAAAATTCTCTCACATCTTGGGTAAAATAACTATCATATGTGATAATACATTTGGAGGACAAGCTGTTCTCGATGAAAAATTCAACAGTCCTGGCCCTAAGACGCCCATCACTGAGTCGTTCAATTTTGCAAGGCGTGACGATTATCACAATCCGGCCGACCAAAAGCAAGCTTTTTATGGCCTTCTCCATGTTGCCGTACAAGCCTTGCCTCGCTGCTTCACGCCCGATATACCATTCAACCCGCTCATCAATCTTTTGTGTACGGGCACAGCACATGTCCAGGATAATATCGCGCGGTCCTCAGCCCAATCCCTTAAATCCATCGCCAAACAATCTCACGCTCATCAAGTCACAATGGGGTTTGCCCGGTTCATATTTAATTTTGACGATCGTTATGCGACAATGTCAGACGGCGGTATGTTGGGTCCCGGCCATATCGAAAACACTCTACGACTCTATGTCGAATTGCTACAAATTTGGAGAGATGAGATTAGGCAAAAGACTAGAGACGCTACCTCTGAGCCTGTGGAAGCTAGCCCTAATGAACGGCGTGGCTTGAAACTGGATCTGTCTAGTATTTGGGCTGAAGTCGACCATGTCGAAGCCCGTGGTCTGTTCTTTTTGTGCTCGCAATCTCGAAGAGTGAGGCATTTTGCGATTACAGTGTTGCGACTCATAACGGAGTTTGATACGGCTTTGAGTAAAGATCAAGCGCAAGAGAAGGATAACGTTCGTCTAATCGATATTCTAGAGAATGACTCGATCCAAGTCATGAATTTCAAGGACGAGCTTTTGTCAGTTGCCGAAAGAAGCAGACTTCAGCGGGGAATGCAAAACGCCAACAATAAAGGAGCCTTGATCGAGCTCTGCACTAGTGATCTTTCGTATGATACAACACTCTGGTTTAAGATCTTCCCGAATCTGATACGAATTGCTTATGATCGATGCCCATTTTCACTAACTATCGGCCGGGACTTGATCTGCAATCGGATATTGCAAATGTATAAAACCATATACACTTTATCGGAGCCAAGCAGAGGTTTTTATCAGGGTTCTGACCCGGCCAGCGCTCGTCAGACAAGTCGGACACCAACCACGCAACCGGGGGTTCTTATTGAGCAGTGGAAGCTATATCTCACCTTTGCCTGTACGACATTGATTGATACAGGAACTACGCCAAATGGTTCAGCTCAAGGCAATCAGCATCAAAGAAAGGGATCCAAAGTATCTGATCGCATCGTGTCGGCGAGGACCCTGTTCAAATATTTGATCCCACTGTTGTCTGTATCTTCCGCTTCCGTGCGTGAAGCAGTAGTGCTTTCAATGGGTTCAATTAATGTCCACATCTATCGAACTTTATTGGAAGAGTTACAGGGCCATGTAAACCGATGCAACGAGGAGGCTCGGGCACGGCTGCACCAGAGAACCAACAGTGGCGCAAGACGTAACCTTAAGATGGATCTCCTTTGGACCGAGCTTACACATGTTTACGAACTCACATCCCACTTCCTGAAAGACCCGGATGTGTATCACAACGACTGGATACTTAATAATCTATGCACTTACGCTCGAGACTTAAAACTCTTCTTAATGGATGGGGAAGTGCAGAATGACTGGGAGTTCCAGAGACTTCGATGGCATTATTGTGGCTTGGTGGGGGAGCTATTCGAGGGAATAAACCGCACGCAAGATCCGTCTCGCTGGATGACCTTCGAATCCCGTAAATCTGCTTTCACTTTGATGGAGGACTGGTGTGGATTTTCCCCAAATCAACAACAGATTCGCGCTAGAGAAGATACTATGCGGCAATCATTGATTGATCAGCAATCTCTTGGCGAGCGAAGGGTGATCACAGCTGCGATTGAGATTGAGAAGAGAAATCTAAGAACTGCTGCCCTGAGTGCTATGGCCGCCCTCTGTGCTGGACCAGTCAGTGTTATAACCGAAAGCGGCGCCGTCCTGCAGTTCGACCTGAGACGTATGCTTGCGTGGATAGACGCAATATTCAACTCTGGAAGTGATCGGGTAAATGTCATTGGAAGGCGGGCTCTAAAGAATCTAATCATCTACAACCAAGGGAATCCGCACTTATCGGACCACTGCGTATCTCGCTGCTATTTGTCAGAAATACCAAAGGTCCAGGAAAGTTACTTTTCTGTAATCACTGAGGTCTTGTTAGAACACCCCGACTACCCAGTATCGTTTTCGAAATTACTGAGTTTGTGCTTATTCACGCTTGGTAATGATGTTAGCGAGATCCGTTCCAAATCCGCGCGGGTCTTGAGGGCACTGGAAGAGAGACAACAAGCTGGCCGCAGCTCCAAAATCCAAGATTTTGACATCAGCATCTCCGACAAGACGAAGGCTGTTTACAAGCAGGCTCAATTTGAGATCTCGAAGCGGCTCGCAATGCAGCTCCCGGAACTTGCGTTTCACATCTTTTCAGAATTCGCGTATTATTTCAAGAATCTGCAACAAGGGAACCAACGTAACATCGTGGCGGTTCTTCTCCCGTGGATCCAGACCATTGAGCTCAAGGTTGATCCAAATGGTGGGCCTATAGCGCAGTCCTACGTCCTTCTCGCTAATATGCTTGAAATCACAATTAAATCGAGTGCCGCGTTACATAACGAAGTTCAAGCTTTATGGACGGCCCTTGCAACGGGTCCTTACCCTGGAAACGTTCGACTTGTGCTTGATTTCATCATCTCCCTGTGCCTGGAGCGACGAGAGCAAAACTTTGTTGAGTATGCCAAACAAATCGTGGTTTTCTTGTCGACCACGACAATCACACCGAGCAGCAAGGTTGTTGAGTTCTTGTTGATGCAAATCAGTCCGAAAGCTATGGTGCCGAACGAGAAGAAGGAAGCCTTTCCACCCCCTCCAGATATTGACCAGTTACCTTACTGTGCTGATCTATCCGAGGTGCTACCCGTTGGCACAAAGCAAGCTGGTCTCTCGCTAGGGCAACTATCTCTCATTCTCTTAGTTGACCTAATGGTTGCGCCAGCACAACTTACAGCTGACAGTCTTCCACTTCTACTACAAGTCGTGACTGTCTTGTGGGATCACTACACACCTCTTGTGCAAGAGCAAGCGCGCGAAATGCTGGTGCACTTGATTCATGAATTAGTAATCTCGAGGATAGATGATACTATATCGCCTGAAACTAAAAGGTCTATACAGGGCCTGATAGATGCAATACGCCAACATGATCGGTTAGTGGTATGGAGCTATGAGGATAGTAATGGGAAAGCCGATGAGCGCGATAATAAGGTCCCGCAAAGTATGGAACGTCTTACAACTGAGGTTGTGAAAACCTTTGAGGTCACATTCCCTGGCATCAAGAAGCAATGGAGCCGTTTATCACTCACGTGGGCAACCTCATGCCCTGTCCGTCACCTCGCATGCCGTTCATTTCAAATCTTCCGTTGCATCCTTACCTCCGTGGATCAGCCCATGCTGGGGGATATGCTCGCACGCTTATCGAACACAATTGCAGATGATGACGCTGAAATCAAGACATTTTCCATGGAAATTCTGACCACGTTAAAAACGTTGATCGTGAAGCTCGAGCCTGAGAAGCTCCTGTCATATCCACAGCTGTTCTGGACTACTTGTGCCTGTTTGGAATCTATCAATGAGCTTGAGTTTCTTGAGGCCGTGGAGATGCTCGACGAATATGTAGAGAAGCTCGACTTCAGCTCTCCGAGCATACGAAGAACCATACAAGAAGGCCAACCTCCCCGGTGGGATGGTGTGTTCGAAGGTGTTCAGCCTCTGCTCTACAAGGGGTTAAGGTCATCAATATGCCTTCAGCCTACCCTCAACCTCATGGATAAGCTTGTGCAGTTACCAAGCGATCCCCTCATCGGTGATGAGAACCGACTTTTTTTCTCCATTATTGCAAACTTTCCACGGTTTTTGCAAGCCATGGAACAAGATTCCGTTGACGATGGAACTAGACAGACAGCGGAGATACTGTCTGCAGTTGCGGAGGCACAGGGATTCACGCTGATATGC
Source organism: Xylaria longipes (assembly GCA_025201785.1). Taxonomy (NCBI): domain Eukaryota; kingdom Fungi; phylum Ascomycota; class Sordariomycetes; order Xylariales; family Xylariaceae; genus Xylaria; species Xylaria longipes. The sequence goes on from MU619700.1 coordinate 337,010, forward strand.
GATGCCCTGGGAATGTTTATTTACTCGGAATTACGTTCAAGCCAGGACATGATTGCTCAGTTGTTCGCTGCCATTCGCGAATTCTTTCTTCCTCAGCTTGACTTTAAAATGCTTACGATGCTCATCGGTTTTCTGACAAACAGCATACCGTCAGTGAAGTTGATGACGATGCGGATTCTTTGTGTCATTATCCCTGATATCGAGATGCGGAAACCTGAAATTGCTGGGCATGGACCCGACTTGATTTCTCCCCTTCTTCGCTTGCTTCAAACGGAGTATTGCATGGAAGCCTTGGCTGTCCTGGACAATGTCGTCGCGGTATCCGGCTCATCAATGGAAAGACACCATCTGCGAATGAGCATGACTCGTTCGTCCTCCAGAGCGATTAGGAAAGAATACGAACGAACGCAAAGCTTGTTTGGGATACCTGAGGACTCCGGTTGGGCCATCCCGGCTCCTGCCAAGAAAACAGAGGCGACTCGAGGCAACATACATGCCGCATTTTACATGTGTCAAGGAGAGGCAGCAGATGGAGTACCAACAGAACCAGCTCCAACGTCTGGCGTTGAGTTCCACGTAGATGACTATCGATATGGGTATTTCGAAATGCCCGAGAGGACGGACACTATGATGTCGGATGACGTGCGAGGCGAGGGGCACATGCCCGATCTGGTTACTAAGCTGGATAGCTTGGATGATTTCTTTGATGACATTTCAGAGACTTCGCCCAGTGAAAGTCGCTCGTCTAGGACAGTGACTGAATTCACGCCCGAAAGCTACGAATCCGGCGCGAAACTCTACGACGATGTCCTACCAATTCTTCGTCAAGCCTCCAACGCCACGTCATTCCAGAACGGGTTCGTGGACCGACTACCCGCGGCCAAAGACAGCAGCGCGAACGCCATGACTCCCGGGGCCTTCAACGCCGCCGCACCGTCGACCACGCGACCAGGTCTGCACGCGCGCTCCGTCACCTCGCCGTCAATGCCCACGCCCTATCAGCCGCAACTCGCCGAGTTCACCTCGGACGATGAGCTGACGGAAGACATCTTCTCGGACGGCGAGGAAGACCGCCACAGGGCGGCCCCGGCCAACGCGCCCGCCGAGAACTCGTTCTTCCTCGAGAACATGATCAAGCCCATCAAGCAGACGACCAAGACGCACATGCGCCGGCTAACGGGCGGCCGCTCGCGCGAGACGGACCGCCAGCGCGAGCTCTTCCGCGCCGCGCAGCAGATCTCCCCCGTGCCAAAGGTGCCGAGCTCGTTCCTGCAGCATAAGCCCAACCCGTCCGGAGATATATGATTGTAAGGGTTGCCGCGGGCTCGGGCTACTCGTCGGCAGGCTATGATTTGTATTGTATGAGAGACGATGGTTTCCGCACCTTATTTTATGAGAATCGATCTAAAGGGCGGAAGAAGGAAGAGTTCCTTTTTTCGAGGTGTTTCTACGCGGCATATTGCAAAATGTTTAGAGAGACCACGGGTGAGTCGATCTGCCTATTATGATGAACCTATGTATATCCGAGGGGTTACTGGTTGATGATATCCACTGCCAAGTGCAACATGTAAAGTAAAAACACGACGAGAACGCGTCAAGGACATTTGATAATAAATACGATAATTGTTGGATAAACTATCTATCTACCTTGCATCAGATCATTTGAGGCTAGTGGCGTTGCTTACGAGGTATGAGTAGATGGATGGCACTCTGTTTACTATTCGTATCCTAATAGAAACTTGTTTCGAGCTCAGTCCTATAACATTTTATGATTGGGGCTCTTGGTCATCTACGCTTGGAATGCGTTGAAGGCTGGAGCCTTCCCTTGATGTACGTGGATAAGGCGAATTAGAGACGGACCCCAGCAGTAGTGGAATCGAATCAGCAGCACGTAACCTTCAGGTTTGACAAGAATTGAAGGGACCGGTAGATCACAGTGTTCGTTACTTCATGACATATTCACTAACCATAATGTGCCAGGATATGAATCTGGACAAATCCAACATGGGCAAGCTATAAGAGCAGGGGAGAAAATGCGTACCTGGAAGCATGGGAAACATCACTAGGATCTTTGACACAGGGGCATTAGCATCTTCAGGTACAAGTGACAGATATTCATTGATTGTGAGACCAACCCTAGTAAGAATCTTGTATAAGGCAATCCTAACCAGCCGCTCGTTGCATCGTTCGTCCTTTCGTTCCTTGCTGTGTGGTACGACTCCATGGCCTTCTAGACTCAGATCTATTTGCCTCTAGCCTTGATCGGGTTAACAATGCGCTGGTGTGGCGATACGAAGTAAACAGCAACGACAAGTTATAAAAGGTCAGTGGCGACCCATCGACGAAATCAGCGCGCGAAAAGGGAAGGCGCCCTTAATAGTCACATATCGCCATGTTACCGCCAAATAATAAATCTAGTACCGATAACGCGTGGAGTAGTCCTTGGGGCTGACTACGAGACCGCGGCCCTTCTTGGCACCACGATAGACGGTCTCGATGATGTCGATGAGCTCTTGCTTATCCTCGAGGACGAAGTTTAGCTTGTTGTTGTTACCGGATCCCAGATCCACCATGATCAGCTTGTTGCGGAAGAAGAACATGATGGTCATCGGATCGTATAACTCATACCTTAAGCATGAAATGTCAGCAAATGATATTGCCTCGACGATGGCAAAAGAAGAACGGAAGGGGAAAGATGATATGGGATACTACTCACATGACATTGAAGTCGGGAACTTGTTCATTGTCGCAGAGATAAATCTTTAAAAGGCAAAACACGTTAATAAACTTGCACCGCCATAAATGTTATAGTAACAGGTAGACCGTTCAGCCTAGCGTGTGGCAGGGATGGACTTACCACCGCGAAGTTCTTAACTTTGTCTGCGATGCGGTAAAGAACCTCATCCTGGCGCATGCAATCTGGATCGCTGTCCTATAAGAGCCCAGCAGTCAGCAATGGGGAGAAGCAGTGGGCAAGTATCCGGAAGTATCAAGCTAGAAGCCTTGCAGAAGGGGAGCTAAAAGGACTGCGGCATGCGTACCTTGCCAAATCGCAACACTAGAATCGACGAAGTTAGTATTTGTGCGTGGGATACCACTGGCTGTTAAATTTACATACCGACAACGCGCTCTTCTTCGGACACTACAAATCTTGAAGTTAGTAAGGGTACAGGCGGGGGAGTTAACGAAGGAAGACACCTACGAATTGCTTGATCTACATGCCAGCCAGTAGGCAGATGGGGGAGCACAAACGACATCTTGGGTAGTGTGTTGGTACCGTAATGCGCGAAGGCAGCTTAGTCTTGATAGAGGGCTGTTGAATGCAAATGGTGATGTTGTGGTCGTGGTGTAAGGCTGCAAACGTGCGAGTGTAGAGAAAAGAGAGGACTGGAGGTTGTCTTTATGATGTAAGCGGAACATTGGATTGCTTGGCCTGTGTTGGTGTGGGGTACCTGGACCCACTTAGAGGCGCTGCGGGGCATCTTATCGCATGCGCTACTCCAAAAGGGGCTGGCGGGGAAGGCGGTCTATCCTGGCAATTGTGGACTTTTTCTGAAGCGCATTCAAGGATAGCAGTAGGCGTGTTATGTGCCCGTCACGTTGTTTTGGAGCGTGCATGTGATACTTGCACCATAGGATGAAGCGAAACCACCTTGCTAGGAACAATCTGTAAAAGCTTCCAAATACCAGATCATGTTATAGCTCGCGCCAACGCCAATTAAATTTTGCAAGCATCCAATAGCGTAAAACTCATTTACATGAATTGAGATACTTAAGTACGAGCCGAAGACTCGACTTCCCCCAGAACATGCCACAGCAAGCCCAATCGTATTCAACGAGACAACGACATGGCGAAACGCAAATCATATGGAGGTGACGGCATTCATGCTGGCAAGAAACAAAAGACCAACCATGTCCACGAGACCCCGACCTCGGAGGAAGTCTACACCGGACGACAGCTCCGGCACCTGCTCACCTTTGAGCAAGACCTTCATAAGGCAAGGCATGGTAGGCTGGAGATGATAGCCCAACCCATTCACACTTGACGCTAACGTTTCCTTACTTCCAGGCTTGCAATCGTTCAAGAATGTTCTCGACAGCATTGTGAACAATGACGAAAAGAAGTCGGAGCATATGCAGATCGTCCTCGACTTTCTCGACTCCTCTAAACCCAGAGAAGTCGCAGATGAAGTGCCTATCTATCTTCCAGACATCATGGAAACCTGGAGTATGGCCTCTCAGATGAACAACGAGAATGTCATGTCTGCTGTGGCCGTGGTGTTGGCACTGTTGCTTAAAATCTTATCCGGCAATGTCGACCTAGTGTACTATGGATTGGGCGTCTGTCGCACCTTGTTGCAAAAGCGGCAGCAGGAGTTGATAGCCAAAAACCTCTCTGCGGACAAAGGGAAGGACTTCGTAATATCGCCCACGTTGAGGCTGCTCAGAGAAGCAATCTGTCTAGATGGTGGCGCTCTAGCCGCTCCGATATTTAGAGCACGAACCAACACTTTCAAGTCTCTAGCCAGGAATATGGGCCTCCGGTATATCGGTGATGGCAAGGAAGACCCCAAGAGGCCGTCTGTGAGAACAAATGCGACGCGGCTGCTTCTCAGTAGTTTGAAACTACTCCACACCGAAGCGAAGAGAGACCTTCTATTGCAGAAAGATCTCGTAGCGGCGCTCATGAGAAATCTTCGAGACGACCCACCCTTCTTGATTTACGAGATATTGGACGTCCTGAAAACATCCGTGGTACAGGATAAGAAACTGGCCAAGGAAGTTAAAATCAAGATTCTCAATACTCATTCACTTACTCGAATTGCGTCATTATATGGCTATTCTAAAGAGTCTGCCAACCTAGAAGACGGTGCTGAGAACAAGCACATTTCTGTGGAAGACGCGGCTCACGAAATTCTGTTGGCAACATGCACAGACTCTACAGTGGGCATCTGTCGGCCAGAGCAAGGTTACTACCCAGAAGGCATACATCCGGACGCCTTTATGGCTGACACGGAGAGCGCTAGTTATCTCGACTTTGGGCTCGACAGCATACCATGGATAACCAAATTTGGGAATGAGGTTCCAGTTCGAAACAAACTGCTAGCTGAGTTCATCGAATCGTTAAGGCCGTGGTCCAATACGAAACAAAGCGAACTACTCCTTGCGATCTTTGAAGCATCGCCGGAGCTTATCGCTTGTTACTTCATACACAAGAAAGCATTCACGTTCGAACCTAAACTGTCTGCCACGTGGATAGGCTACGCTGCGCTCTTGTATAGCGTTGTCCGGCTGCCCATCCCTCGTTTCTTTGGTTGGAGCAGTGACTATGCAGCGGTCCCGCCACCGACATCAGTGATCCTTGACAATATCGTTCCGCCTCCCATGACGCTAAAGGCCATGATTAAGTGCCTAGCGAACAAGTCCAAGTTAATATCTTTCTACGCTATACGTCTCCTTGTGCTGGCATTTGAGAAGCTAGGCAGAGCATTAGAGATGCACAGGGAGGCATCATCGTCACCGAACTCTATTTGGCGGGAAGCCGCTCGCCGCCTTGTAGATGAATTTTCCCAAAGAATACCAGACATTAAGGATGTCATCACCTGCTACCGCACACTAGCCGATGGTGATTTACTCCAGCGAGAAGCAGCGAGCCGATTGATATTACTCTATTACGAGGTCATACCACAACTTGCCCTTAGAGCGAAGTTTGATGTGTCTCCTATACTCCTTGCCACAATCCAGAAGGTCGAGGCATCCGACGGGGCGAGTGAAGACAAGGCTCTGTCGTTATTAGAATTAGAGCACTTGTGCGCGGTGGCTAAATATTCTCCAGGCATGCGATGGTTCGCACGGCCTTCCGATATGCCAACCTCACCTTTCACTACACTCCTTCGACTCTACACTGAGAAGACTACTGCGCTGTCTGGCGACACGCTAAGCCAAGTATTATCCTACGTTGCTGACGAATATCAATTGGTGGAAAGCCGCCCACAGTTGTCAGGCTTGGATCCATTTATAGCAGCCTTGAAGAACTCGGGCAGCACTGACTCGGCCATCTGGTCATTCATAGACAATTGTGCCGAGCGATGCTCTAGAACCCCCATCAAATATCTGGAATTGATCGAAGAGCATATGGCGAAGGCAGATGCTGACACACAAGGCGACATAAGGACCTCTCCGCTGCTTATGTGTATTGCTGAACAGTTATCTTTTCTGGTGTCGACCTCACCCGGGAAGGAAATTCTAAAGCAACTGGCAGTTTTTCTTGGAGAGTATCTCCGTCGATCACTTGATGCTGGAGTTAGCCGTACTTTCTTACGCTCTATCAGTAACTTATTAGTTACTGCTTTAGGAGACAAGAAGCTTGGCGCAAAGGTCACTTTGCCCAAAAAGACGGGCACTCTGGGCGGGGATGCGAAGATGCTGAACAGCGAGCTCGAAGTGGCGTCATCATCGATAAATGATGAAAAGGAGGAATCAATAGAGCGACTAAGTCCTCAAGAACTAGAAGACAGGCTCGCAGTGCCTATTCTAACAAGCAAAGAGAATTCGTTACTCAAGTGGTCTAGCAAACCGCCCGAAGAACTGGTCGAAGAGGGTCATGCGGCATCTCTGATTTTGCTTCTTTCCTCTGAACATGCAAGCATACGCAAGGAAGCACTCACCAATGTCGTCAAGATGGCCGCGAAGATCAAGGAGTCAACGTACGAGGAAAAGGAACAGATATGGTTACTTCTCATGGAGCTTGCCGAGTCTGCGAAAGATCCGATTGGCAGCGGACCACTCCCCAGTATTCTTGTCGTCTTCGCGTGCCGGGCGCTTGATGTTCTTAAGAATCCACTCCACTGCATTTACGAGAAGGTCAACCTATTCCTCACAAGTGGCCCAGTATGGCAGGCAGACAAGATACCGCTCATGAAGACGGTCCTCCAAGACGGCCCTACGATCGATGGGCACTACTATACAGAAATCAGCTGGCTTCTTGGTTTCCTCGTCGACAGCCTGCGAACACCGCAGGATGTAGCTCTTTTCCACCAGCGTAAAGTATACGAGCAGATGTTTTGCCTGCCAATCAACCCCTACATGGGCCCAAATCTCCGCACACAGGTGCTAAGGGTCCTGTATCGGACCACCTGCATCGAGGGGGGCAGCGATACCGTGATCACAAGGTTCGGTGCCATGAGCTGGCTTGCAGCTCAGAAAGCGGCGTCGGCGGGTGACATGGAGGAGAGGCTTTACCAGGCCATGATTAACAGGCTCTGGGAAACATGCGATCAGAAGCGAATCGCTACATGGAGCAAAGGGAGCATCGAGAAGCTTATTTAGGAAATTAGAATAAGACCTCCGACCTTGCAGTCCTATATTGCGATCTTTGAAACTGTATAATAGGTACTTTGTGTCTCATGTGACTGCATTTTTGGTGCAAGACTAGATGAGAAGCCTATAATGAAATAGACCTGTCATTGTGCTTATAGGGGAACTTAGCCAATCAAAGTCAATGAGCCACGGTTCCAACTATGCACACGGATTGTGCTGCTGGTTGCCCTTGTGTGCATGTGGTACATTGCTACTTACAATTTACAGACATGTGAAAGTGCAAAGAGTTCGAAGTGAAGACCCAATCACACAGGAGAAGCGACAAGGATGGAAGATAATAGGAGTTTCGCACGAGGCAGCAGATGGTGGCGGGACCCACCCAAGGCAATAGCCCAAGGCTTCAAGATGAGCCTGACAACTTAAGGCGCTGTGCGGTTCGCATGTATACTACAGCTGCAGGTTACGTACCTCCCTCTATTCTAGCTGCCTACGTACATATGTATATATGTAAGTCGATACCACTAGGTAGGTTTAGGATCGGTACCTGGGTAACTTCGTCTATATGCACTTACTTAGGAAGCGACCTACCAGCTAGCCGACCTGGCCTCCCCAAAAGATCCCACCATCCATCCAACTAACTGCCCGTCTGTCTGCCCATCCATCCATAATCCGTCCATCAATCGTCTCAATAATCACTTTTTAAGTTCACGGCAATTCCCATTGACCATCTCAACCCGCCAAACCACTGCACCGGGTACCACAAGGATTCTTTGTGCTCCCACAGATTCAGCAAAAAAAGTTTATTTCTCGCGACTCAATCTAATCCCATCTCAGCGCGCACCTGGACTTCTGCACTCTGCGCCCAACAGCGCCCACACCACCACCACCACCCCCCTTGGACCTGCTTCGGTTGTCTTCGCTGTTGATCGGGCCTGTGTCGCCTGCGAAGCGCCAGCGCCAGCGCCGGTCGGCCTTGGGCAAACGCCCTTGAAATTCTGCGACACCTAATCCTGTCGCCGCTTGTCCCTCTCCTCACATCTCGAGCGTCGAGCGCTGGTCTACCGCCATATGCTCTGATTGCCGTCTTATTCCTACACACTACACACTACACCGCACCCCGCACAAAACGAACGCGACATACGACAGGACGCCACGCCGCATCCCTACCTGTATATCCAGCTTATTCTTACTGCGACTACGACTGCGATTGTGACGCCACCTCGACCGACCCCTTTGCTCCCAGCCAGCCTCGCCCCGACCACGTTACACCACATACAGCCATATCACATCACCCTAAACGGCACTACGTCTCTCGTGGGAACAACAAGCTGTGGTTCTAGCATCGCCACTTGTATCTCCTATGCTTGGTAACCCGTATTCTATATTATAAACAATATATGTCAGACACAATAGCTTCCGATGCTATGGCAACACGGTATACGGCAGAAGTCTTAATCTACCTCAGAGACTCACCGTTATGCGTCAAACCAGCTAACCTCCCACCCGCCGAGGAATGGATGGGGTGAGTGGACCATCCTGGACAGGACACAGAATGCTACTGTTGCTAACCAATACTACCTTCCTACAGACCCCCGCCCGACAACTTTCGTAATAGTCAAGGAAGTAAGACGGGCACTGATAGAACCCGCCACAATGATGGCGCGCTTCTCGAGCAAACAGGCCGACGAGTTGGTGTCGAGCGCCATGTATCGCGAAATAGCGCTAGTACGCTTTGCCAATCCGTGACGCCTCCTTTCAATGCGCTAATTCGGTGATAGATGCAGATGAGATAGTTCTTGGACCACCGCGGACCATGTTCAACTCGGCCACATTGTCGCGGACTACCAAACCCTTTGATAGTGAGAAGGCCACCAAAGACGGCGAAATCCGAGATCGCTTTCCGTTCCGTCCCCGCAATGGCGACAACGATAGCACTGAACGCTTTCGTGACCGAGATCGTGAAAACAGAAACACCTTGCGCCGCCGAGGTGATGGTGACCAAGATAGTGACGGCTGGAGCACTGTGAAGCCTCGTAAGAGCTTCGGCACCGAGGGTGCCGAACGTTTCCATGGGCGCATGGGCGAACGTCCTGATCGGTTCGGAGGAGACCGCCGACCACGTGAGGGCGAAGATCGTGATAACAACACCGATCGCCCCCGTCGCAACTTTGGCGAATTCACAAGGGAGAAAGAGGGGGATGATAATGACAAGCTGCGCAGAAACGGGTTGAACAGGACCCGAACGGACAATCCATGGGATAGGGCTAATCAAGAAGCTCCACAGCCACGGGAGCGTTTCGATAGGTCGAAGAGTTGGAGAGACAGAGCTGATGATCATCTTGATGCACAGCATGACAAGCCTCGGGAACGGCAATTCGACCGTCGTTGGGACCGAGAGCCTCGTCAAGAACGCGAACCTGAGTGGCTCGATGAGCCTGCTGAGGAGCCACCCCAAGCCCACACCCAGGAGGAGTTCAAAAAGTTCATGGACTCGATGAAGTCCAAGACCTCATCTAAAGCTGAAGCTATCCCCACACTAGCCCAGGATGTCCTCAACCCGCAAGACCAGGCTGAGGTCGAAGCCACAAAGTCGAAGGCGGTAAAAGCCACGCCCTCGATCGAGTTGGGCACGGACAAGTTCTTTGCCGCTTTTGCCCAGAAGACTAGTTTGGAAGGGAACAACGGTGATATTGCCAACGAGAACACCGCTCCAGTGCCGAAGCCCAAAACGGGATCGAGATTCCAAACCTTCTTTACAAACCAAGAACAAGCCCGTCTTCAGCCAGAACCTCCCAGCTCAGTTCCTCCTCCTCCGGTGGCCGTCGAAATGAATCCGCTTCTGGCTTTGGCAGGTTCACCAAAAGCTAATACACAGGCGGATGCTGCCGAGAAGGTCGCGTTTCAAGCTCTACTGCAGAAACTTCAGAAACAGACGCGTCAATCCGCTACACCACCATCAGGTGGGTTTGCGGAACCCCCACCGAGCCACGATTTTGTTCCCAAAAATGTCATCACGTCGCCAGGTTCCTTCCATTCATTTGGTCAAGACCCCCGAGAGGAGCCTATGGCTCGTGTTCTACCACATGCTCAAGAACTTCACTCTCAGAACGCACAGTTCGCTGCCATGCGCCCTGAGCAGCAGATGTTGCACGACCTCATTGGCCAACGTCATCCGAGCCAGAATCTGGGCGGTAACCGAGCAGAGCAGCCATCTAGCCGGAACAGTAACCCTAACACGGAGTTTCTTGTGTCCTTGATGCAAGGTGGTCGCAATATGCCGGAAGCTCAAAGAAACAATGAGCCGCTGATCATGAGAATGCCTCAACCTTCACGCCCAGTCATTCCCCCAACCCCGGACCGTGAACCGGATTTTCAACATGAGCGAGCCCCTTCGCAACACCAGGCCAACGTTCGCCCCAACGGCCTTCCAAGCTTCTTCGACGAACAGCCTCTCCATCGCCCGGACCGAGAGACTCGTCCTCAGCCTACCCATATTCTACAGCGCCCTGGTCAAGGCCCTCCAGGCTTGGATCAGATGCCTCAAAATAACTGGTTGCAGACAGGTGGACAGCAGCAGCTGCCCAACCCCGGTAATGCCGTTCGGCCCATGATCCCCCCGCCTGGCCTACCTGGCGCGCAGCGCGCAGTCCCCCTGCCTGGTAATTATGGTAACTTCCCGATGGGCGGTTTCCCTCATCCAGATGGAATGACCGGCCCCCCTCCTCGCAACATGGCACCTCCTCCAGGATTCTACGCTGGCCCTGTTAACATCCCCGGCTTCATGCCACACCCTGGAATGGGTGGATATACGGGACCCGATTCATTCGGCTTCGACGGGCGCGGAATGCCTCCTCCTGGCAATGGTGGTCCGTTCCGTCGAAACTAGAGTCCTCAACTCTCCCTCACATGGTTGATGTGTAAGTGTGGTTCATGCTACTGGCCCATATCTTGGTTTTTAGGGCAGGACGAAGGTAATGGAGACTTTTTAGCTGCTCTCATGCGATTCATCATGAAGGACTTGCTGCTGTTTCATGTACACATGGACTACACAGCTTAGCTCGGTGTACGAAGGGAGGACGCACGGACAGAGGAAGAAAAAACGAAGGAGAAAATACGAGAGCGAGAGAGGTTGGGACGCGTTTCAGTCAAGTTGTCAGCGAAACAGACTATACTATTCTTGTAGTTAGGTTCTTGTCGTCGTATCAATATAATACCCCATCCCTTACGCTCCCGAATTCGGGTTCGCTTTATTCACGAGTGACTTACAAAGGTTCTTTTGATGGGCTTTATATATATATAATTTGTTCTCTTTTTTGGTGTATCTGCAAAGCCCATCATAGGTGTGCAACAATATCAAGTGTCGGAGGCATTAATATCGGCGCCATTGTGAAGCATCATCTCGACAATCTTCTCTCGCCCTTCCGATAAAGCAGCATAGAAAGAATTGCCGTAGTATCCGCCTCGCGCGTTCATGTCGGCGCCTTTGTCGAGCAGCATTTTAACAGAACATGACAGTCCTCCAAGTAATACATAGGGAAAGGGGGGTTGGACATTGCCAACCTTGCAAGGCTGCATGTTTATTGGCAACGTCATGCGCCATTTACGCCTCTGGGAAAGAGTCTAGTTAGCTAGCTATATACTAGTCAATAGAAGCGGACTATCATGATAGTTCGTCACCTCTCAACCTAGAACGAGCAATCCGCATATATACCAGAATAACAGCTTGCTAAGGCCTAGGACATATTAGTAAACCTGCACGGTTGCCCATTAGCGTGGGAGGAGGTATGACTCTTGCGTATGAACCTGCAATAAGTGGCTTTATACCGGAGGCGCAAGAGCATTCTTAGTTGACTGGATAGGTCTAGTATTTACAGCTTCCTTAACTCTCGCGGCTTCTGGAACAAACCTGGTTGAATTTCAACAGGTCACACGATCTATATATTCATTGCGAATTTTAGCCTCTTGACGGTCTTGTTACCATATTGTAATCTAGCCTCTTAAGCACATAACGGACTTTTCCAAGATCTAACCTAACTACTCCCTTATGCCCATTTTCCTAAGTGTTCGAAGTAGCAGTTTACATCCTTGTCCTAAAAGCTTAGATCTACACCAGCTTTCACGAACAGTTCCACTATGTCATCACACCCATCAACAGACGGCCGAAATATCGGCAGTCTACCTGATATCGATTTTTTATTTATGTCGACATCATCTTTTCGTATCAGGAGCTCCACAATATCCCGGTGCCCATGAGCAGCAATCTTGTCAGGGTTTTAACATTTCCACTGTCAGGACTCCTTCACGGGCACTGATATGGGCTGGGTATAGACATCTGTTGTTGCGCGAGGATCTAAGTCCTTCTGCGCGACTACGGAAGCTACCCTACTAGCTATATACAAGAAGACAGGTATGAGGCTCCCTTTGCTGTGCGGTTTTAGGATCACGACCCTAGTCCTGGTGGTGCGGGTACCGGAGGGTCCTCGGGGAGAGCCTCATGACATCCAGACTTCGCGACATTATAAAGCCTTGCGATATTATACCCTTTATCCTTCCGTATCAATAGCCCATTATATCTGCGTATCAGGTCCGAAAGACTAAGCTGGTCACGAGTAGCCGCCGCCAAACCTATTGATTTGGTAACCACGTCTTCCTCGCGGTGTTTGAGAAGGAGGGCCATCATATCTCTCCTATTACCCCTATTCTCTGCTTCCGCCTTGACCGCGTGCGCAGTCATCGTGACCTGATCTCCCCTCTTTTCCAGAAGGAGGGCTATCACGTCTCTCCCATTGCTTGCAAGTGTCAACCCCTTCCCTGACGAAAACGAGGCTGTGATCCTGGTAGAAGGGGCGGGCGTTTTCCGTAAGGAACCACCTCTTTGTTTCTTGCCCACAGCACGAAGTCTGCTGTTGATTCGGTCGGTAATTTTATCTGGACTATTATATAGAGCATGGTGGGTAAGCATAGAACCTGGATGATATCCAAACAGTAATGAGTTGGGAGAACCTCTTGTGTAGTTAACAAAGAAACTGGCTCACACGGTAGTACGTGACCGCCTACAAAGCAAACCATCTGCAGTAAATATGTTCTCTGGTTAATTCGGTCGATTCAAGATGCCGTGGCGGACCGAATCCTCAATCTCTGCAAGTCATTTTCTTTGGTGTTATAGGAGGATGAGATGAGTTATTGATGAGTCCGATCAAACTAATATCAATTTCATCCTTTTCGCCCGCTGTAATACCCATGGGCATTTCAGCAGTTCCATCTCATACATATGCTCATGACCTATTGTACCAATTCTCTCGTATTCCTTGCTTTCCTCGTCGCTTTCCTCGTTTCTACATCTGAGTACGATCCCAAATGCACGATCCGTAAAATTTAACAGGAGGAGGAAAGGCAGAGCGGTGCCAAATTCAATATGGTCTTCGCCGGCGGCCGTGATGTCGTAGTCTAGTACCAATATAACTGTTTTATCCTCAAACTTCATTCGGATCTCGCTATCCCATTGGGAAAAGCGATCGGCGATAATTCCGAAGACCACGAGTCCCTCCACGTGCAGACGCGCTGTGACAGGTTGGCTATAGACATCTCCTCCCTCGACGGGCTTAAACTCATAATTTTCTACCTCAATATAGGTCTCGGTCGCTAGGTTTAATGACAAAGTTTCATGGTTGAATATTTGTGGCCCGGAAGATGCCCAAGACCATGTAGGTGCGACAAGTGGCCGAAGCCGGGGACCTAATTCTTCCAGTAGGGTCCTTATTATCGGCTTCGACAGCCAGAGTAGGTCGCGTGCGATCGTCTCCTTCCAAAGCCCAGCTAGATACGTGTAAGAGTGGCGTTCTGCATAAGCTTTTGCAATGCCAGCTATGGCGGGAAGACGATCAGTACTCTCTGCGAGATTCATTTGAGAGTAAAATGTGACGATTTCACTCCATGATAGGTCCAGAAAGTCGTTCTTGCCCTCGGCGGTTGGATAAAAACCACATTCGCATTGATAGTAAAAGCCCTCTTACCTGGATGATACACAGACAGTCGATCCAGATATATTTCAATCCTGCCCTGCCGGCAACTGTGATTGCGTCCCGAAGGAGTTGATACAAGGAGCTTTGCGGGACCTCCTTTCGGAATTCATCGAGTCTTGCTCTTGTAAGCGATGCCTCCTTGGTTTTTGATCCCCAGCGATGGCTCAGGGCCGCGAACTTTGCATCTGATGTGCCATCTACTAAACGGACTCTTGCTGACTTATGATCCTCAATTTCAAGTATCCGTATCCGTTCGGGCAATGGCGTTTCTAATATATCGCCGCACCCGGAATGAGAGTGATTCGTCGAGCAATCGTTGATCCATCCCTGAATACGCGCTGCAGTCTCAGTACTTCCAGTATTGGCACCGACAGAGGGACGTGTACTAGCGAATGGATGGGGTTTCGCATCCACAGAAGAAGATCGCGCCCGCACATTGTTAGAACCGTCCTTACAGGCAAGAAAGACCTCCCGATTCCACCTATTTTTGGAAAAAGTTTCATCTCCGTCCCACACCAACTTGCCCGGGTACCACCATTGAAGATAATTGGAGCTAGTGAACGTGCATAGGTGGCCGATAAACGTGCATGCATGGCAGCCTCGTTGGATAGATTTATGGAGGCTGTCAGCAGCAACAACATGTGTTGGATATGTATTTGGCATGAAATCATCTCCAAAAGCAGTGTCACCGGGGATACGTTCAACGTCATCGGGCAGTTTAAAGAGGCATGCAACGCATCGGGCCTCGACATTTTGGGGGACTACGGGAGAGTTGCTGTCGGGGACGTGTCAGGCATTGATAAAGTAGGTAGCCGTCTTCAGCATTCCACACAAGCAAAACAAGTTAAATAACACCCCTTTATTATAAAGGGGGAGGTAGCCTACCCTGCGGAAGCCGGTCGCACAAATATAAACAATTATTGTAGTGGTTATTGCCAATGGGGCAATACCTACTGCAGGGTTTTTACTGTGAAGCTGTTCAATCCGAGTGACTCAAATGAATTTTTAGAAGAGATGCAGATCCCAGCTATCTGACTAGCTCTAGGAGTACAGTAATAGTAGGTGGTGTCTAACCTCAGAAGCCTTCCCGCAGCGAGAGCGGACTATCCCTCACAATCATGTAACAATAAACCAAATCACGAGAGGTGTAGAGGTCGTAAAATTCGAAACCGTGAATAGAAGTATTGCCTCATAACGTAAATTGCCGCTGTATTATTTATCTACCTATCTCGTTTGCATCTTCACCCAGCTATTTAAGTAGGTAGTCGACTTAGGTTCTCGGTTGTATCTGCAGCATAGGTGATAGGCAGGCAGACAGGCAGGCAGGCAGGCAGGTAGACAATCAACATCATTACCACCATATTCTCCAACCCCTAAACTCTCAAGCGACTCCACAACACCAGGCATGCAGTCCGTATGTATCTCGACTCCACTAAGGTAATAAGGTATAGACCCAACCCATGGTCTTCGTCTTCGTCCCCGTTCTTTAACTCGGGCCTCGACAATGCGAAGTTAACCAGCTAGCCAACTTGGTATCTGTCGCCAGATCTGGCGTATCAAGGTGTCTGCCGTGCTGAATCCTCTGGTGATGCTGCACTGGTTCACCTTCTATGATTTCTTCATACCCAAGAAATTTCGCTTCTTCTTCTCCTTTTCTAACTTATGCGGTTTGTCGCTGCTTAAAGAAGGCCGGGAATCAGCACCGCCGTTCGATGGTCGCGAATTGATATTCATATTAGCCATCTGTTGCGTCGGGGGCGCCGGGGCGCCGCCTATCTTAGGACCCGACGGTAGTCCTCCCTGTGGCGGTGGTTGTCGTACCGGTATCCGCTGGCCTCCAGGAGGTGGTCGCGGCGTACCTCCCTGTGACGGCGCCGGCGATGCGCCCATGGGTGGACCAGGGCGCTCAAACAGGTGAGCTGGAGCCGTTTGCGTGGGGCGTTCCATTGGGATATCCAGTTTCCTCTTGTCGGTACTCAAGTCGCCAACTTGTCGAATAAAAAGCTGGGGCGTAAGCATGTGACTGGTCGCCATGAATATATCACGGTTCATAGCCGCGCCAACTTCATAGCAAGAGCGAGATTCCGAGAATGTGGCGCCGCCGGCCATGAAAACGATGATTCGCTGTCTGTTGTCGGCAACTCTTCTACCAGCGCCAGCCCAACTCGGTTTTGCCGCACGCAATGACCCCTGTCCAATCATGGCGTCTTCATTCGGATCGAGCGGAGGCTTCACATAAGGGAACGAAGTCTGATCTAATGCACCGCGGCACAAATGTTCCAGCATATGCTTCACCGCAGGGCTAAACCTCGACATGTAGCTATCTTCTGGTATGGGCATCCTCGTATCAATGGGGAAAAGAGGCGGGTCCTCCCTTTTCAGTTCTTTGAGTCCACCACGAGTCGTTCGACCACCAAGGTGTTCTAGATTTGAGATGATCTCGCCATCCTGTTGGGGTAACGATGCATGTGCTAACAATCTCTTGACGTCCTCGAGTATTACGCCATCTCGATAGAGCAGAAACATAACGATGAGGCGTAATCGATCCGACTGTGATACGGCTTCATCGTCAAGTAGTCGAACAACAGAGTGTAAAACATTCTTGGCTTTACGGTTATCTTCGTCTAACCCTGTCGCCATACTTTGTTCAATAAGTGACATATCCGCCAGCTTATGATGTTGGAATATGTTCATGCATTCCTGAGCCATGGTAATATGGAGGGAATACGCTTCTTTCATTTCTGTAAATTGTGGCAAGCCTGCCATCATATCCTTGATCGCATTTATGCTTGTAGTGTCGCCGTTTGAGTTTGTGAAATGAGGATTCTGATCGAGAAACTTTTGGAAATCGCTCATCAACTTGTCTATGGTATCTTTCATGTGCTTATGTCGGTTTTCCACCCAGACTTTGTCCTTGTCGGTGAGTTCTATATCCTTTTCTTCGGCTTCCGGAGTTCCCTCATTGAATCTCATGTGAAAGGTAGTTTTGTCTTCGTCTTTGATCGGTAGCAGGTCGTGAGCCATGGCCTGATAGGTGAATTCGTGAATCAGAGGTGCCATCAAATCCATAGATCGATCTGTTACGATTAATACGCCTTGGGGCCGCGAGCTCGGCGGTGGAAAGTTTGGGTTCCACTGAGCGTATTCATCTAACTCCTCGGAGATGAAACGGGCAAGATGTGAGGATAACACACTGGCTTCGTGTGTGGGGTTCTTCGGGCGGTAATATCGCACTTTGGGGTATTCTCCCAACGACACGCATAAACCAGTAATCTAACATTCGGCCTTTTGTCAACATAGTCCGTACAGAACCCCGGCTTTACCGCCCATACCTTTTGAGCCAAGTCTTGCATATGCTGCTTCACAAGCCCGTTGCAAGAAGGGTGGTATAATATCGGGAAACTCCAGGGGTCTCGGAATGTGATGAGGTGAGATTCACGAGGGAAATAGTCGATCGAGAGGGTCTCAAAGCCGGCGATCTGTTGCTTTGCTATAGGGGAAGAGTCTATCCGCCGCCGGAGTTGTGGATCAAGGACCGAGGTCCATACCAGGAAGCATCGTTTGTATCTGCGTCGTTCGATATCGGCCACGAGGCAGTCGACGATATGGGGCTGGGGCGAGAGAAAGTATATGGCGTCCATGGTGGGATTCATCTCCCGGCGCTCCTCGATTCGCTCGATGTCTGCAGTAGATTCATTTTTATTAGCTAAGGTGGTCAGGGCGGGTTCTCGACGCTCGACTGACTGGCGATGTTGTGGTTGAGGATGTCATCTTCCTTGGCGGCATTGTCGATGATCTTTTTGGACGTCGCGTCGGCAACTAAAACTTTCCACTGTAGGGCGGTGTCAGAAACGAGGATTGGTCTATTGGATCTGTGTCCCATCTCTACCTACGTCGCCAGCGGTTATAGTCTTGATTATGTTTATGATGACTGTTTGAGGAGAAGCAATACGAGTCAGCTATGCAGTTGCCCCCGAGACGGTGAGAAAAAGAGCGAGGCCTGAGACTGGGGCTTCTCACTGTCACGCTGCTCTTGAATTATAGAAACCCCCATGTTGACTTTGGTTCCGGCTGCGAAGCCACAGTCGCCTCGGGGACAGACCGCCTAGAATTTGCGACAATGCAAGCTGCAAATCGAATCGGGTGTTGTCTTCGTAGGATGCTGTCGTGGGCGCTTAGTCGGTACGCCTAACGTGGTAGAGGGGTACGCAAGGCGGTAAGATATGTATGATGTACGAGATGGAGGACGTCGTGTGCCCCGCAAGGTGACAGGAGTAGGGATACCTAGGTGTGTTTGTTGTTTAAGCGAACGTGCAGGTAATATTGACCAGGGTAGATGTGACGGAGGAAAATGCACAGCGCATGCAGGTAGAACCGGTAGAGCTGGTAGGAGAGGTAAGATACTTAGGTAGGATTGGTAGGATCGAAGGTAGAATGAAGGTCGGAAGGGAGGGCTGTCAGGAGAAAGTAGGGAGGGTTGGTTGGAGCATGTTAGGTACTACACAGGTACCTAGTTTGGCCCTTGGCGGGGTTTCAGACCTTGGCTCACGCTCAATGCGACGGCATCACAGGTCACAGGTCACAGGCTACTGTATCAAAGACTTAAACAAGCTGAGCTTCCCCACCTGCCTGCTGCAGCACCATGCGGTTCAAGGTCCGCCAACCGACCAACTACCTGCCATTCAAAATCCATCTCAATTGCTAATTTGATATAAGTGTCGTCTTGCTATCTGCAGTGTACAGGTAACTACCGTATCCTACTAGCCCGTGCGGTGATACTAGTTAATTTAGTAGACGCATGTGGTATTATATAATCACGGTCAGCTGCTCGTCATCATGTCTGTCATATATATTGCTTTCAGCCTGATTTGGTCTTTGAAAGGGAAGCTGATTCCCTTGAGTGCATTCAGCTAGAAGAGGATCTATCATAAATCGAATACTCGTGAAAATCGAAATGGGGTATCTCTGTGGTAGTTGGTCAAGCCCAAATCCATCTATCTTTTTACCGTGACCCAGCCAGCGCCTTGGTTAAACATGGTCAACTCATCGACTCGTCATACAACCTTGAATCGGTTAACATCACCTCTCTTCTAGCCGATCCCCAGGTACCTTTCCACCTCGGGATTCCCGTAGAGCTGGTGCCTCAGTTTTTCGTGACGCTTCTTGTCGTCCGCCGCCATCTTGCGCACCTTCTTGGCATTCAGCATCTGGGGCTTCTCCTTCTTGGTGCCTATGTCTTTCGGAACCTCGACTCCCAAGCCGAGCGTGTTATACTTGGGCTTTGCTTTGATCGGAAACGAAATTCCCTGGTTCACAGCACCCAACCCGGTTCGCGCATCCGGGTCCCAGCCTTGGGCTTGTAACACGCCTAGTCCCATGCGTGACCGGTCTAATGCAGATGGCGGGTGTGAATGGGATATACAAACTTGGTGGACTATTGACGCTTCATGAGGCCGCCTCGATGATTTCCCAGTGTCTGCCGCGTTGGCGTTTTCGCTCACCGGGAGCCTGCAGATGTCGCATATGTCTGGTCTGGCAGTGTTCGCCTCATCTGCGGAAGCAGCTTCGGTGGTGTCCTTTGGTAGGACTATGCTGAGGTAGATATCAGAGACAGATTTTGAAGGCTCCGAGTTCTCAGGTCGCCTTTCGCCAATAGAGTTGAGGTTACCCGAGGAAGCAGGAACAAAAATGACTTGTTTTCGCTTGAGTCCTGACCCAAAGGGGCGCTTGTGTTGGAGGGGAACTTCATCGCCCTCATCATAGTCGGACCACTCCTCAGATGCCATTAATATCAAGCAACCAGAAGTATATATCGTCGATCAAAGGGATGTAGGCGCCACGAATCTCTTGCGTTAGACACGTGTGGGTAGGCGGTGTTGAAGTTCTACTTAAGTACCTAGATATTCTAAAGCCGTGAGAGGCGATTTCTAGACTCGATTCGTCCAGATAAGTGGACGCTAAAAAAGCGGGCCACTAACTAAGCCCCCTGTTTTGCCCCGTTCCCGAGGTCCTAGCTCGGGTTCCTAGCTCCATCTACGTAATCGGCACAATCAATCCAAAATTGCATGTGTCCAACTAACAATTCGACGAGATGGACCTTTCCTCATCTTAATAATAGCTGTTTCATGATACAATAGCTACTTACTTACACAACGTCCATGATGCCACAAGCCCAATAAAATCCCAACAAGCGTTTCAATTTCCCCCAAACTCTCTCCCTCCCACTGTCGACGACCATGCCGTTACCTTTCTTGTATGATATAATCGTCAACGGCGCGCCAGCATGGGTGCCCGACTGGGCGAGGGATCCGTGGGCATTGACCAAAGTCGTTGCCGTGGTGGTCGTGCTATACATGATCAAGATCTATAGCAGCGGCGCAAGAAACCGGGCAGAAAAACCCATGCACGGCAGAGTCATCATGATAACAGGAGGCACATCCGGGATAGGGACTGCCATCACACGAGAGCTTGCCCGACGGGGTGCACAAATCGTGCTCCTCACCCGCCTCCCGCCGTCGGATCCCTTCCTAGCCGACCAGATAGGGGAGCTTCGCGAGCAGACCAAGAACCAGATGATCTACGCCGAACAGGTTGACCTGAGCTCGCTCCACAGCATCCGCAAGTTCGCCACGAAATGGATCGATAATGCGCCCCCGAGACGATTAGACATGCTCGTCCTCTGCGCGAACACCCTCACACCTCCCGGCGGAGAGCGGATGGAGACGGAAGAGGGGATCGAGGAGATGTGGATGGTCAACTACCTAGCGAACTTCCATCTCCTCGGCATTTTAAGCCCGGCCCTCCGCGCGCAGCCATTCGACCGCGATGTCCGAATCATAATACCTACATGCTCTTCATACATAGCGTCTCCGGACCTTGGCGACGCCCTGTCAAAGAAGAAATGGACGCCCAAGAAGGCTTATGCGAGGAGTAAGCTGGCGATGATGGTATTCGGCCAAGCTTTCCAGAAACATCTGGACGCATACAAGAGACCAGACCAATTGCCCATGAACGCCCGCGTCGTCTTCGTAGACCCCGGCTTTACACGCACACCGGGCATGCGACGGTGGCTTACGCGCGGCGAGGTCTGGGGACTGATACTCTACATATTCGGCTACTTCCTACCATGGATGTTCCTGAAGAGCTCCGAGATGGGCGCGCAGTCCATTTTGCACGCAGTAATGGAGTCCTCGCTAGGCCGAGGCACGGGCGGGAAGCTGATCAAGGAGTGCATAGAGGTCGACTTTGCTCGGACCGATGTGAAGAACGAGGATGTCGCCAAGAATCTGTGGGAGGCTAGTGACAAGCTGATCGAGAAGACGGAGAAGGAACAGGCCGCCCTGAGGGCCCTAGAGAAGAAGCATCAAGAGATGCGCGAAAAGGAGAAGAAAGAGGCCGAGCAGACTGAGGAGATCGAGGCCCAGGTGGACACGATCAAGAAGGGAAAGGAGGCCGACAAGAAACCCTCGAGGCGACAGCGCAAAAAGGCGAATGCGGAAAAGGCGGAGTCTACGAGTACATGACCTATCTAGATGCGTATGTATATGTGTGCATATTACCAGTACCGGGAATAGAGGCAACCAAAGCGGCTGTAAAATGTAATTTTTATTATTGGTTTTATCAGGGTTCCCGAAGACCCAAGATCTCAGGAAGTGATATAGAAAGGCGGGTGAAAATGGTGCCAGCTCTCTTGAGCACCGGACCGATGGAGGTGGTGAGGTGGCAACGTCGATATACTGCTACCTTGATGGTCCTCTGTAAAGGCGTCGGTGTCCGTCCTAAAATGAAGATGGGATCTAATCGTACGCCAGCTGGCCTACAGTTTCTTCTACGCCTAATCGTAGTAGTGCTTGAAGTCAAACGGAATGATCACAACAGTTCCGTCTGAACACCCAACGACAACGGTAGAGCCACGGATAATTGTTTTGGTGACAGCTGCGGACCCCCCCTTCGGTGCGCCAAAAGTGCGCATCGGAAGCCAAAATATAGTCACTCCGCGAAGCTTGACACGGCCTGCCTCTACGTAGAAGCTTCGAAGAGGCCATACGGCTATCGGTAGAGGCCTCATTGACAACTTCAAGCCCTCCTACCTGAGGTCTGGCCCTAGCAATCTACCGCAACGAAAAACACCACGAGGCGTGCGTAAAAACTGACCAGTTGAATCAAAACACAATTCGTGATCAAGCTTGACGCGCGGCAGGAGAGGTAGGGAGGATAGGCACAGGCCTTCGGCAACTGACCATAGTCGTAACATATCCTTACCCAGAACGTCAGACGAGCATGACGCTAAAAGCTCTGCATCAGGTGAAAATGCAATCAAGTTCGCTGTCTTATGACCTTCAAGCGTCCGTTGCGGCGCGTCATCATACGCATACGGCGCACCATAGGACGCTGGCCAAATTCGTATTTTCCCATCCAACGAGCCCGATGCTATAAGCAGTGCATCCGGCGAGAATGCGATACAGCTGAGAGCGCCGTAATGACCTGGAAGAGTTTGATGCAATACACCGGTATCGATACACCAAAGCTGCACTGTATCATGTGAACCTGATGCCACCATATTCCTAATGCCCGAGAATGCAATAGAATGGATTCCACTGGTGTGACCCTTGAGAGTGTGTGGCAGAGCGCCGGTGTCTGTCGACCAAAGACACACAGTCCCATCTATTGAGCCTGATGCTACCAATCCCCCGTCTGGCGAGAACACAACAACTGTTACTACGTCGGTGT
Source organism: Xylaria longipes (assembly GCA_025201785.1). NCBI lineage: Eukaryota > Fungi > Ascomycota > Sordariomycetes > Xylariales > Xylariaceae > Xylaria > Xylaria longipes. Next base: position 360,082 of record MU619700.1, read on the forward strand.
GGCCATTAGTCCAGTACGTGCTTGCTACTAGCTTTTCATCTACCCATTTTGGTAGCTCGTGTCGAAATGCGTCCTTGATAATGCCCCCCTCCGGGGCAAATAGAAGGGCCGAGCAATATATTTGAAGAGGCATCAATTTAATATAGTATTCACTCTTCTTAATGAAGTGTTCTGCTTCACTAAGGAATTGTGACAATTGTGTGTCTCCTGTCCCTCCCAGAATCTAACGTGAATATGTGTATAATGCAAGCACCGGGAGGGTTGTGACATACCTGAATTTAATTGCCGATACAGCGACTCTATGGCTTCGATACCCCGTGATAGCTTCCCTAAAAGGGCAAGAGCCTCTAGCCAGTGAAGAAAGTGCTGCCTAAGGAAGCTGTAGACCTGATCCTCGCAAGTATCATCTCCCTCCCTCAGGTGATATGCCCAGAATTCGCACGCGTATATTACTTCTGGTGGCAGATTGTTTTTCATCTCCCGGCTGTTAAAATCCGAATAAAGTGCATCGGGACGCTTCTGCCCGCTAATATTCCTTCGGAGAACGGTGGCCATAGTCTGCAGGCAGCGAGCAGCTAGCTTTTTGTGAGCATCTTTTTCGTCTATCCAAAATTCGTATTGCTCGCGCTTGTCCGGATCTGTTAAGAAGTCACGAAAGGAAAGGTGCAGCAGTCGAACTGGTGATGCTGTCGTTGAAGGAACGTCAAGTACCGAATGAAACATGTCCAGCCTATCGTCAACCGTAGATCGCGGCACATCGACTAACGTTGCCAGGGCCGAAGCTGAGAGAGGCTCAGCCAGAATTATGATAGAGCCTATGATAGCCCTGAAGTCATGTATGGCCTCCGTTCTCTCTCGCCGGGATAGTCCCATCAGCATCATGTCTAAAACAGGCCGGTATGTATTATCCAGCTTCGACTCTTGGCTCCTGGTACGATATCTTAAAACCTTCTGCAGGTTATTATCAGGATTCCCGTATCTGCGATCCGCGAGGAAACGGCATATAGTCGCAGCGAAGATGAATAGAGGAGTAGCCATTTGCACAAGGGTCTGCACATCTGAGACACTGGGCCAATACACCGGTAACTGTCGGTGAATGCCGGATACCGAATTGTTATACTCGTTTCTGATGGTTGCAAGCTCATATTCAAAATAGGTCTGAATATCCTGCCAGATTATAGACGTAGACACTTCGTGAAGAATGAAGTCTTTGTATGTGCCATGCACAGCTCTAAAGCCTAAGCGGATAGGTATGTCAGGCCGGCTAGTCGCAAATATTTTTAAACGCGGAGACAGTACCATTGTATTGTTGGCCCTCGAGAATATATCGATGATTTGCTTAATGTTTCTCTCCGATTCGCATTCATCTAGAGCGTCGATAACTACAAGTACCGTGTTATCTTTGCTGGCGTGTTTGAAAGCCTTCAAAAACGGCTTGAGGATCAAATTTTCAAACTGTCGTTGTAAATCTCCCTCGCAAATGCTAAAATCTTCTTCCAAAGCGGATTTGAGATGAAACGCGAATGATGGCTCTTTTCTAGTAATTTGGGCCACGATTGTCGAAAAGAATTTTAAAGTCCCAAATCGATCCCTTTCGCCTCTCTTGAAAAAGAAGCTGGCACCAAGGTGGCCACTTTCGGCAGCATGAAACGCCACTGTCCGTGCGATGGTGGACTTCCCCGTCCCAGCCATTCCGTTAAGCCAGAATATAGTTTTGCCTTGTGTATCCTTCATCCATTCGTTTATCTGATGTAAGATTTCGGCCCGTGTGTTCGGCTGGCACATTCGGGAGAGGTCTTCGGTATGGGAGTCAAACTCGGAGCCCTTAGCGATAGGAAGCCTCTCGAGGACCCAGTCATAATATCGATGGGTTTCCCGTCGGAGACGTTCGAATGCATTCTCTTCTCCTTCGCCGTAGATTAATGGCATATGAACTCTAAATATGCCTAGCAGAGAATATGCCTTGTCTTCTGGCCGAGTTGTTTCTCGGCCTTTTGACCACGACATACGCTCCTCGATCGTAAAGTACGATAGTTTTCCCCCTTGAAGTGACGCGATCGGAATTCCTGTCATTTCATTAATGAGCTTTTCCAGTGATCGCTTAGAACCTAGTTGTTGGCCATCGGATCCAAAAAATTCAACCAACGATGGAGCGAGCAGCTCTTGAAGCGTCCAGCCACGAGTAAACCATCTGCTCGCACGAAATTCTCTCTCAAGGTCGGATCCACTTGGTCTCTTCCCCTGCTCTGTAGTGGTATCTTCTCCGACATCAGTCAGATAAACGTAGCATTTCGTCGCATGTTGATACCAACGAAACATGGAGTTGATAGCTTCAGAAAGTTCATTGTTGTTTGATTTATCGATGTAGCAGGTATCAACCCAAAAGTATTCGAGTCCATCAAGCCGCGTCTGGTTGCTGCAGAACTCGATCTTTCGGTAACCTTTCTTGTCTTTCCCTTTACCTGCAACCATGTCGGCGAAAGACACCTCTTGGTCTTCACTTCCCCAAGTATGCGAAAGAATAGCATATTTGGGGATGTCGTTGTCACTGATGATCTCTTTGGTCAAAGTAAGGCTTCCGTCATCGCAGATCCGTAAGAGTCGCATAGTGAATGCTGCGCCCCCGCACCACTATGGACGATATGAAATTAGAAAGCTCGCCAATGTGAGTGCTACTGCTTTTCCTTTGTAGGTACCCGACTTGGGGGTTCTGGGAATCGAATCAGTGGTGGTGATAGCATCCTGACTCCTCACCATCAAATTCAGACACAGGAGTCGCCTATTGTTGAAGGATCTCCAACTCGGGAAGCCGAGATTGTCGGGATAAGTGCCTGAATCTAAGCCACCAGGCTGTGAATACTTACTCAGCCCTCTTGGCATTTGCTTATTGGATGACGGCCACCGGTCCCTTTCAAGGCAACAATACATGAATATATATATGGGAGCTTACCCAGAGGGGAAATATTATCATGTAAGCAGACAACGACCCCTTACAACTACATTGCAGGAAAACTTATTGCTCTCACAAACAATAGGATTCGCGAAGGACATACTTTAGTGCTTCCTAGTAGTACATGAGACCTCGTTTCTTCTGCTACCCGTAGAACTCATACAAAAGATTACGCTCGTCTGTTGCCGGAGCAGCCCAATTCGAATTCTAACATCTGTCGTCTGTCGTCTTCCAGTCGGCGTCGTACGCCGTGCGAGACAACACCGGAAACTCTTTCCGGTCCGTGTCGAGGCCGAACAAAAGACGATCTAACACGAAAAATAATAACCGTTTGCTAACGCCGCCCCGAGCGCCCAAGGAAGCGTGGGCGAGTTAAGGTTCCTTATAGGGGTGCACGTGAAGGTAACCCCGGCGGTGTTACCCCGCCTGCAGCTGATGTTCGTCACTCCTTAGCAACCTCCATTCTAATATTTACCTCTCGGCTTTACCGCGGCGCAGTCAGTAATACGGCTCGCCCCGGGGAAAGAGCTGCTCGATGCCAAACTCTGCACCGCAGTTCGAAATCACGCAACCCAAGGCCCGGCCAAAGCAACTCTAAATTATAACGCTCTAGCGAAGTATTTTTTGATGGACAAAAAACGGCCCTTGTTGCCCACGAGGTAAAAAGTCTAGTTCTCATTGCTGTCCTGCATCCTGGCGCATATCCGTTCATAGAGCGCTTGCGAGGAGAAGCCCACAGGATTGTCGCGGAGGACTTTCAAGAGACCGTGGCTGTGGCGCTCCAGGAGAATCTACGCGGCCTTTTGATGCTTCTCACGGGTGGCGAGAACGACGAAACCCGTCGGATCGCGCATTCACAACGGCTGGCTCCCCCAGTCCACAATATAGCCCACAGTCCCTAACAGGTCGAGTCAGGGGTCCGACTTGTATATTTCTGGGATTCCGCGTGTTTCGCTGTGTTCTTGACTGTACTCATCGTATCGGCGGAAGCGGCTGGCATCGTTGCTCTTTAGCCCCCAACTGGTCTTCACTGCATTTTAACCCCAAAGAAGCAGGCTTCCCGCTCTGGAGGTCAGTTTCCTATTCAGCTCGTTCACTGCATTTTTAACCCCAAAGAAGCAGGCTTTCCACGTGATGGTTCGCGGCGCACTGCATCTCTAGCCTCAAGGAAGAGAGCTTACAACGTGGACCAATCAATCTAGTGACAGATTTTGGAGAATGGAATACCTAACCAGGCACAACAGCCTAAGTCTTTGGCCCCTCTTTAGCAAGAAGCCTAGAATCGACCTGGAGCGCCGGCAACGTCAAAGTCTGAACGCCCTTCAAAGGTGTCTGTCAGGTTCTACAAAATCTGAGGTAGATAAGACGACTTAAAAAGTCAAGATACGTCTCACTCATTTCTCCGTTCAAGGATACCTTAAGTCGGAGCGCATACACGAGCATCGAGATGTCGCACATTTCAGAGTGCTGGAACAAGATGCCAATGCGCGTATATGCTTGACCTTACTTCTCGTGCCGGAAGTGGGAGTTCTAGAACCACACGAGCTCAGAGAGTAGCATCCGCTAGCAGAGTACGCTGCGCTTCATTGGCCACAGCATTTCCAGAACAGCTCTGACAAAAGCGACATCGAAAAACTTACCAAAAGGCTGATTTTAAATAGGACAGGAGCATTCAGTAACTGGCTTGCTATCAAAACCGATCATCGTGCTCGTATAAGCCCAGATGTGTCTCACAAATTTGGTATAGAAGTCAAGGAACATGTACCACGTGATATGATATCGGCACGTATTTACTACGCATCCAAGTTTGAATGCATTTCGACGCTTAAGCTGCTCTTGCAAGATAACTCAGGCCATTATCAGGCCGAAAAAACACTTACCGATACGCTTAACGGCCTCAGCGGCCGACACAAAACCGCACTGCAAGCAGCGTCAGCCGGGGGCCATACTGTTATCGCATGGTTGCTTTTGGGAAACGGCGCTGACGTTAATCTTACCAGTAGAATAAATGAAGCAACACCCTTGATGGCAGCATCAGATAATGGTCAAACTGAAGTCGCGTGGTTGCTCCTTGACTGGTTGCTCCTTGACTGGTAGCTCCTTGACCAAGGCGCCAACGTTAATGTTAATGAAGGTGGCTATTGGGATACACCACTATTGGCAGCGTCGTATGGGGGCCATACAGAGATTGTGCAGTTGCTGCTTGATTTTTGAGCCGATATCGAAGCTGAAAACTGCGATGACGGGACAGCATTAACCACAGCGTCATTTGAAGGTTACACCGAAATTGTACAACTGCTTTTGGACAAAGGCGCAGGCATGGAATCTGAAGGAGACTGCGCGACACCACTGGATGCGGCATCGTGCAAAGGCTTAGGCATGCAAACAGAGTCAGATGCCGTGTAACAAACGCGTTTCGTCCTGGGTACCGACTTCCTTAGACTTGAGGTAATTCCTGGATGCACTGTTGGAGCATGAGCGGTCGAGTTGTTGCATGACGTTGAGGTCACCACGACAGGGCCATGGATGGTCTAAACTTGCCTGAAAAGGGCGGCTGCGTTGGACGGATTGTTCGACTTCCTCTGCTCCTTTTACGCCTGACGGAAAGGCGCATTCGGGCCGGCGACTATGAATCTACTGGTACTCTTCCGGTTGGTCGGCGGGCCAACGCACTGCTCATGCCTGGTCGATTTGTCTCAGACCATTGTAGCCCATACGTAAATAACCCACCATACTTCCACCAGCCGCAGAGCGGCGGCAATGCCTCGCAGCACAAGCAAGATCATCCTATACCGGTGACACAAGCTGTCAAGCCTACCGCGCTAACCCTCGCCAGCGTGGTATCGAGACCGGTTGCGAGAGGAGCTCATGGTACACCGAGCCGCAAGCTCGCTTTTAGAGCAACTCGGCGAAACAGCAGACGTATTCTTCACAGCCAGCCGCGCCACGCACGATGGTTTCCCCGTGCACCAGTTGTCTCGCTCAAGGTGGATGAGCTAAAGACACGTGGTATTAATGCACTATTTCTAAACCAGCTCATATATACTCGAAGCGCGGGCACTCTATGTCTAGTTTTGCCGTGTGATGGATGGAGATATTCCAGAGGATCTTATCATGGTCGAACCTGCGTTTGCGAACAAGTTGAGGACTAAGCGTTTTATTGCATTCATCGCTGTGGCTAGCAGGCAACAACTTACCTACCTGTACAGCCTGTACAATTCGTGGAATTCTACTAAGTATTCTTCCTCAGGCGGAAACAGACAGCTAACTCGTCTCGGTCCCGAGGCTTAGAGCATGTGCCATGTATAAACCGAGGGCTCGCCCATTACCCCCAAAATACTAGAATACGGGGACGGCTGCAGATATGGATCCGAGAGCAAACGGAAATGGCGACCACGGCACGGCTAGACTACAAACGCTAGTAAACGGCTAGATTTGAAAATTATGGCGCACGATGCATCGACAACGGGGAAAAATAAACGTGAATGCCACTTCAACATTCGGCAGATCGCATGCCTCTCTTCGTTTCGTGTCATAGTACGCATATATATTGGGTGCAGGCGGTCAAGTTTCCGACTTGACAACGTTTTATTTTGATAATGTTGTAGTATGGTGCTGCATTCTTATTCCGTCACATTTCGTATCTTCTCCGTTTGCCGAAGCTGATGACTGCCCTCATGAAAATACACCAAGCCTCCCGGCCCATCGACTCACGGGAGCAAGCCGTGGCATCAGGCCAAAGAATGTATTCTTCCGAAAACAAACACTGTTGCGGCTCTGCACTCTTTCTCCTCTGATCTCAGTTGTTTGCGAGACGTCAGCACCATGAACAAAATCGGCATCGTGGACAACCGCAGGGTACCCAATATGTTGCTAGGCGCGTTGCATCAATTTACGTCGATTGGTCAACTGCGTTTGATCCGTTTGCATGTAGTATTGGGGAATGCCGTATCTACTGAGTTCACGTTTAATCAGGAGAAGTCTGTACCTCTGGATTAGTGTTACACGGACCAACCTGCCAAGCCCTGATTCAAGACATATTCCAAGTCCTTGTAATCAAGCCCTTGTCACAATTAGGCATTCCTGGGCCATCACACCACATCTACTGTACGAAACGAAGGGACAGGAAGGGGCACAGGTGTCCAGATTATGAAAGTATATAAGGATGTCTTCCCACCTCGCCTGAGAAGTATACTACTTCATCGGGGAAACATCCGGGTTCTAACAGCCGTCCGTTGGTGTTGTATTAAAGACCAACGAAACCCCATCATCTGTTCTACTCTACGTCCTTCTCCAGTAAACACCATCTTAAGCACTCGATACAATGCAGTCACCTGCAGAGTCTTCAGACTTTTCGACAAGTCCACAGACTCCTCATCAGATTGATGAATTTTGCAACACCTCTTCCCTCGAGGAACTCCAAACAGACGAACAGCGACTAGCTCTTGACACCATTGCTCAGGTCCGAAAATGCGGACTCGAGAGTATTTTATCCCTCCCACAGATCGTGGTCTGTGGCGACCAGTCTGCGGGTAAAAGTTCTACCCTTGAGGCTCTCACCGGGATTCCATTCCCACGGAATGACAATCTGTGCACCCGGTTTGCCACGGAGATCAGTCTTCGTCGTGGCCCTGGCAACATACTGACCGTCAGAGTCATCCCTGATAACGCCAGGCCTTCGAAGGAAAAGCAGTCGATCAAGGCTTTTGTCGAGTCTATCACGGACTTCAGTGACTTGCCCCGGATTATGGACCTGGCAATGGCTGTCATGGGAATTGCCAACAAAGACGGGCCAGATATGCCGGCCCCGATGCGAGCCTTCGCTAGAGACACACTGAGTATTGAGATTGAGGGGCCATCGCGTCCCCAGCTCACCCTCGTTGATATCCCAGGACTCATTCACACATCGACTAAAGGAGTCAGCGACGCAGATGTAGCTCTCGTGGCTGAGATCACTGAGCACTACATCTCACAGCCACGAACAATTTGCCTTGCGGTAGTCTCTGCTGCCAACGATGTAGCAAATCAAACCATTCTCACGAAAGTTCGACAGGTAGATCCTCAAGGAGATCGAACGCTCGGTATTATTACCAAGCCGGACATCCCCCCTGTTGGCTCTGGATCACAGAGTGCGTTTCTTGAGCTAGCTCGCAACGAGAACGTGTTCTTCAAACTCGGTTGGCATGTACTAAGGAACCGCAAGTTTGAAGAGAGTGCCAACTCACTCATTGAGAGAAATCAAGCGGAGGCAACGTTCTTCCGCACCTCCAATTTCAAGTCTCTGCCGAAGGAGTGTGTCGGGATTGACGCTCTAAGGAATCGCCTGAGTGTGCTTCTCTTCGAGCACGTTAAGCAGGAGCTGCCTAAGCTTAGACAAGATCTTGAGGAGGCCCTCCGCGAGGCGCAAGAGGAGAGAGATCTCCTTGGAGCTCCTCGATCCAGCAGCGTGGAGTGTAGGTCTTATTTAGCGCAACTGAGTCTCAATTACTACGAACTCTGCAAAGCGGCCGTTAACGGATTCTATGAGGGGGATTTCTTTCATTTCAACTCTGATGAGGAGTTTTCCTTCAAGTCCAACAGCGCTGTCATCAGATTAAGAGCCGTGATTCAACAGCTGAACACGGATTTCGCCAAAACCTTTCGATTACGTGGTCACAAGTTCCAAGTCGACCTATCTGATGAATCGTCGACTCGGCGCACATCAACCCAGCATGATGATGAAAGCCCGATCAGGCTATCAAAGGAAGAGGCAATCGATTGGGTTCGGAAGGTTCTTGTTCGCACCAGGGGTAGGGAGCTTGTCGGAAACTTCAATCCCCTTCTCATTGGCGAGCTATTTTGGGAGCAATCCAGTGGCTGGAAGCAGCTCGCACTCGACCATATCGAAGAGGTCTCACGCGTTTGCGAGAAATTTCTGGGCATCCTCCTGGATGCTAAGGCACCTAAAGAAGTACGGTCTAGGTTGTGGTCCTTGAAGATCTCGGATGCCTTGAAGGGCCGTCGCCAAGCCGCACTTCGCGAATTGGAACTGATCTTGAAGGACAGTAGATACTTCCCAATTAACTACAACCATTACTATACCGACACTATCTTCAAGCGCCGCCAAGAGAGACAAAAGGCCTCTATTGCTGAGGCCTTGGAATCTGGTACAGAAGAACAACTGCTCCCAAACTACGAGTCAGACCACACTACTATCGATATTGAGAAAGTTATTACAAAGTTCGCGGAGCGTGTTGACCCAGACATGGAGAATTTCAGTTGTGAAGATGCTCTTGACTGCTTATTTGCAATTTACAAAGTCAGCGCCCCCCAACCTCAGGGTCGCCCCCAGTATACTGTCACTTGCTAATCTGGCTATCCTATGTGCAGGAGTTACAAAAGACCTTCGTCGCCAATATTACTACCCAAGTCATTGAACGTCATATTGTCCATGGTCTTGAGGACATACTTTCGCCTCTCGTCGTCAATTCTATGTTGGATGTTGAAGTCGAAGCCATTGCTTCCGAGCCGCTCCCTACAAGGAGCCTTCGAGACTTTCTCAACGACCGGATTAAGAAGTTGGAAGATGGACAGGAGACCTTCAGAGTCATGATGGGGAACACCACTAAGTGAATGGTAGAAATATGTCAAGACTAGTACTAGGCGTTTCATAGAGATGAAGAAAGGTGAACAGGAGACTACCTACCACTTTGACCAAGAGGAGATCTGTGAGAGGTCAAACCTAAGATCGATTTCGGTTGCGTAACACGTTGCCAGAGCAAAATTCTATCCAAATATGCAACGATTTCTATGATCCACTCTAAATCGAATCCTTCGCCAGACATTCTAGACACTCAAAGCAACCGCACGCTTTAAGGGAACCACAGGTCTCGTGGTCCCGATACGCACTCTTGGCACACGATTCATGCGATCGAGCGTGTGGGTAGGCAGCCGAAACACAGCCTCGCGATACATCGTCTGCGTGGCCCAGTCGTACGAGCAGCTCAGGGGGCTTCCGTTGGCGCTCCAGGCAAAGCGCCCAAAGTTGCCGCCAAGGATGGCGCGTTCGATGGCGGGTGCATTGATGTAACCCTCAAACCCAAACAGCGCGGCCTGTACCTGCGTGAACTTGCCCCCGTACATGGTCCGGATTAGCATCGGTGATTGCAGCCAGATGTAGATTGATAGGATGAGTACGAAGACGCCCGCGGCCACCAACTCATTGGCAACGCCCTCGATAGTAGTACCTGAAATGATGAGAGAGATGGCTATTAGGAAGATCGTCCCATTGTTGTGCATCAATTCCGCGGCGAAGTGGCGGCGCCACTGTATTGCTGCGGTTAGCGAGCTCTATACTATTGCGAGAGTCGAGATGGAATAGAAAGGCATAGTCTACTCCGCCTTCCAATGAAGTGTACGACCAAGGAGTGGCTGGGAATATTGCGACCGGGAGGAACGACTTCCACCGGATACTGGCACCTCGAGCTCCATCAATGATCACTGTGTTGTCCTCACAAATGGCCGCGACTTGGCAATATGGTTCTATTTCCCACAAGGATGAGTGATATGCATCCTCCATGTCGTGCCACGGCTGATCGATATTCGCCGGCATCGTGCAGAGGTAGCGCTCCAGGAGGCGGTCGGAATCGTTAACAAGAGAAATCCTAAAATAAATATCAGTCAATCCCACCATCCGTAATCCAGAAACCTATTGATCAGCGAGAACTAGTCAATTGCATACCGAGCGAAAGCCTGGAACTGGCTATCTGTGATGTCCACCTCAGGCCTGATCCTCAAGAGACCCATCAACGCATATGCGTGATCACCTGGCAGATACTGTGTCGTCTTGCGCTTGTACAGACATTTGAGCGCAATGACGGCTAGCTCTAGCCTGCTTAGATTTAGGTTGCCTAGGTAGTGATCAATCAGTTGCCGCGAGTCCATCGCATCAGTCATGGACCACACATATCTAGACACAAATACAGGCTCGAAATAGCTTTACAAGTAGGCCTTTCTGCTCCGATGGCCCTGGTGGATGGCCATATTCATACTGATTCCCCGCCACGTTCGCCTACGCAGACACGAATTAGCACGAGATCCGTCACAATATAGATAGGAATGGAGAGGACTAGTACCGGTTGGAGCGGTGGTTGATACGTCTGAGGTGCTGATAGGTTGACCGATGACCCAAGTTTGACCTGACTGGAGACCACCTTGAGCCGCCCCATACGGGGTCATCGAAGGCTGAGTTTATTAGTCTTCGATCACTACCGTCACGGGATGAAATCACCAACTTGCTGCATATTGTGTGGAATGTAGCCACCACCATGGTCATCCTGTCTTATAACCGAATAATGCTTTGAATGGCCAACGTTAGCCGCAGAGAGACTTCAAGCGGAGGGAGACTCCCTACATTAGGATTATACGCCCCGCCGTGTCGATTGTCCTTTAGTCCTCATTAGCTCTCCCCTCAATGTATGAGATGCCTGGAGACCTTACCATATCGCTGTAGTTGGGTAGTTCGCTTTGCAGTTCTTGTCAAGTGTGCACGATCATGGAAAGCAAAGTCAAGTGAGTCAAGAGAGACGACCCAGACGCCGAGACTTGAGGCTATTATGCTAACCGCACGCGGCGAGCGTGAACCTTTGCCCAGCCGCCCATGCAGGGTGGTATATCATCAGCCTTGTTTCATTGTTTGCTCAAAAGCCATCTTGCTTCAGAAACGTCTGAACTACTGCTACCGAGGGCAGCTGTACACTTGGCAGCAGGAGGAGGAGTTGGTGTGCTAGTTACGGAACGAAGCCACAAAACACAGCTGTTTACCACCGTACATGGATATTCAGTCAGCTCAAGCCCGATTGAGGTATGATTGCTGCGTGCCTGAATGACGTACTGTATGGCTTACTGTATGGCTTGGGATGGTGGGGACGGAATTATCATGATTTCGCATGTAGAGTCCCCTGAATTGAAACTCTAGCCAGCGGCAGAGACGTGTCGGGAATCGCCACGGTGGTGCATGAAGACAAGTTATAAATTGACCAATAAGAAGCAGAGTAAGGGGCTTACATAGACTGGCAATTCTTTTAGGGGGGGGGGCGTCAACTCCAGACTTCGCCACCTACCATTTACTTACTCACTTAGCTATTGCTTCGACTTTCATTAATATATTGCGTTCTATTTTATTCGATCAAAAATTCTCCATATATTAAAGTAATTTCATCTAGCCCCTGGATGCGTACTGCTGGCTTACCTCTTAGGCTAGGGGCTAAATCCTGGTTTTAGTCACCCGGCCTAATTCAGTACACTATAATGATAGGTAAATCGCCGTTGGGCTGCTAAAAAAAAATCTCGACACATTGGGAAGAGAGTGGCCACCAATTACTGTACGTGGTGGTGATATTTTTAGAGTGAGCCGACCTGCCGAGTCCTTTGTATTAGGAGCCTCGATTTCTTCTTCTATTTCTGTAGTTACCAGTAGTGGTAACTTGAAGGCAGCTAGATGTTTTGCATATATAGGTGGCTGAAACAGCTCAGCTAATGTAACATCATGTGTCGGGAAATCAAATAATTCACTATAGCTCAGAGCCTCATAATCATATTTTGCCTCAGCGATATCTCTGATACAATGGCATGGACAGACGTACCGCAAACGCATGAGGAGTTCGAAAAAAGGGCCACGGCAAACAACGACAGCTACTGGATTCATCGTTTCTCATGTGATGTCTGGGAGACTCCTCTTGGTAAGGCTATCTACCGTAGACATCTAAGCCGATCTGATTGGGTATATTGTACTAGGAGCTACCACCGGCGACTGGATTCGCAACGTGACCGATTCGAGTCTCCTTTTGACTCCATGCCAGCTGCGGATCATGTAAGGAGCCTCATTTTTGTTATTACGTACTCGAGAGTGGGGGCTAAAATTAATGCATCTAAATTTGCTCCTCTCGACCTCCCCTTTACTACCACACGAGACTCTTTGCTCGCGCTGTACAGAGGTCTAGGCGTGCCGTCATCATTCAGCCACAGTTTTGGGACCATATCAGATCCATCCTCTACGAGAACTTGGTTCCATTTTCTCTGTAAGAACATCAACATTGCGCAAAACCCAGGCACTAGCCCGAGGATTGCCTACCATGTTAAATCCGATGCTAGGAGTAGACGATACGGGCATCCCGGCCAGCCGCCCTTGCCACAAGCCGACTATAGCTGGCTGCGATCCGGGTACTTTTTGAGGACCTATGAAAATAGTTGCACAACTCTTGCCTGCTTTGGTGCGACCCCGCGAGTTCGAGAACGATTCGAGGCATTTGTACATGGCGACTCCGTCGGCGGCACTATGACTGAACCCTACGTCCTCCTTGACCTAATCTTAGACGGTCTTTGGCGCGAAGTCGACCAGCAAGTATGGAACATGAACGAAGTGCTGGGCCCTGCAGAGCATGTAAGTCACGGGAAGCCAGTGCTAATAACACCTTGGTTGCAAATGGTTGACCCTTATCAGCGTATATTGGTGCTTGCCAATGAGCCAGGCCAGAGGCTCAATAGCAGTAAATCCCAATTTGCTGAGCTGCATAACTTGGCAAAACACATTGTCTACCTTTGCGAAGCAGTACAGTCATGTTTATTACTAATCGACGGAATAAGATCCGAGGTTGGCGGCCGGTGTTCGCCCTCCCGAAACGGATCCTCTAGCACCAGCACAACCTTGACGTCTGTACATCTATCGACCCAGCTGGTATCGAGCCTCATGTACCGACGCTCGCTATTTCGATCTACCAAGATGCGGCTGGACAGCATGTCGAAGCGGATTGACAACGCAATCAACCTAGCGTTCAATGTAGTCATACTAAGCGACTTGATGCTGATGCTCCAAGATTCACGTGTAATGAAAATTATCGCTACGATCACTATTCTCTTTCTGCCAACAACGGCAGTTGCGGCAGTGATTGGGAGCTAGTTATTTTTTACGTAGTTTGAAGAGGGCACCTGGTCGGTTAAGGGTACGCCTTTGTTCTTTATATTCTGGTCTATGTCGATCCTGTTAACGCTGGTAGTAGCGTTACTTGGTTGGGTATTGTATCGTTGGGGGCTCAGTGTGGAACGTAAACATTTAACTACTGCGGAAAAAGGATAGTTGTTGTTACTGCTAGGTTATACGAACCTGTTGTTCTTTTAAAATAATAGCGAGCTGGAATGGGATTATATTAATAAGCAAAGGGCTAGTTAGGTACGGACGTTGGCTAATACTTGCTGGTCGCGCTGAAGAAAAAGAAATGTATTTTTTGAGACTTCTAAGCATATTCATGGTGGTATAGGGGACTCTATGCTTGGATCCTAAAACCTCCAGTCTTAGAGGCTTCCATACCAAGTCTTCAATATTTATATGTAATAAGAGGGCCGAGGGTGGCCGTGGATCTCTATGCCATTGTCGAAGCAGCCTCTTCCAGCCCAGTAAAGTCGACCATTTTCCAACTCGGTTGCTTCTCGAACATGTTGGTTCCATAATTTGGGAGGTCGTTTGGAACTACTAAGTAAAGAGTGACAGTAGAAACAACGCCGGCAGAGACATCTCAACTGCAGTCAGGTGGTGTTGCCATCTTATATCTTGTTGTCTCCTCCTTACTTTAGTAAAAATACCTATTTCCACGTTTCTCTTTGAGTGAAAAAAAGACAGGACCTAAAGCAAAGTGAAGACCAACAGGACGACTGTCATGGCAGTATACTAAGGGTACTTATTTGTTAAGACCAAGTTATATACGGAAATAATAGTGAGTGCATAAACTCCAGATCCGTCAATATTTGTAGTCCTCGTATCAGGATCCTATAATTAAGGTATAATTGGATGTTTTAGTACGGGTGTAATCTCAGGCCGCCATACGATTGCAGTAGTCACAGCTGAGCCATGGTTTGAGCCACTCCGCGGCCGCCAGAAAACGTCGTAAAAATGAGTAGGATAAATCGGTTGAAACTATACTGAATATGATAGCAGGCCTTCAACTAGTCGGATTATGAGCCTCTGCACAACGCTCCTGTTTTGACAAAGATCGAAATCGAGCAGTATCCCGAGGTGCATGACCAGCTGGGTATCTATAGGTCGAGCTTTGCAAATACCCAATTAAGTCAGAAGCTTTTAAGGTATTATACCGGAGCAGTATTGGCGACACCTTGACTACATTGGCCGAAAAGGCATTAGTATTTTTATGTATAAGAGATGTAGGATTTAACTAAGAGGACGGAGAAAAAGGGGCACTCAGGCCTAGCTACTATTTCAACATATTTCGCTTTTACTTAGTCATCAGTTTGTTTTTCAATCCAATTTCATTGCATTGCCCTTGATTAAGAAATTCCCTATTCATTAGAACGATCAGACAAGGCCTTGGATGCGTATGGGTCGGCCTACCACCTAACTACCACCCCACAAGTGCACACCAGGCTAGATGCTCTCTCTTGTTTCTTCCGGTGGGTCGGTAAATTTCTATATGTCCTTTGAGAAACTCGTAGTCTGGCTGCGAAGAAATAGAACACCTATGTCCTCGGCCGTGGAGAGACTAGTCAAAACTGCGGGTGTGGAATCGGGCCCCACGTGAACATCCAGCCCAACTCCAAACCGGCAGAATCTGGCCCGGGAGTCTACAGTGGAGCCATTCGCGTAAAAGCAGGTGGTATGGGTTGGACTGCCCCAATAGAGTCTTAGTAGATACTTAGTATACTACATCTCTCGAGTGCTCTCACTTTAGTAGAATTTTCAGCTAATCCAGGTCTTCATTGGGCCCATTTTTTGGCGGTGATGCTACCAAGTAAGACAGACTTGCATGTTGTTGTCAATATTATGCAGCCACGTAGCTCTGGGCGGGGGCCGGGGGCCGGGGCAAAGACGGCCGGAATCGCATAGTCAGGAGAATAGTTTGTTGCTCAGCTTGTCGATTGCGTGCGGGATCTCTTCATATCATCGGCTATATCCTAATATAGCTCGTCTTTGGTATACATTCATTGGTTACCTTGTGTTAGCGGCTTGCGGCTCTCTAGTAAGCCTCACTATGCAGTGAAACCCGAAGACCTTACTACTTGAATAAAGTGAACTAACCAAACCCACTCTACTCCGGCAACCAAGGAGCTGAAAACCTAAATTATTCATACGCTAATGTAACATGGGACAGTTAGATGAGGATACCTTGTCAGCTGAATGCCGACGCTAATGTATAATTATCGACCACCGCCATAGCGGCCAGCGCGAAGCCCAAACAGGCAGACTGCTCGGGGATCAAGACGAATAGAGTCAGGAACCAACCGAGTCAGCTGTTAGTATGCGTTGATTATGAGGGCATGCAACGATGCCGGATTTCTTAGAAATTGGCCGGCATTCATCTGCACAAGATTCACCGACCTCACCCGGCC
Organism: Xylaria longipes; assembly: GCA_025201785.1. NCBI lineage: Eukaryota > Fungi > Ascomycota > Sordariomycetes > Xylariales > Xylariaceae > Xylaria > Xylaria longipes. Next base: position 376,406 of record MU619700.1, read on the forward strand.
CACAGAGCATCATGCGGGAATATCCCGATATCACAACAAGTGCAATTTACGACTACTCTCCTAGAGGACAGCCAAAATTTCCTAGGTATATAAGTAAGAATCCCCCAGTTAGATGTGCTAACAAGAATAGATGCTGCACACAGTCAACCCATCTCGTTTTCACAATGACTACGCCCCGTACCCGTCACTCAATCCAATATGTCCAGTACCTGTACGACAGCAGGGAGGACCGCTCTGTCCTTGAAAATCTAGTGAGAGCATGGCGGGGAATCAAGGCGTTGCCATATTATCATCCGAACTCCTTCTTTAGCATCGCCAGCTTCCATGGCGAGCCTTTCCGTGGCCCAGGAGTGACGGATGCAAATTGGTGGGGCGGCTATTGTAATCATGGGAACGTTCTGTTCCCGACCTGGCATCGTGTGTACCTTCTGCGCCTAGAGAATGCCCTCAGGTCAATTTCCGGCTGCGAGAACGTCACGCTTCCCTTCTGGGATGAGACGGCAGCACCTGAGCAGCCTATTCCCACAATTCTCACGTCGCCTAGCTTTGAGCTTGACGGTGATCACACCAATCCACTCTACTCCTACACTTTGCAAGAGGCAATCATTGAGAACGTCGCCGGAGCGCGCAACCGATATACCAAGCTAGCTGGATATGAGACAGTTCGCTACCCGCTCTCTGGCCTCGTCGGCACCGAAGAGGATAAAGCACAGACGAAAATTCATAACGAGTCTTATCCAGATGCAGACCAGAACGTTGTTCTCCTGAACCAAAACGTGTCCGCTTGGCTACTCGGGACAGTCGAGATCACTCCGGATGGTGATCCTGAGACTCGTTATCCCGACACATATTCGGTTCTCACCCGGTACAAACTCTGCCTCGAAGCGCCCAACTACACAGTCTTTTCAAACACCACATCTCAGATCGCACACAGCAAAACCAAGGACCCGAGTGATCTGCAGTACGTGGTTTCCCTGGAGTCCCCTCACAATGCGATTCATCTTGCTGTTGGTGGGTTCTATCAGAAAGGTGTCTACAACGCTGACCCAATTCTCGGAGCGAACGGTGACATGGGAGGCAATGAAACCGCCGGTTTTGACCCAATATTCTACTTCCACCACTGTTTCATTGACTACACTTTCTGGAAGTGGCAGCAGTTCCATGATAAAACCGACAGCTTAGACATCATAGACGGCTATCCCGGCACCACCATCCCCGAGGGCGAGGGTATACCCTATCTCGCGCCTGGAACCAAGCTAGACATGGACACACCATTGTATCCATTCCGTAAGCCAGATCAGACATACTACTCCTCTAAGGACGTAGTCGACATCGAGAACCAGCTCGGATATACGTATGGGCCTGGATCGCTGGACACTCCCCCTTTCGCCCCAGGGGGCCGTCTGCGTGAGATTAAACGCCATGTTGACACGTTCAAGCTTGTGAAAAATGTCAATCGCACCGACTACCCCGGCTCGTTTGTCATCCGCACGTTTGTCGAAGATTATAAAGGGAACAAGATCGAGATCGGCCGCGATGCCATTCTCAGCCGTCGGAACATCGCCGGCTGCGCGAATTGTCAGAACAAGCTGGACGTAGAGTCTATAGTTCCTATCTACAAGGGCCTCGAGGCAGCTCTACGCGGGCCCAAGAACGCGGAGATCAAGTATTGGGCTGAGATCCAAACTCACGACAGCTTTCGGGGTGATCTTGTGAGGACCCCGCGTGGAGGGGGTCCCATTGTCGAGGATCTATAAGAGTCTTTTGTGTAGCCTCGCACTTTGGCTTCCAGGCGAATTTAAAATAGGATAACAGTTAGGAGGGACTGGATAGGAAGCGGCCACTACCGGCTTTGGTAAAGTAACATTGAGAGAATGAGTGGGTGGAATGATGCTCGTGATAATTTCCTCTCCACCCTCAGTATTTGAAGATAAACTAAATCTAAGTCTTTCGTTACTAGTATAGTTTTGTTCGTGATCCAAACCTGAGTAGTGGCCTCAAAATTCCCACTTAGAGAAAAGAAAACGAAGACATTTTTTCTTTTGCGAAACTGCACTAATTGCACGAAGGTTGATATACACGGTCAAATATGTATACTATTAATCCCTGATATGCTTCTGTATTACGGTGTCACCAGCGAGAAACTGGCTTATTAACGCCGAAGTTTCTTTCTCCTCACGCTTCATACGGGGACCTATAGACAGGTGATGGGGATAGGAGACATGTTCTACCACTTCAGAAGTACAAGACCGGCTCGTTAGCATCTAATATAGGGATCATGTTAGGCGTTGATACTTCAGGGTGCTGGCGCGTAACTCGAAGCTAAGAGCCCAGCTCAACATCAAGGGGAACGGTCTTTTATCATTTTGTAGTCAATTACAATTTACCTAGGCTAGAAAGTGTCGGGCCGTGATGCGAAGCAGGAAAGTGTGATGAAGATGAAACAATTAATACGGCACTGAGGATACGAATCTAGACCCCTATGTATACTCATAATTCGTGGTAAACTTCAGGCTTTTGTATTATACCCGTATAGTGTCTAGTAATGCGTCTTACAGTACATAAGTTCCGAGACCCGCGCCACTTTGCATACACGACTCGACTGATAAAATACTATGTAGGTAGTTAAGGAGAATTACCACCCTGCGAAGACATTCCCAAAGGAATAATCACAATCGCCATTAACACTATATACAACTCTACCAAAAACCGAACATGAATTGGCCATTAACAAATCCTATTTCAATATTGATAACTACTTATGCCCAGTCGCAAAAAACCACATGAGGGCATTTCGAAGTCAAATAGGCTGCAATATTCATCGGCATCGGCAGCTTGTTTACAATATGCCGCCGAGGACACCACCGAGGAGACCGTTGACAGGAATGAGGAGGTTGTTGGCGAGTCCCTGGATTTGCGCGAGGGTGGTGTTAACCTCCTCGAAGACGGCGCTGGTGCCGGGAACCGCGGTCGTGGTGAAAGAGACAAGAGGCTTGACTACAGGACCGGCAGTAGACAGGATCCATTGGAGCTCAGGCTGGACCTGGTTGAGGGCATCTGATCCTTCATTAGTTCCCATCACGTTCATGCCATGTCAGGAGTTAGATGTCACTCACCCTGACCGAGACCTTTGACTATAGTCTTGCCGACAGTCTGCACGCTTTCAAAAATGGCCTGGCAGTCCGATACGAGCTGAGGAACAGAGGAAAGCTGCCCCTGGCTCAGAGGTGTGGCAGCGTTGTTGGCGAGACCCAGAATGGAGGGGAGAAGAGCGTTGACGTTCTGGCCGATGGTCAGGAGTGACGCCTCGATCTTAGTGACGGCATCGCCGGCTGCAGTGCCCTGAGTGAGGGTGTCTATAATTCAAGTCAGCATCAACTGCACTTAGCATCTATGTATGGAGTGGTATTATACATACTGATGGTGGTAACCTGTGTCGCAACAAGAGTCTTGACGTTGCCGACGGCGGAGAGGGCGTCGGTAAAGGCAGGTAGGCCATCAACGACGGGGGCAGCGATAGCAGAGCCCAGAGAGAAGGCGGCGAGAGCGAATGTAGTGAACTGCATTTTTACTCGTGTGAACGGATATCGGTAGGCGATAGGATATGTTGGGCTAAGTTTAATAGAGATTAAAAGAATGACTTGAATCGTTGTTTAAATGAGTGACTACGAGTTCGGCTTGGGGATGGAGGAGGCAAGGAAGATTCACTTGATCGAAAGGACTGCTGACCAACATATATAGATTTTTCAGTCGCATTCAATCCCTCTACCGGCGACGTCGATTTCTTGGGATACCACTACCCTCAATACTACGCTGATGACCTCCCCCTTGCAAGAGTCGGGCACTCATCTCCCCTGACTATCACGCGCATCGAGGCAGGGGAACGTATAACGTTGTACCAGCCTCTGACACGCCCACCTCGACGATCGTAGTGCGGTGATGGGCATGCAGTATGCAGCCCGTGCGGCCTGCGTTGTACCTATTCCAACCCCATGGTTCATTGGCCGGCTAAAAGGAGATGCAGATACAAAAGGGGAAGACAGGAGGTAAACACCACGTGCAGACAATACAATGTCACCAATAATTTGGCAATTTCAGGACTATGACGGCATCTAGATAGGAACAAGTAACGATCTGCTTCGACTCCCGAGTCTATAATACACCACATATCGATGATCGTGCTATTTGGTGTTATGATCTGCACGTTGGCTGGGTATGGTTAGCAAAGTTAGATCCTTGTCCTTCTCTTGGTATTATAACCACACGGTAAACGTTGGAACTGACAAGGCATACGTACAGTAGTAGGTCTTATCACTATTATACCCTGTTTCATCAAAACGGTTATACAAGAGAGCGCTCGCGGCAGAGTCTTGTAGGTTGTTATTGTGATCGTCTTGATGTCGCTGAATACATAAATTTTCTCCACTTTCTGGTTTGGGACATTCAACCTACTTATTTACCTACACTACCTATATAAGCAGATCGTACGGATAAATAAAATTCAATTGACTATATATTTATATATTACCGGGTCTTAGTTTTTTATTATCGTATTATACCAAAAATAATATTTGTCCAAGCGGCAGCAGCAGTAATAAGCGGTAGACTACTATAGGGGACCGTAGGGACCGATATTCGCACGTATTACCGAAGGTAGGTTCGATGTCCCAAAACGGAAAATAGAAATGGAGGGAAAACTCGTAAGTCGGTGTATGTCCTATCTAATGGCCCACCCTCGCCAGAGTGCGCTGGGGGTGGCTTCAGCAATGCTCTGGACCCTTAGACTTTTCTGAAACTCCTTGGCATGGCACTTGCATCTGTCAATTCATCAAAGTGTGCCTCTCTGTATCACTCCTGTATCACGGCATCTTCTTTCAAGTTTACGTCATTCTGAAGGGCTCACAGGGATTGTATTATGGTGCTGGGATACACATTTCTCCGCAATCAGTCACGATCTTTGGGACGGATAGATGCCGGTATGCTTATTAGACTTGCGGCAAATCTTTTTAGTGACACGCTACGAAACTGAATGTCAAATTGTTGACACAAAGGGGCTGATCAGTACGAGATCTCAAAGGAGATGAAATTGCTCGTTTTTGAGTAGGTAGAACATTCCTTCATTTCAGGAACCTTGTATTTGAGGTGGGTAATGGACACTCGTTGCGCAAAGGTCTCTAAAATAACTTATAGGTGAAGGTACAGAGGAAGGTGATCAGCAAAAGTTGCAAGGCTGGTACCACGAAACGCCATCAACGGTGCTGACGAGGGACCCATTGGCCTGGAAGAAATTATACATAACGTCGACGGAAAGGGAAAACCCATCGTCGCCGGTCAGCTTCGTTCCCACGACCTCACCACTGGCGGTGGTGGAGGTAATATTAGAGTACCAGTCCAGGACGGTGAGGGTTGCGTTGGCAGGAGTTCCGGTGACGTTCTCGCTCCCGAAAATATAGTTAAGGCCGTCGTCCGAATAGTTGTGATAAGTTACAGCGATGCTTTGGAAGTATGTATTGGCTTCGTTGAAGGTGATGGTGACGTCGGCGTTACCGCTAGATAAACCGTTTAGAGTGTAGTCTCCAGGCGAGAAGGCCAATGCTGTAGCTTCCGGAATCGACATGCCCGGGGTGTACGGGAGTCCCCAGGGAACGTCGTCTGAATGTTCTGGTACATCCATAACGGGGAGCGGCTCGCGCGAGGTCAAGGTCGCCACCATCACACGCATTGTTCTTTGATCAGGGTATGGTGAGGTTTCGCAGGGCAGTAGGTTAGATCCACCGCAGGCGGGCGGCACCGCTAACATTTGATAGTAGGTCACCTTGGTTCCATCGTAGGACCAGCGAGGATCGGCGCCGGCGTTCCAATTGGGGTCGTTGATACCGCCAGCACTCGTGTCGGCCCCCTCGTTGAGCTTCTGGCCAAAGTAGTCACCGCGATCTCCCGCGTAGTCGAGGAGGTAAGGCTCGAAGAACCGACGCACTCCATTGTTTCGGACGGAGCTTACCGTCGCGGTGACGAGCAAGTCGATGATGGGGGGAATGCCACGCACGGCGGCGAGAAATTCCTGTCGACCGGACCCGCGCGTATCGAGGACGACTTGCCACTGGTCGTCAGGCGAAACGGCAATGGGATCGGCGTATTCGGGATGCTCGGTGATGCGGCGCACGGCGCCCGTGGTCAGGTGCACAGCAAAGAGATCGATGTTGCACGACTCCCACGAGGATCCCACGTAAGTAATCTCATCTCCGGTCCCTGTCAGGCCTCTCAGCTCGCCGATGACAATGGCGGAGCGGTTGAAAGTCAACTGATCGCCGTCGACATTCAACGGTCCGGCGAGATACGGATTGCTGAGAATGGTCACGTTGATCAGATCGTACCTCGAGGCCGCCTCGTTGAATGAGAGGCGACCAAAGTAAGCCGCTTGAGACAGGATACCCGCCGAGGTTGTGATGAAGCTGTTAAAAGTCAAGTGGACGTTGTCCGGGTGAAGTCGAAGCTCCCGTATGGCAGTGCCGGCGCCAGTCCCGTCGTCGTCGGCCATTGTACTGAAGCGAAGCGGATAGGCAAAAACCTTGTCTGGCGTGCAGTCATCGCTCGAAAGGAGAATGTCGCCGCAAGAGATGACACTAGTGCCAGCCAGGACTTTCGTGCCATCTCGGAAAGTTTGGGGGTAGATAGTCATATCAGTGATTCCAACTCGGTTGGCAGCCGGCATGCCGCACGTAACGCACTTCCAGGCATCGCCATTCGAGAATGTAGTGCCATCTGCTTTGATCAGGAAAAGCTGAACACCAGTGTAGATGCCGGCTGGATCCGGCGTAGCTGGAGCTCCAATAAAGGTCCCCGTGGCCGCAACATGGAGCCCATCGGGCGTGAACATGCCACTGCTAAGACTAGGCGAATACAAGCATCCCGTGCCGCTAGGGTTGACGTCCAAAGTGCAGGCGCCTTCGGTTGTGTCCCAAAGAGCTGGAGGTATCGTCAACTCGATGACTTCGATAGGCTCAGGATCTGGCGGAGGTGGCGTCCCGTCTCGCTTGGATTGAGCGTAGGCATAAGAAGCCAGTAGGAGAGCTGCTCGAAACGCCATAGAGAAACGCATCTTGAATCCCGCTCAGGCAATTGTGCCTTGGATTAAAAACTAATGGTCTTGTTGTGAGTGGTAATCGGCAGATGTCAAGTGCTGCTGATCAACATAAATATGGGAGTCAATCCAACTATCTTATATATACGTCTATATTCTTCAGTCCGCATAGTCATGCAAGTACACCTCGAAGTGGACACAATGTGGAACTCGCGCGTCGACAACGGCATGTCAATACATCTCTTCATTTCGCAAATAATTATCATTGTTGCCTAGAGTAACTGACACCATGCAAGGCATAGCCGCAACATGCGTTCGTAAAAGTCGCGATCCGGTTGGGCAAGCTGCCTATACGTCAATTCAATACGCAATCCGCCGTCGTATTAGGCGCTATGCGATTGGTCCATGGGATTGTTACGGCTCTAGCCTCATGATTAAGTAATTGGGTTGACCATATTGCCGAAACACGCGTATAGGATGATGGCCCTGACTTTGTTTGACCAGGAAGCTGCAGGCCCTTTCCAAAGCCGAAGGGATAGAAGGGACGCGGCTGTTGGCTTGCTGATAGAAAATGGCTGTAACTTAATACACCCTACCTCGATCAGTTATATAATGTCTTCAGATCATACTACTGCGTACGATCTAGTGGCCCTCATCATAGCTGCATATGAGGCTGCACATCATACAAAATTCCTTTTCCAGCACTTCATCAAAGAAAGCCGCCTGGCGAGAATGCTAATAGCCCTGGTAGACGATACTTTGAGTGTGTCACGGCACGCTACGGAATAACCCCTGGAGACCGGGGGTACATACCGAGCACGAGCCCTTGGCCCGTATATAGGTAATAGTGGGCTTACTTCTTCAACATCATATCAAGCCGGCCATCGATGGCGTTTACGGCCTAATAAGAAGCGGCGAGGTGGCGATATGCAAGCGTTTGAGAGACTTGGTAGACACAGTGGGCCGGCTATATACAGTTCTTTGGTCAGCAATAAAGAACGACCTACCTCTAATCGGAAAGTGGTTCATTGAGAAAAAAGCCGATCTATTTGCGGGCTTGGACCCGTAGGTTCCGAGAGGATTCCCTTGAGTGTGAATGGACTGTATCGAACATGGAGGAGTCGTTGACGATGCGATGCTACTATAGGTAGTTACGTAATGATATCTACGTTGCATTTCATGCATGCGTCCGTAAGAATCATCCTTGCGCATCTACGAGACGAAGCGCTGCTTAGCCTAAACGATCCGCACTGAACTCTTTGCTAGTATCACACTGAACAAATCGGGAATTCAAGGGATCGGGCAATCTAGCACGCCTAAAGCAATACAACGACGGGAACGCTATTTATATTGTATGCAATGAGAATGGTTATTCAACGGGCTCGAACGCCGTGGTGACATATGGAGTCTACCCCTCTCAGATATCCACGATGTATATAAGAATCATGTATCCATGGTCCAGTCATGACACCTACTTTTGTTATTCAGAGAGGGGCTTCCAAGCATCAGAACCGAAATCAGACTGTGTAAAATGGCATGTTACCTAATATCCCTCCTAGCGTTTGCAGTAGGGTTCGTCCACGGCCACGGAGGAATATACAATTATACAGTTGATGACGTTGACTACCCCGGGTAAGCCAGCCATTGTCAAATAGGAGACGATGCCACTTACACCTGGAAACAAGCCACTACCCATGGCTCCCAGAGGCCGGCCAGGAGTCAATCCAGAGGCGATGGTGGCCAGATCCCATCTACACGGCCAAGCACCCTTACCTGGCATGCAATCGCGGCAACCCATTAGCAACGTCTCTTCCAACGCTTCACGCACCGGTCCGTGCCGGAGCGGAAATCAAGGCCTGGTATCTAGCACCTCCATGCCCCAGTAATCCACCCGCACCATTCCCAACAACACCGTCGGTCCCCGAGTACGGCGATGAAGACCCGCCAATGCGGTGTGCCTCCGGGAACAGCTATCCATGGCCACACACCCACGGGCCGATGTTCGTGTACATGGCGAGCTGCGACGGGCCGTGCGACCAGTGGGACGGGTCCGGGAAGCGATGGTTCAAGATCTGGGAGTCGGGCTACTTCAAGAGCTGGGCGCCGTTCTGGGAGAACCAGACGACCGGCGAAGACCAATCCATAAGCAACGTGGGAGCGTGGCAGCAGGTCGCGATCCAACGTTACGGCCTGAACGTCACGATCCCGCGGTCCCTGCGCCCCGGAAAGTACCTGATCCGCCACGAGGTCGTCAACCTCGAGGCGAATCTGCAGATCTTCCCTGAGTGTGCACAGCTGGATGTTAGTGGCGACGGAGCCGCGGTACCCGATGAGGATTATCTTGTCGAGTTCCCCGGGGCGTACAGTGATGACGATCCAGGCTTTGCTATAGCAGGTCATATATATGAGCCCGCTGCGCACAATACCTACGTGAGTTTCATGTCGTCCCGTGGTGTAGGTTGGCACTAATTCTCTGTTCTAGAATTATACCATGCCTGGGCCAAAGATTTGGGACCCAGAGGCGGTCTAGGTCGTTCTCGTGGATAGCCGTTCAACCATAGCATAACAGGTGCACACGGCTTAAGTTTGAATTTCTTTTCACGTTCTCGGTTCGACCTTCTCTAACCTGAGCTGCCGGTGGTGGTTGTAAGAAGACAAATTCTGATAGGGAAATTAGATTCTGCGCTACCTAGGTAGTTTTAGAGATGGATTTGTCGTTAATTTAATGACGCCTACCGTTTTCTGAGGGCTTAGCTAGGAGCGATCTACAAAAATCGTTGTCAGTACTATTAGCGTTCCAAACCGTATGGATAGCAAAAGGCAGCCGATTATCTTCGGAGTGCTATCTACTAGGTACGTGGAATATCAAGTGAGTTACGGCGCCGCTTTAATAAACCACTGCGCTAAGCCAAATTTGTCGCGGATCACATAAAATGGAGCCTCTTGAGCTCCGGAATCGAACCTCGGCGTCCGCCCGCCACTCATCTCAGCTTGCGACTGAATTGCGACTGAAGAACCTCACCGGGACTGGCTTTATAATCACATCTCATTGAAACAAATCTTCGCTTCAATCATTAACGAAACGAGTTAAAAGAGTAACGACTTGGAGTTTATATAAAGATAACTCAAACCCTACCAACCACCAACCACTAAACCCCGTCTCGTGTCATACCCTAAATCTCACCCGGTGACGTTGTTTCACATAACAACCAAGTCAGGAAACTCAACACCAAAACCCACAAAATGCCAACCTTGCAAGCAGCGTGGGACCGCCACCACCATCAACAACCATCACAATTCCAGAAATTACCGGCGCAGCAGCATAATCCGAGAGACGTATCAAGTCTGCATCCCGTATTCTTCACAGGACGTCTACGGCGGTCGTCCTCAGTTCCCACTACCGCCACGGGCGGGCCTCTTGCTGCTGCCGGCATCTCAGGGTTAATAAACCCGGTGGCCCATGGCTACGTGGAAGAGCGGCTTGGGCGGCGGCCTGGGGGCCCGATGTTATGAGGGAGACGGGCAGCGAAGGGGTTCAGTGCCTTGGGGTAGAAACATAAGCATTGCAAGGATAGATCTACGGGATATATACTAAGAATCCATCTAGGTATCCTTTTGATCATGTATGGAGTTGAGTTTGAAAATGGTGACTTCACGCCATAACAAGTGTCTCCCAGTATGAGAAAGCTAGTACTTGGCATAACATGTTGAAGAACCATATCAGGATTTTGCCTTTATGAGACCGAGGGTACCTAGCATATTTTGAATTTACACAATAATAGTAATACACATGAAGCCCCCAACTCGGCTCTGCTAGGGTAGGTAAGGGTATCGGGTTTGATAACAAATGGAAAAGAGGATGATATGATGACGCCCCTACGGATTTTGTTTGTGTCTCCGTACTAGCAGCCCACGCGAAACCCATGATGATTCATAGAGAAGCCGATCCGTCCATGCCCGTAAAAAATAGAAAATAGTAAATAGAAGAAAGACCCTTTCCAGTTGTACATTCAACGCTCCGGTTCGAAGAGAGTGCGGCCATTAATACTCCTATCATCACAACCCCGCTCAACCAGTCGCATTCTTGACGGCAAGCACAATAGCCAGAACGATCAAGGCGAGCACGAGGACCAGCAGCGCCATCAGCTTGACGTTCTTCCACCACATCTGCCTTTTGAGGCCGCGGCTGCGGACACGGAACTCGCGTGCGCTCCCGCCGAGGCGATCCGTCTTGTCGACGAGTAAGTCGATGCGCTCGCCGCGCTCGAGCAGGCCCTCAATGTTGCGGGTCATGATGCCGCGGACGTCGTCCATCTCGCGCTGGACATTGGTGATGGCGTCGTCGCGGCCGCCGGCGGTGGTGCCGTAGTCAACCATCAGGCCCTTGAGGGTGGCGTTGAAGCTGGCGGCGCCGTAGTTGGGCAGGTCGGCGAAGTCGGTGCTCGCCTCGTCGAATTCGGCCAGGAAGCGCTTGCGGATCTCGAACAGGAAACCAAAAGGCACGCGCCGCCCCAGCGACGAGTCCGACACCACCAGATACGTCAGACCCCCCGCCGACGCATTGTCCGGGTGCGACGACGACGGCGCCTCGGATATGTAGTGGATGTGGTGCGTGCCGTGCGTGTACGTCAGCTTCTGCGGCGTGTCGTGGGCGATCTTGGGGAGAATCAGCGAGGCGAGCGATGATGTCTGTGATGATGCTGATGTTGTGCACTCAGAGAGGATGGTTGTGTTGTGCGCTATGCACGAGCTGGGCGGATAGGCATTAATACCATGGCTTTCCGCGTCGTGTCTATGACGAAGCTGTGTGGGAGGACTTACTAGAGGAGGGGGGTTTGGGTTGAAGAGGACGCCATTGTCTCGCTGGGCAGTAAGCTCGCCTTCTCGGGCTGCTGGATGTCTAGTGTGTATTCGCGTGAGATGCCGGCGTTCAATCTTTGGTTATATCAATGCGGGTTAACCATAGAAGCAGTAAGAGGAGGTAGCTCTTAGGTTCTGGCAGGCAGCCAGTCAAAGACGGCGATTAATGAGCGTCAAGCAGGATGACGATGCAATCCGCCCGCACTGACCAGGCCCAGCAGCAAAGTGCGCTAGGTAACGCATGGCTTAGCATGTTGCTGACATGTGGGTCTACAGCTGGGAGCCCCCTGTTTCCTGCCCCTGTTCAGTGTCATGCACGCAGATGGTACCAACGCAACGCTACGGCAGCCTTGATAAGGATAAGGCAAGCTGGGGGGCAAAATAATTCAGTCGAATTGAATTGCTACAGTACCTACTAGGTATACTGTACCATTCTAATGGGAGTCGCCATCTTTAGACGCCGCAACCCAGCTCACGATACTATGGTTAGGATTGTCTCGTGGCTTTCTGGTCATGCGCTTCCTTTTCAACAGCAGTCGCTTGGCTAAGACGAGATGTCTATCTCGACCACTCTCCCACCATGCCTTTAGCACTGTCGTAAGGCATGCCAGGAAGGCGTCCAAGGTGAACGTCTCGTCGAAAGAGGCTTCCCTTCAGATGCATAACCTCAGCCAAGCCGATTGGAAACCCCGGCCGCCCTTGCCTCGGCAGCAGCAGCGCCAGGCGCAGAAGACCTACGCCGTCTTCCAGAAGCTGGCCCTAGCTCGCTTCGATGCTTTTATCAGGACCAACGACTGGACCGAGAAGATGGACGAGTACAAGGCCTTCGGTCTCGGCTCCAAACTGGACTTTGACCGCGAGGCCAAGCTGTTCCGCGCCTCCATCGCCAAAGCCTGCGACTTCGCCGCCGAAAAGAACGCCGTATCGCGCAAAGAGAACCCGCTCTTCTGGTCTCTTCGCAATGCCTTCGTCACCCAGGACATCACGGGCCTGAACGCCGAGTTCAAATATGCTTTCCAGAGCTTTCTCATGCGCTCTAGGTTTCCCAGCAGCATCCTCGCTACCCACCAAAAAATTGCCGATATGCGCTTCCCTTACGAATGGTTTCCCGCCACCCGAGCCCTCCAACGTACCGTCCACCTCCACGTCGGCCCCACCAATTCGGGAAAGACCTACAACGCCTTGAAAGCGCTCGAGAACGCCAAGTCTGGCATCTACGCGGGGCCCCTTCGCCTGCTGGCGCATGAGGTGTACACCCGGTTTACAGCCAAGGGCAAGAGTTGTGCCTTGGTCACGGGAGAGGAGCAGCGTATCCCCAAAGATGTAAATACATACTTCGTGAGCTGCACCGTTGAAATGACACCTCTGAACAACCAAGTGGATGTGGCGGTAATTGACGAGATCCAAATGATGGGCGATGCCGAGAGAGGCTGGGCTTGGACGCAAGCGTTCCTCGGTGTCCAGGCCAAAGAGGTCCATCTTTGCGGAGAAGAACGTACCGTCGACCTAATCCAATCTCTTTGCGCCAGCCTCGGCGACAAATGCGTGATCAATCGCTATCAGCGCCTCAGCGGATTAGAAACTATGCATGAGAGCTTGCAAGGCAGGCTGGAGAATCTCCAAAAAGGCGATGCCGTTGTTTCATTCAGCCGGGTCGGCATACACGCTCTCAAGAAGAAAATCGAGCTAGCAACAGGTAAACGTTGTGCTGTTGTGTACGGGTCTTTACCGCCAGAAACACGTGCGCAGCAGGCCGCATTATTCAATGAGCCTGACAACGAGTACGATTACCTGGCTGCAAGTGATGCGATCGGCATGGGCTTAAACCTTGAAATAAGGCGTGTTATCTTTGAAGCTACTCACAAACGCGACAGCAGCAGTTACCGGCAATTGAGCGTATCGGAGTTGAAACAAATCGGTGGTCGAGCAGGTCGCTTCAGAACAGCGAACCATGCTATCCGAGCTGCTACTTCTGATGGCGAAGAGCCTCCCCAGCCTAAGCCCAGCGGCCCAGGTCTAGTGACGGCTCTCGAGGACGAAGACTTGGCCGTTGTCGTTCAAGCATTCGATTCCGAGCCGGAACCCATACTAACGGCCGGTATTCAACCTCCTACATCTGCAATCGAGCGCCTATCGACCTATTTCCCGCCCAATACCCCACTCAGCTTCATTCTCATACGCTTGCGTGAAATAGCAAGATTGTCGCCGAAATTTCATCTCTGTAAGCTCAAAGAAATGCTAGAGATCGCAGATGTGATACAGCCATTTCCCATGTCCATCTACGATCGTTGTGTCTTCCTAAATGCGCCCGTTTCGTTGAGAGATCCAGGTACCGCCAGAATCCTCCAGGCTTTCGCAAGATGCGTTTCTAGAATGGAGGGTGGTAACTTAAACGACCTAGACGAGATCCAGTTGGAATTGCTCGATACGAAGGCGGAGGACTGGCAGGGCAATCAATCAGCATATCTGCAGAAATTAGAAGGCCTGCATAAGTCTATTACCTTGTATCTTTGGTTATCTTATCGATTTTCTGGCGTCTTCGGAAGCCAGAATCTAGCCTTTCACGTCAAGGAACTAGTCGAAACCAAAATCAACGAGTATCTCTCCGGAGTCAGTGAGTCTGATGATAAGAGGAAGAGGAGATTGCAGAACATCCGCAAGGTGGCCCGGCTTCGACAACGCAAGGAAGAGGAGATGCTGCTGGAAGAGACCTCTCTGCCGGAGAACCCCAACCACGAAGGTGTTGGGGAGTGGAATGAGGAGGGTCATGAAGAGCCATTGTATGACGACCCATCTCAGCTCGAGGAGATCAACCGACTCGAACCAAGGTCGATTAAGCAAGGGGAAAGGCGCTGAGGTCTTGTCTCCCTGGTATGTTTATTGTACTATTATATTCAGCATCGATGGCGTTGGGGTTACGGCTGATTCACGAAGGAGGCTATCGACTGACCTTCATTGCACGATGTCATCGCTCATACATTTGTAACATCATTTGTTGGATACTGGTACAGCCTGCAGTATTATACCTAAACGTGGTTAGCTCTTAGGCCCACGGATCACACATAGAATGTACACGCATACTAAATATTCTCTTTAGCTAGACTTCGGCCTTGCGTTTTCCCACAATCTCCTATGCGACAAATACATAGCAATGCAGGGAAGGTACGAGGAGCTGCGTATAAGGCTACCCCTCACAGTTGGATGCCATAGCAATTGCTTCATTACCTCTACAACATCAGTACCACTTGTGCACCTAACAAAACCTAAATGCAGCGAATCAACCTTTTGCGGTTTCGTTTCATGTCTGCTGCAAATCACCGGGCCGCAAGAAGCACCGAGGCCGTTTCGGCGCCTACCTGGGTACCTAAGAGGTAGGTATCAGAGATACAAAGTTCCAAGGTTCTTGCCGAGTCTGCATGCCAAGCATGTTCCTACCGTGCCTTTATAGTTCCTTGGGGAGTCTTAAAGATAGCCTCACCACGTGGAATCTTGACTGAAAGACTAACTGGTCGCACCTAAAATTACATCCATCACCTATCTGCCTATTGATCGCTAAATTCCCTTTTCCTAACAATGAACCGTTTTCCTTCATTTATGCGGTCTTACTAAACTTTGCGCATGCCGATAACTTACCAGTAAGCCAGCGACGCTTCACCATTCACTTCTCCGAGCCTCTTGTCTTCATCATGGACGAGAGCAGCGAGGAGCTTAGTCAATCGAGCGAAGGGTCGCTCAAGCGGAGAGCCAGCAGTACATAGCATCCCCGCAGCATCTCCGCCATGGACGGCCTCGGCAGCGCACCTCCTTCAACATTCGTTGCTTCTAACTCGAACCATGGCCCTGCGAGGTCGTTCTCATCCACAACTCGTCCAATTATCAGGGACCTATTCAGCGTGAATTCTGCGTCCACCACCGTCGTAGACCCACCACGGCCCGCGAAGGAGGGTTGCGAATGGGTGTGGTTTCCGGCGGGATACTGGGCTGAGCGCCAGATCGTCGAGCTACCTCCTAAAGAATCGATCAGGGTGTTTAAATGGCGTAAACGGTCTGCAAAATCCGGCTCGGAATCCTCCAAGCACTCGCCCCAGACCCCTCCCAGCGCCCATTCTCTCCCTGACAATAGGGTGGAAAAGCCAACAGATCATCTGGCGGGCCAGCGATCACAAACTCGCACGCCTACAAGTAGTGAGAGTGGCGGATATTACTATCCCTTGAACCGTACGCCGGACGCCCCTTTCCCAAGCCCGTACCTGACGGAGGAAGCACACGTACAGTCACTCCAATGGCCATCGAAAGACGTTGCCACTAGGAGTAGGAGCGTAAGCGGGAGTTCGGTTCTCAAATCGAAATCTCCCGTTTTCCCTTCGCCCTTGCACTTCTCAAGCGCCGAAGACGACGTGGGATCAGACACAACTGTCGCATACACTCCCGACAGCCAATCAATTGAGGATATTTCAACAGATGTAACGAGTACAGGACTAGTATCTTCAAAACCTGCTGCTGGCCGAGAAGTAAAACCCAAAAAGTCATTCATCAGCTGGCGGATGCTCTCAGAACACCGACAGGTAAGTGGATCACATCTCAAAAAGTCAACATGGCAGAAAGACAAATGTAGGAACTAATGTAAGAAAACAGAGGCTGAGGAGGTCTCAAGCTTCGAGCGATGAATATCCGGGCGACAACGTGGCTCATATACATCATATACAACCACCACGTCCCCAGAGCTCAGCGAAAAGCCCACTGAGAAAGGAGTCGACCGTGAGCGACAAAAGCCGCAAGTCGCGGAAGAGTCGATCTGCGAAAATATTCGCAAAAGCTCGTTGGAACCGGAAGGTCTCCAGCTCGTCCGGAGCAAGTACATCACAAAGCACGGCAAGCTCTGTTCACAACTCCATCCGCAGCCAGTCTCCGGTCGGTAGCCCTGGATCTGAAGGAGGAGAGACTTCTGGTACGTCACACTCCACTCCGGTCCTAAGCAAAGCTGTAAAAGCAGACAGGCACATGAAAACACAATCTATACACCTGATAAAGACTAGCAGTTGCTCACTAACATGATTGCAGCGATGTCAAATGCGTGGACTTCTGAATATCCCGGCGGTGTAAGTGGCCGCTCACACACCTACCTGACTAGATATTTACACACAAGCGACATTTTGTGTCGTGAATTGTTATGTCTTACTAAAATTCCTCAGGAAGCCATGCGAGTACAAACACCCCGTATCATCCAGAGCTCACTAGACCAATTCCCGCGGTCCTTCTTTTCCGACCTCACGCCGCCATCGTCGCCGCCCCACCGGCCTCTCTCGCGTCAAGAAGGACAGCCCAATCTCAAGAAGACGACGCTCTCGACGTCCTTCACGCCGGGCACCGAATCCAGCGCCTCGTCCACGACGCCGCGTGTGCGCGCGATACGCGACGGCCAAGACGACGACTACCACGACGTAAGCCCTAAGTCGACACCCGGTCCCGGGACACGCAGAAGAGGCCGGCCGAAGCCGAAGGAAATGGAGTGGTGGGAGGTGTCGGTCCCCACGTCGTACAGCCAGGTGGACCAGCGCGCCGCCTTCCGCTTCGACCTCCCCGAACACCTCCCTTCGAGCCCCATGTGCCCGGCCAACAAGAGGCACAAGTCGGGCGGCACCGGTGTCTGCGTCTACCACGGGCGCGCGAAGGGCGCGAGGAAAACCACGCCCCACGCATCCGGAGACTATTCGCCCAAGGGGGGACGTCGGCAAGATGGGGGTGAGGAGGAGTCTGAGGAGTCTAAAGATGGCGATGAGGCGGGGAGTGATGTGTGGAAGTGAGTATTTTGTAGTTTTATTTGATTGGGTATTGGAACTTTGCGGGTGAGAGTTGAGGTGTAATTCGATAACAGAATGGATATGAAGTCTACTGTCCTAGGGTACGACGATGGAATAGAAGCTGAGATATACTTAGTCAAGAAACAACATCGTGATTCAATCATACGTATTATTACGGGCCGTGATATGTTCTTGTTTGGGTATTTACGGATAACGCCTATATGCGAAATGTTCTCATGACGCTGCTTTACTACACTAGCCTGTGTTGAGAACGGTGCAAGTCGATGATCATACAATGCCGTACACACATACTGGGCATAGCCCAGTCTCCTACCCTGTTCTTTCCCTCTCGAATTCCATCAAAAGCATAGCTGGGAATGAATATACAACTTTCTGCTAAGGGTTCATTCTGGACCCTTCTACGATGAGTGAGCCGGAACCATGTTGAAGAATGACTCTGCCACCTTGACACCGTTCCGGACCCTTCTACGATCAGTGACAGGGGTCTATCTCGAATATCCCCCGTGAGCCATTTATCTAGTCGTCCGACTGCATCTTGTGGTCGCCCTTGACAGCCTCGGCGTACGTGGGCGGTGCGTGATCGTCGCTGCCGCCCGCCTCATTGTGGTGGTCGGGAGGGTTTGACGAAGAAGAGCCAGAGTTAGCGGCCGTCCCGTAGTTTACCGGAGCGTGCTTTGGCTGCTGCTGCTGGGGTTGCGGCTGGGGCTGGGGTGTTGGGGCTTGCACGAAGACGTAGTGGACCCGGCTGCCGCCCTGTCCGTGCCCGGTCCCGGTCCCGCCCTCGTAGTCTTGCTGCGGCACGCGCTCGTAGTCGTCTATCTCATCCGGGAACTTGGCGATTATGTACCAGGCGTGGAAGAGGCCCGGGAGCTGGGCGTGGGTTGTTAGTTTGAATTCGGGTGGTCGATGGCGAGACGGATTTGCTCACGTAGCCTAGGAAGCAGAGGAGGATGTTGATCACCGAGTCGGCGGAACAGAGGCCGCACTTCACCCAGACTAGAGATGGGATTATTAGCTTTTGCGTTTCATGCCTTGCGTTTAGTTGTATTTCCAATTGCTGTTCTACTCATCATACTCATGTAGTGCGATAAGTAGGCAACGGTTGAGAGACGATACGATGCGATAAATGGACTTGGCCCCTGGCGTGTTCTGAGGGAGCGCAATGACGTACCGGCTAAAGGCGGGAATAGGATGGCTATCACGCCGAGAAACAGATCGGGGCCGCACATATTGGGAGACTATCGCCTTGTTTTCGTTGGTTTATTGGCACTTTTGCTTGAAGCAGTGTTGTACGGGCTAGAAGAGTTCAAATGGAGAGTTTATGTAGTGTGATTGGGATGTCCGTTCAAGCTTTGGAGGACTGGCTGGATGGATGGGACGGTCGCAATGACGGAGGAGTGGATCACGCCACTACGGGAGGTAAGTTGGGGGGCATCTCCAGCTTTAGGCAGGCGTTTAACCCAAATGCGGCGTAGTTGCGTAATGCCTAGACGAAGGTTCTAAACTACAACGGGCGATTAAGTGGTTTTACCTCAGGTCAGTTACTCGAACATCAGATTCTACTATCTAAACATTAAACTAGCCTTATTTAGCAAAGTCCCCCACCACGTATTTTGGCCGCAACATAGGCCGCAACAATTTTTATAAAATTAACAGTTTAGCGAGGTTACGGGTACTATTAAAATAAAAATATTAATAGATTTAGATTATTAAATATAGTTAAAATTTACAGCAGTATAAGTAGGTGTAGCTACGTGGCTGCTTTATTTTAGTAAACCTAGTGCAGCTGTAGATCAATGCTTTACCTCCCTTACCTACATTTTATAAAAATATTAGTGAAGATTGTTGCGGCCAAGATGCGTGGTGGGGACTTTGCCAAATAAGGCTAGTTTAATGTTTGGATAATAGAAGCTGATGTTCAAGCAACTGACCTGGTTTTACCTTCCAAGGTTATGGTCCGGTGCTTGGCGTTATTGCACAAAGCGGGCAGACGGTCATCGGCCCCGATATATGGATTCGGCTAGTTTATGCGCTTATCGTTTATCGCTTATCACTGGACGTCGCATTGGAATTTCGAGGGAGCGACCGCGAACTTCTTACAACAACAGCTACGCCAAGGGTAGCTATCCTTAATAAACCATGGACGACCTTCACGAGCTCGAGCTGCTATCGCTTGTTTCCAAGGTCACGTCCGAACTACAGAACCATCTGGGCATAAACGAAAAGACCCTGGCCGAGTTTATCATTGCGCAGAGGTTACAATGTACGAAACTCACAGAATTCAAGGACAAGCTGGCTGGCATGGGCGGCGCGAGCTGGCCAGACAGTTTATTCGACAGTATAGATCGGTTGGTTCTGACCATGCACCCTAAATTCAAGACCACGAACGGCAACGCAAAAGCACAAGAGGACGACGATAAGCCGACACGGTCGCTAAAGGAGAAGGAGACACTGTTCAAGGGCTTGAGCATGCCGGACAAGGACGTCCCAGCGACCAACGATGCGGACGAGATAGACGATACCTTTGCGCTTCTGGAAGGCTTGGCGCCCAAACCTGCTCGCGACGCGCCGTCGAGAAAACGCTCTAGGAGTCCTCACGACGAAGACGGGCGACATCGGAGAAAAGAGAGGCGACGCTCTCAGGATCACAGGGACGACGACTACGACGACGACTACCGCCGCGGCCGAAGAGATAGGAGGAGTCGACGGGAACGGAAATATGACGATGACGAAGATGAAGACGTCCTACGGCGCCCGCCCGAGCCTGAACTAGACGACTCGCCCGTACTATACAAGGTTTATGATGGCCATGTGACTGGCATCAAGGATTTTGGCGCTTTCGTGAATCTGCTTGGTGTGAGAGGTAAAGTTGACGGCATGGTTCACATATCAAATCTCGTGCAGGGTCAGAGGGTGAATCACCCCTCAGATCTTCTCTCGAGAGGCCAGAATATCAAAGTCAAAGTCATCAAAATCGAAGGCAGTCGCATAGGATTGTCTATGAAGGACGTTGACCAGGAGACCGGCATGGATCTTGCGCCTGCGGCACGGATTCAGTCAGGCGCCAATATGGAGGCTCTCGGTAGCCGAAACGGAGTCGCCCCTCTGCCAGTGGATAACACCACCGCCCTTTCAGAATATGCAGGAACGAGAGGAAAGCACAAGAAACGGATGACGTCTCCAGAACGGTGGGAGATTCGTCAACTCATTGCCTCGGGTGTTGCAAAGGCCTCAGACTATCCTGACCTGGACGAGGACTATAATGCTACTCTTCGTGGTGACGGTGAAATGGAACTCGAAGAAGACGTAGACATTGAAGTCCGAGAGGAAGAGCCGCCCTTCTTGGCCGGTCAGACGAAGCAATCCTTGGAATTGTCGCCTATCAGGGTAGTGAAAGCCCCGGATGGTTCACTCAACCGAGCGGCCATGTCTGGTGCTACACTAGCTAAGGAAAGGAGGGAATTGCGGCAACAAGAAACCGAGGCAGCTGAACAGGAATCCAAAGTTGATCTTTCATCGCAATGGCACGATCCAATGGCGACCCCGGATAGCAGACAGTTTGCCAGCGATCTACGCAGCTCAAAGGCCAGCGCGGGAAAATCCGAGGGTGTGCCCGAATGGAAACGTGCTATTGCATCCAAAGACCAACCCTTGGGTAAGCGTACGAACATGTCAATGAAGGAGCAAAGAGAGACTCTTCCAGTCTTCGCTTTTAGAGATCAGCTCATCAAGGCTGTCAAAGAGAACCAGATCTTGATTGTCGTTGGAGAGACTGGCTCGGGTAAGACGACTCAGTTAACGCAGTACCTGGACGAGGCTGGATTTACCAACAATGGAATGGTTGGATGCACACAGCCCCGCCGAGTAGCAGCCATGTCTGTGGCCAAGCGCGTAGCTGAAGAGGTAGGATGTGAGCTTGGTCAAGAAGTCGGTTATACGATTCGATTTGAGGATAAGACAAGTCCCTCAACTAGGATCAAGTATATGACGGACGGTATGCTGGAACGTGAGATTCTCATGGACCCAGACGTAAACAGGTACTCGGTCATCATGTTGGATGAGGCGCACGAGCGCACTATATCGACAGGTATGAATTATCAGTACCCCTTAATTGTTCTGTTTAGGAATATCGGTGCTGACTTTCTCATTAGATGTACTCTTTGCATTGCTCAAAAAAACATTGAAACGCCGATCCGACCTAAAAGTTATCGTCACCTCAGCCACCCTAGATGCTGACAAGTTCTCCGAATATTTCAACCAATGCCCTATTTTTACGATACCGGGTCGTACATTCCCCGTCGAAATCCTGTACTCCCGTGAGCCGGAGTCGGATTACCTAGAGTAAGTGACATGAATATCTTTACTTGTCCCATCAGCCCCAGAAACAGATATTCCTCAATACGTGAACTTGCCATTACTAACTCTTTATAGTGCTGCGCTTGTCACAATCATGCAAATCCATCTCACAGAACCGAGTGGCGATATACTTCTCTTCCTTACTGGGCAAGAAGAGATTGACACGAGCTGCGAAATCTTATATGAGCGTATGAAAGCTTTAGGACCTAATGTTCCTGAACTGATTATTTGTCCCATTTACAGCAGGTAAGCTTGGCGTTATATGAAATAGTATGAAACCCCCCCTACTAACTCTATCTCAGTCTTCCCACCGATATCCAATCTCGAGTCTTCGAGCCTGCTCCGCCTGGAGCTAGGAAAGTTGTTATTGCTACAAATATTGCCGAAACATCCATCACTATTGATGGTATTTACTACGTCGTGGACCCAGGATTCGTAAAGCAAAATAGCTACGACCCCAAATTAGGAATGGATTCCTTGATAGTGGTTCCCATATCCCAAGCCCAGGCAAATCAGCGTGCGGGTCGTGCTGGCCGTACCGGGCCTGGAAAATGCTTCCGACTCTACACTGAAGCGGCGTACAACTCAGAACTGCTTCCGACGACGCCGCCGGAAATTCAACGGCAGAACTTGGCTCATGTTATTCTCATGCTGAAAGCAATGGGCATTAACGACCTTCTTCATTTCGACTTTATGGATCCACCGCCAACGAATACTATGCTCGAAGCATTAGAAACTCTTTATGCTCTATCCGCGCTGGACGACGAAGGCTTACTCACGAGACTGGGTCGCAAGATGGCTGATTTCCCTATGGAACCTGCGCTAGCTAAAGTGCTTATATATTCTGTAGACATGGGTTGTTCTGATGAAATCATGACTATCGTGGCTATGTTGAATATGCCCACCATATTCTATCGGCCCAAGGAGAAACAGACACAAGCAGATCAGAAAAAGGCCAAGTTCCACGATCCACATGGCGACCATCTCACCCTCCTCAATGTCTATAATGCTTGGAAGCAAAGCGGATTTTCCTCCCCATGGTGCTTCGAGAACTTTATCCAGTTCCGCTCGATGAAGCGAGCTAAGGACGTTAGGGATCAACTACTTAAGATCATGCAGAGATACCGCCACCCCGTAGTATCATGTGGTCGTGACACGCAGAAAGTGCGTCAAGCCCTGTGCTCGGGCTTCTTCCGCAACGCGGCTAGGAAGGACCCGCAGGAAGGTTACAAGACCCTAGTCGAGGGGACGCCCGTCTACCTACACCCGAGCTCGGCGCTCTTCGGTAAACAGGCTGAATGGGTCATCTACTCAACGCTCGTGCTTACCGTAAAGGAGTACATGCACTGCACGACGAGCATCGAGCCGAAGTGGCTCGTCGAGGCCGCCCCGACCTTCTTCAAGGTCGCCCCGACGGACAAGCTTAGCAAGCGTAAGAAGGCCGAGCGCATACAGCCCCTGTATAATAAGTTCGCTACCGAAGACGATTGGAGACTTAGTGCCCAGAGGAGAGGTGGAAGAGGTGGTGGCGGTGGTGGAACTTGGGGTTAGTCTAGGACCCCGTGAAAAGAGTCTTACCTACGAAAATTGGGTGGACGTCTGTCGAAGTGCTGGTTGTATATAGATACCTATCAAAATATTAAGATGGTGCGGCTCGTCAGATAATCAAAGCCCGGTTCTATCCCGTTCCAACAACAGTCGAATTATTCGTTGACCCCATATCTTGATAGGGTGTGTTGTCAAGATGCGGTATTTCTCGCGAATAGTACGTACGCACCGTGCTGGTATACTGGTACATTCTCGGTTTGGCAGATGTATACGTGATATTACGAAATTGGTACGACTAGGCGTTCATATAAATGGAATGATGTTGGTCATAGCACACTATTCTAACGTGGACTTTTAACAGAATGTAATTCACATCTAGTCACAGCCTTGAAGAACTACCTCAAACAGACAAGAGATATAGACATCCAAATGCCGCGCATCGAATCATTCAATAGAGTGCAAGGCTCATGAATAAACTAATCTTATACAGTAGATTCAGTGGAATCCTCCAAACAGCGCATCATTTCACATAGATGGCGAAACGTGTTCCCCAAAACCCGTATATTTCAGGCCGTCAAGGTAAGTAAGCATTGATGTACCATAGATGAAGGAAAACCAGGGCTAGAATTATGATATGATATTCCCCCTTCAATTCCACCAAAAACTGACGCTGAAACTCACGCTCAGACCCCTGACATAATGCCACCATCCAATGGGTATATACAACGCGTCGCCGGGCTCAAGGATACAATCAACGAAAGGGAGGGCCTTGAACACCTTGACATCTTCCTCGCTCATCCCTTCTTCGTCTCCTCCTCCTCCCTCTCCTCCCTCCCCTTGCTCATCACTACCAGTAGGAAGGCAATCCCAACCCTCCAGGACCCCGACGTCGAGCGCGCTCGTGTTCCCCATCTCGACGCCGTTCTCCTTGCCGCGGGCGGCCAGCCGCGCCGTCTCGCGCGGCGCGTACAGCCGCACGTACTTGCGCCCCACGACCTGCGCGAGGACGTTGTGGTACGGGTCGTTGTGCAGCGGCGAGATGGTCCCCGGCGGCCCGAACCACGCGTTCAGCAAGGGCGCCTCGAGCTCCGGCTGGTCGATCCCCGCGTCGCTCGGGTGAAGCGGCGGGGACGTGTAGCAGTAGTCCAGGACCAGGATGTCGTTGCGCAGGGCCGGGAGCTGCGTGAAGAGCTGGTGTTGGGCGAGGTAGGCTATTTGTTTGGACTGCGGAGTGTCTTCGCTTCCCTTGGCTTCACTCCCGGATGAAGCACGGTGCTGGGCGTCATTTGCCGATGTTGCCGGGTCGATGTACTCGCGCAGAAACTTCCCGAACGTAATTAGTTTTTGCCCCCAGCCCTCGTCCACGTAGCTGCGGCCCACCTCCACGGGCACGATGCGTCGCCCGTTGAGTGTCTGCGATAGGAGATACGACGGCCGGTTCCACGGACGCGTGCCTAGAGCTGGCCATTCGCGCAAGGCGTTGCGGAGGATGAGAGGCTCCGGACCGAGCTTGGGATCGCGCGGTCGGTCCATGTAGGTCTGGAATTCCTCGATGGATAGAGCCTCGACCGCCCGTATGGGATGCATCACAGGCGGCGTGAAGGGCTCGTGTGTCGAGAATGTGGCGCTTGCAATGTAGGCATCGTGCATGCTTGACGCCCCATAGTCCCCCACGAACTTTGCTCGTTTTGCCGGTCGGCCTTGTTCGGCTACATAGTCGCCATCGATGTTCTGGTCTTTGCTTTCTGCTAACCAGATAAGATGGAGGAGTTCCAGGGCCTTATCAATCCACCTCCTCCCTCTGCTCTCGCCCGCGGCTCCCGCTAGGATCAGGGCGAGATCAAGCGTTTTGACGAGTTCGTCTAAGTAGTCATGCGTGACGGCGTCGTCAAAAGAGGAACCTTCATCTGACCCATGCGCGTACGGGGACTTCAGGAAAAGGAGACAGAACTTCAGTATCCGAGCATCGGTGTACAGCTGTCTCCAGCAGACCGGGAGGTCTTTGAACAGGTAGGCGTAGAATTTCGAGTAGGCGACCGATGCGATGTCCTCTAATCGCTTGATAGCAAGGTCGTATCTCTGTGTTTCATCCGGCTCCTGTTCGTCTGGGGTGGTAGAAGTGGTAGTGGCGGTCTTTGTGTTGTTCTGATATAAAATATGCACTATGTTCGCTTGGCGCGAGAGTAAGTCGACCAGCGCTGGGCCACAGCCCGCGAGAGAGGGTTTGGTGATGGTAATGTCTTGATCATGGTTGTTCTTGGCGGAGAGTATTTCGGCACACTCTGCGTGGATTGTTGATGCGGCCTCTATGCAATAATTTATGAGCTGGGTTTTCTGTGGTATTTTTGTCATTGAGAAGATATATTGCCTGTTCGTCTCTGATTGGAGAGTTTGGAATGAGAGGTGTGGCTTAACTGTCCCGTTGGGCTATAACCTTGGAAGTTTAAGGAAAGTTTGAGGTTGGGTTACTTGCATAATCTCACTTATAGCTTATTACCTACCTGATGGATGGGCATGTAACACCTGGGCATTAAGGTTCTTCCAACTTAGTCCTCTTGAACAACCATCTGGAAATGTACTGAATTAACTGTACCTAGGTATAGGTAGCTATCTAGTATATAGGTACAGAGTATAGTATCGTGAATTTGTTGCTGCAAGAAACGGAAAGTGTACAGTGCCAGGTTGAAACCGCCCAGTAACGCATGAGAATAATACCTTCATTCTAAGTAAGTACGTGTGATAACCGGAATACCTATGAAGGCTTTCGGGTTTCCGTACATCTTCACTTGGGGTAAACGTATTTCATTTTTCTTGCGTACCGAGTTTCAAGGTAGTATTAAAATTGTTCAGTGATAGCGATAATGGTAGAACCAACGCTGGATAAAAGCTGTAAAAAGGAAATAGGTTTCAATAAGTGACGGTAGCACTTCTTAATCGATAGCTACGGGACGAAATAGTATGAGCTTCAGAATCAATGAATATAGGAATGTTAGTAAGTTTCTATAGGGAACATACAGTGCGATATTATAACACTTGATTGTGTCTGTTGGTATTTGAAAGGTTTTAGCATGACTTCAATTCTCATCTCCAATCTCATTGCATCTCTCATGAGCAGTCAGTCGGCCTGTGCCACAGTGAATTCGGAGCCGTTAAGTACAGGTGGCTGGTGTGCAGGGTCTGTCCCGCACAGTGCTTGTCTGGCAGGTACGTACCTCCTTTCCCCCTCCCCTAAGGTACGGTACCTTACCGCTGGAGGTTGTACCACACGTCGCGTCTGCAGCTCCAACCGCGTTTCTCATAAACACTTACACGAGACCACTAAAGTACCTCCCACCCTTCCCGCCAGAGCACGCCAGACCACGCCATAAACCACCTAAACTCCAACACGTCCAAAGTCTACTGTTGATCACATTGTTTACCTAAAGTCTACTTTGAGAGCATTAATAGTTCAATTCTCTTGTCAATTGGCCTCTATTCCGCTCTAGTATCTAAACAGACTTGTTGAACCCACCCTTCTTGCCCTTACGACGTGTTCGTCGACTCGTCCAAACGCTGAAATATCCGGGATCGAACCTAGAATCGCTACAAACAACGTTACCTCATGAATCCACCGTAGGAAGTCGAATGCGAGCCCAGATACTTCATCAATAATGTATCTGCCCCGCGACCTCATATCCAAACTCTACGTCCACCTGCAACGCACCCGGCATCCGCTGTCGCCCCCGGTTCTGATCCTTGTCGCCCTCGAACCCGATGCTCTATGCGCTTGTCGAATCCTCACTAGGCTCCTCAAACATGATTACATACCACACAAGATACATCCGGTAGCGGGCTATGGCGATCTTGAACGCGCCGGCCAGGACTTGGTCGCCCCTATGATGGAGACGCGGGGCGGAAGTGGAGGTGTCGTCATTTGCCTGGGCGTAGGTGGCATGGTCGATATGGGCGCGATATTAGGTCTCGAGGTCGAGGGTGTAGAGTCGAGCTTCAATGGTGTTGAAGTGTGGGTCATTGACTCGCATAGACCGTGGAATCTGGGCAATGTTTTCGGAGGGTTTCCTCTTGAACCTGTCTCAGGAACTGCTGCGAGCTATCAATCGCGTGCGCCTGATGGTGTCATCTCAGGTCGTATAGAACGCTCCTATAAGCCTGGGAAGGGTGGCATTGTAGTTTTCGACGACGGCGATATCCAGGAAGAGTTGGATGCGGAACGAGATGCTTACCTAAGTCTAGTTGACATGCCAGATGTTGATGACGGCGAAGCATATGATGATGGGGATTCGGAGAGCGAACCAGAGCCGGAGAAAGAGGTAGAAGCGCGGTCGGGTCAGAAACGAAAATCTTGGTCGGATCGCGATGAGGAGAGTAGTGATGACGATGATCGACCCCGGCAAAGGAGGCGGAGCAATTCGGTAAGGTTCTTGGATGCCTTTTTCTTCTTTGTGGTATTGACGAATAATGCAGTCAACTCCGATCCCTGATTCACCGCGCCGACCAACACAACGAGGATTAGTGTCATTGCAGAATCCTGCCATCTTTTCCGATGATGTTGAGGATCCACCATCTGCAGCACAACCTCCAAAAGCGCCATCTGCTCGCATATTAAGGAGGCGGCTTCTAAGAATGAGACGGGAAAACGAAAGTGTGCTTCGGAAATACTACCGGATGGGAGCTTCCTATTCAGAGCCAATCTCTGCTATGATCTACTCTCTGGCATCAGAGCTAGGTAGAGAGGATAATGATCTTCTATGGCTAACTATTGTCGGTGTAACTTCTATGGAACTTTATGGCCGCTCATCAGCGGGGCTGGCCGTTACAGTTCGCGGTTCCAATTCGAGACCAACTAATGGCTGGATGGGTGTTCGGGGAGCACGGATAAGGCAACTTTTAAGAGACGAAGTACGCCGTCTCAATCCACCAGAGCTTGGATCCAAAGATGCTAGAGTAATGGCTGCAGAAAGTGTAGGCATCATTCCAACGACGGCCCGAAGCCCAGAAGATACAAGTATAAGGCTCTCCCCTGAGCCCAAGTTTCTGCTTATACGACACTGGAGTCTGTATGACAGCATGCTTCATTCCCCCTATCTTTTCTCGCGGCTACGTATATGGAGCGATAGTGGCCTGAAGCGTCTACACAAGCTACTGGCAAAGATGGGTGTGAGCTTGGTCCAATGCAGGCAGAGCTACACCCATATGGATATGATGGTCAAGAAAGAACTGCGAACGAAACTTCTGAAATACGCTTCGCTATATAACCTGGATGACATGGTACCCGCTGCAGAAACGGATAGCAGGGACAGAGCAGGAGCCAAGGATGGTTGGGGTTTCGTTCGGAGTTGGGGCTGGCGAGCGACGCTTAGTGCACAGGATGTTGGAGTAGTCATCGGTGCCTTGCTCGAAGTCGGCAAACACAGTGCTATGGTGGACGAAGACGGCCGCATACGTGCCAGCCAAATTCAGGATTCCGAAGACGATGGTGGCGCTGCTGAAGCACAGGAATGGGTCAGCCGGTTTTGGGAAGCCTATGATGCTCTTGAGAAGTGAGTTGTCTGTTTTTATTGTCTAATCCAAAAGCTAATATATGTCCAGCATCGATGCTCTCAAAGCCGGCCTTCCTACAGCACAGTACCTTCATCGCGCCATCTTTCGCACAGGCACGTCACTTATCGGCAAGCGGCAGATCAAACACCTGCACGCCTTTCGTATGTGCGTTATCAAAGATGGGCCAGATGTTCCCCTCTTCACTCACCCGGCTGCCCTGACAAAGCTGGCGTTATGGGTCGGCGAGGCTCTTGCAGAGCAAGAAAAAGACACCAACGGAAAACTTGCTTATGGTGGACGAGGAACACCACTTGTGGTAGCGAGCTTGAATGAGAAGCGCGGTGTCTACGTCGTAGTCGGTACAGGCGGAGGCGGCGGTCCAGATCTCGCTTTTCTAGACCGTCAAGGGGCAAAGGAAAAGCAGGCGGCCAAAGAAGCCAAGGCTCAGGAGCGAGAACTTAGGCGCAAGAACAAGGAGAAAATCAGAGAGGAAAAGCGTGCCGCTCGGGCTGCGGCAGGCAACGACGACGATGAAAACGAGACGGAATCGGAAGCTAGCGAGTCGGATTCGGATTCGGATTCAGACGCAGAGGACGATGAAGAGCAACGAAAGGAACGCGGCTACGGCTTAAACAAGTTTGGCAATGCCTTTCAGGATGTGGTTAACGAAACAAACGCTCGCGTGCGAATCGACAGCTTCGAGCACTGCGTAGTAGAAGTACGAAAGGAGGACCTTACC
The DNA here is from genome assembly GCA_025201785.1 of Xylaria longipes. NCBI lineage: Eukaryota > Fungi > Ascomycota > Sordariomycetes > Xylariales > Xylariaceae > Xylaria > Xylaria longipes. The sequence goes on from MU619700.1 coordinate 406,353, forward strand.
GGGTTCCTGGAGAGCCTCAGCATGAAGGCTGTCGTTGGGTAGGCAAGGCGTCAGTCCGAGGGACGGCAACCGGGGTGGCTGCATTCATTTTTACTATCAGGGGTTGAGCGATCTTTGGCGTTTACGGCGAACCGCATTGCATTGTTTGCATCACCAGCACATATTCCCCTTTTCCTCGCGAGCTATACTCGCGGCTGTCACATATTCCCTGGGGCGGAAACTTGAACGACGATAATGGTTGATGATTCGATTAGCTTGGAAAATGGGATCGGGAAGCGGGCCGTGGTGCTCGAGATGGATGGCTGGTCGAGGAGAGGGTCATTCAACGTTAAATACCATTGTCAAGAATATATGTGCATGCCTCATCTCATCAATATTCATTTATCATTTGTGTGACGAAGCAACTCAGTTAACCAATCAAGCTTTTATCAACGACTTGAGCCTTGAGTGCTACCAATTCAGTACATAGGTCATCTCCAGTCTCCATACCGTACTACCTACTAACTACCTTCCTATCTGGCAAAACTACTATTTCAGCACCTCAAGAGGGGTGGTTACACAGTCCATAACAAGGCCATGATCCGGTTAGGGTGTACGTCAGCTATCTCATGACCTTTTGAAGAAGTAAAGTAACCCATAAGCACTGCGCAGTAAGACAAGTTGCCGGTCGAGGCTGTTTACTAATCTTGGTCATGTTAAAACATTTGTACAATGGAATAAAGCAATAATTACTGTAGTTTGAAAGGTATCTGTGCTTACAGATGGTTACCTACCTAGGTAGGTAATGTGCTACTAGGTACCATGTTATATACGTGAAGTCTACGTGATGACGTAGATACCTAGGTAGGACGTGGGGTTGGTATACTGAGATGGCGCTTAAGTATGCGGCTGCTAGCAGCTGCCCGTCTTGTACCACATACCCCGCCAAGCATGAGAGAAAAACCCCCCGCTATTCCCTACTTGTATGGTCGCATCTCTGCCTGCGCCATCCCGACAGATTCGATTAATACGATCATAGATCATATCAGGGCAACATTCATTCGTCGACTTGAACCTTGGCATTGCCGGCTGAGCTGGTGATGTAATTGTGTCTATTACCAATCTCTCATCTACCCCTCACTAGCATCGTTGGATCGTCCGACAATGGTTCAATGGTTGTTTTTACGCGCATGCTCAGATCTGTCTCTACATCCATGGATATATGAAACCCTAACCTATAACCTTAATATTGCATGAAAGTGGTGCCTACGGCGTAAGGTACACATTCCATCCAACGTCCACGGGTATGGGCACATACAAACTGTAGATCTCGCCCACTGTAGGTAAGAGGTACATCTCACTTGCATGCATGATCTATCCATTGCATTCCGCTGCCTATGTACATACCTATAGGTACCTACAGTACTTAGTCCTGCCTCTCGCCTAGGACCAAATACACCCTCGACCCCGCTGTATGCAAAGGGACGGCCAGAAAGAGATGTCTCGAGTGGGATACCAAGTACAATACCTAGGTAGGTTGGCAGAGACTGACAGCGGAGGCGGGATGCGGCCCACCCACCATCACCATCATCGCGCTGCCTCCCACCTACAGTAGTAGGTACCTAGGTAAGTAGGTAGGTACCCAGGCGGTCGGTCTTGTCAGCCCGTCAGTACCAGTACCCGGAAGCAGCCGGCAAATCCATCCCGCGTCTCTATCGACCGTAGGTAAGATTAATAAGAGATGAGCAAGGTTGTACAAGACTCGGCCAAGTCTAGACACAAGTTGAATCCTCGGCCGTGTCGTTTTATGAGACAAAGACCCAGCGAGCCCTTTTTGGGTCTCCTTGTCGGGGATTACGATCCAACCAAAACCCTGCCTGGCTACCTGGCTACCTGCCTACCTGCCTACGACTCCCGCTGCCACCTACTACAGTAGCATAACCAGCCGGCGACTAATCACTGAAAGGACAGATAACGTAGCCGACCCGTGTCTCTTTGTTTTGGTTTGTCTTCGTCTGACCACAGCACATGCTCGAATTGTCCCGAATTGCTGGAGCTTCTAGAACCGCCGCCCCTCCGCCCACTCGGGGCTTCAGTGAAAAATAGACCCCCCCCCCCGACACCGACTCATGCGGCTCTGTCCCTGGCCCAGCACAAGCACAAGTACCAGTACTTAATCTGTTACAGCACGGGCAGCCGTTGCGACAACCACAACACCGCAACACCGCAACACCGCAACCCCACCTTGTCTAGGTAGTTGCTTATGTAGCATAGCGCCGTCCGCGTGTCCTACACTCACTCATTCACTCACTCACTCACTCACTCACCTACCTACCTACTTCACTACCTAGTACCTACCTACCTTCCCAAGCCAACTAACTCGACTCTTCGTGCTTGTCGCGCGCATCACTCGCATCACTCGCACTAAGCCCTTTCATCATACTACCCACTCCCTAACCGACCTACATCCTCGCCTTGCCTCGCCTGCCTTAGACACGGTGACAACTACTTAGACATACATCCAGACTATACACTGCATCCCGTACACGCTCGAATTACTTAGACTAGGCTTCCCTACATTCCCGCCCCTAGCGGCTCGAGATCTTCCTTCTCTTCCCCTTCTCTTCCTTACCTATCCCGCTCGCTACCCTGACGTAGAACATGGGCAAATCGTAAGTCTGCTGCCGCTCTTCTCCCCCGCAACTCGACATCCTTGTCGTCTGGGCTATCATGTATGCTCTCTGTTTTGTCTCGACGTTGCGGCAATTCAGTCCACCGCCAAGGCTGTCTGGGTCCCTCGCTATCTCTCTCATTCTGCCTCTGTGCCTCTATGCCTCTATGCCTCTATGCCTCTATGCCTCTATGCCTCGAGCGCCCGAGAGGGAGTGTTGCGCGTGCTCTCGCTTTACCAATGTGACGTATTCAACTCACGTGTCTCGCCAGTCAATCCAAGCTCTCGCAAGAGCAGCTTGCCGAGCTCCAGAAGTCGACGCACTTTGACAAGAAGGAGTTGCAACAATGGTATAAGGGTAAGCCGAAGCCGAGGCTAGGGTCGCCAACGCCCCCACCTCCCCGCGCGTGACGGCGCTCACTCCTGTTTCCAGGCTTCCTAAAGGACTGCCCCTCGGGCATGCTCACGAAAGAGGAGTTCCAAAAGATCTATCGCCAGTTCTTCCCTTTCGGAGACCCGTCCTCATTCGCCGATTATGTGTTCAATGTGTTCGATGCCGACAAGTCCGGATCCATCGACTTCAAGGAGTTTATCTGTGCGCTAAGCGTTACGAGCCGTGGCAAGATGGAGGATAAACTCGATTGGGCCTTCCAATTATACGACATCGACGGAGACGGCAAGATCAGCTACGATGAGATGCTTAAGATTGTGGAGGCAATATACAAAATGGTGCGCGGCAGCTACGCGGGGAGGTGTATCATATTGCACACCCAAGCTAATACGTCATCTACGATATAGGTCGGTTCCATGGTGAAGCTACCCGAGGACGAAGATACCCCAGAGAAGCGCGTCAGGAAGATTTTCCGCATGATGGACAAAGACGAGAACGGCAGTTTGGATATGGATGAATTCAAAGAAGGAAGCAAACGCGACGAGACGATCGTGTCAGCCCTATCGCTGTATGATGGCTTGGTGTAATTCCCGGCTAACCTAGCTAAGTACGGATCTCCCCGGGGACACAGGTCGCGATCATATAGGTCTGGGCGAGGCCGAACGAATGGCCTGGGCAGGGTGGGAAGGGACTACTGATGATCTGTAGATGGAGTCCGGGGCTTGTTCCCGCGAGGGCCCGTGGTTAACGAGCCGTGGTCCTTATTTTTAGTGTTTTCCTTCTCTCTATCTCTCTCTTTCCTTCCCGCAGGCGTTCTCGTATGTCGAGAGGGAATGAATGACAAAATCCTGGTTCTAAACTCGCTGTCCACTCGTCAACTACCTGACCTCTGTCCAGCACAGAACAGTAACATCTTGGTCTAAAACTCGAGCAGGGCTTGTTACAGCGACATGTGAAATACCTACCGCATAGCCTGACCAAGGAATGCATCATTAATCTCCTGTGACTCAATCGTTTGCCTCTTGCGAACGCGCCCATGACGTCTCGCTTGATAGGCACGAGGCAAGCTTGCCGATGCTGCGCCCCGTTAGCATAGCCTCCTTTACCTACCTACTTGGGAACTTCCCCAGTCCGCCATTGGTCGGGACGAAGGCAGGGAATCTAAATTGTGTGCATAGCTGGCTGTGTATGCAATCGCTTAATTAATTGTTGCTGTCTGTCTGTCTGTCTAGATACTTGCCTATAGATGGGTGGTGGTGGTGGGGGAAGTGGAATAACCACGCCTTGCTTTGCCACGCTGCAGCTGGCCTACGGTACTAATACACGTGTATGCGGTCTCATGTCGGGTAGACGGCACTGCCCTCTTGCTCTTGTGTAGATACCTAGGTATGTATATAGTTTTTATTGTCTATAGACATAGACTGATTATAGCTGAGGTAGGTAGGTAATCGAGACTGAACTAATACAGTACGTGGGTGGGGTGTTTTTACTTGATAGTTGGGATTGATTGAGGCTGAGCTTGCGTCATGGGGTACACAACACAACACAACAAAACTTGGAGAGGTAACCCAGCCCAGCATGCATCACTTAATTAATTAATCAATCAATCAATTAATTAATCAATTGTCGGAAATATTCGTCCGTCACACAATGTAATGTACGTATACTGCGCGATGTAGAAGTATATAACCTTAGAATGCAACACTAGAGAGAAGGAAAAGAAATACTAAACTAGGTAGGTCGGTAGGTAAACTATTCGCGAGCCAAGGCGTGCATACCTACGATTAGACATCCACCTTCTATAATAAGTGGAACCCAAGACCAGACTGCGCAAATGTCTCCGGTAGGTAAGTAGGTAGGTTAGCAAGAAGGAGAAAAACGACTTTCGAACTAGGTAACTACCATTACCTACCTACCTACCTAGTCACAAGCAATTTTCAATATACCGATGTGGTCGGGTAGATCCATCGATCTATAAACTCAATGCAGAATCTCATCTAAGTTCAGGGTCTGATTCTCCACCACTTTTCATCGGGGCCAACCTTAAGTTGCCACTACCTATCATAGCGGTTTGGAAAGCAAGGAAGATGCAAGATAATTGTTGATAGTCAGGTATTCTATTCGCCCAAACCAGGAAATTAAGCAAATTCGTATAGCTACTGGTACTATAAAAGAGGCCGTAAAAGTACATTAACCTTTATCTCATTCTCGTTCCAGTCTCATCTCCCATAAACCTGTTCGAACAGCATCGAGAATACTAAAATCACGTAAAGACCTACCAAAACCAATGCAAGAGCCCTACCAACCAGTTCAAAGAAAAGGTCATGTACGCGGGGTTACCCGTGACTGAGTCCGGCCTCCGCGTCTAGCTGGAAGAGCTGTAGGCCTCGTCCACCTGGTCCTTGTATTTATTAAGAATGCCTTTCCGGTTGAGCTTCTGGGCGGCCGTCACGAGGCCCTGTTTTTATAGTTAGCCTCGAATACATCCTGATACAATTAAGCATCGAGATTGTGGGACTTACGTTTTGTGGTGTCCATTCCTCGTCGGACAAAGCAACACCCTCAATGATCTCAATGCCAGACAAGCCACCAGCCCGCCCTGTGTTCTGCAGCTCTCGGAGCACGATGCTCTTCAGCTTCTTGCTGTGCACTAATTCCTCTAGACTACTGCCTTCAATACCATTCTCGGCCGCGAGCTTTTTCAATGCCGGCTCAGCTGGCACAATGATCGCAATGGGCTTCGCTTTGTTCTGATCCGCGTAAACACAGATGTTGCCGACGACAAAAGCAGATCGGTAAACGGATTCGAGCTTCTCCAGCGCGATGTATTCGCCGTTTAGAGTCTTGATTAAGTTCTTCTTGCGGTCGATGATCTTCAAGTGACCATCGGCATCCCATTCACCGATATCCCCGGTCTTGAACCAACCATCGGATATGTTCTCCTTGGTTTCCTGTTCATTCTGGTAGTACTCCTCCAGGACACTGGGCCCGCGAATCCAGATTTCGCCCTGGGGATTGGGCTTGTTTGTAGCGTAGTACCCAGCGTCAGGGAAGTCTACGAGCTTGATCTCGATAGAGCCAGGCATAGCACCGATGCTTTCGGAGGACCATTCGTACGGGTCCATCAGGGTGCCCATAGCGGTAGTTTCGGTGAGACCATAACCGATAATCATGGGTGCAATAGCCATAGAGATGAAACGCTGTGTCTCCTTTGAGATAGGGCCACCGCCATTCATGCAGAGTTTGAGGCGACCGCCTGTAGCTTCCTTGATCTTCTTGAAAACGACGGAGTCAAGCAAGCCAGAGCCCGGGAGCCCCATAGACATGAGTCTGCCCTTTAAGGCGAGGGCACCCCAAAACATATTTTGAACGACAGGGCCGCCTGCGTTGACCTTTGCAGTAATACCTTTCTTGACCGTTTCGAAAACTGCAGGTACACCGACAAGAACAGAGGGCTTGAATTCACGGATATCACCGGCACAGTTGCGAACTGAGTTGTCAGAGAGTGTCTTCGGGTTTCCGTAACCCATCGTCGCTCCCCAATATAAGCACGCATTTTCGAATACTAGTTCCAAAATGTGGGCTAAAGGGAGATAGGTCAAGAGACCGTCGCCAGGTCCGATATAAGGTTGCACAACTACACTGACGCCGGTAACTTGAAAACAAAGAGTTAGTATTGAGCCCTTGATTCCCGGTAAATTGACGTACCTGCGGCGACGAGGGCCTTGTGCTTGAGAGGCACACCCTTGGGCGTGCCCGTGGACCCAGAGGTGTACATAATACAACAGAGGTCCTCTGGCGTGGGAGGAGTAGGTTCAAAAGGGTTATCCCTGCCAAGTTTCTCGAGCTCCTTGGAACTCAGGACGGTGATGTGGCCATAGGCGCTCTTGAGGTTGTTGATGTGCTCCTGCTTGACTTGATTCTGGCTGTTCCATATCACATAGCGCACCTCCGTTGCCTCTTTGAGCACATTGCCCAGTGTCGGAATGAGGTGGGGGTCGAGGAAGACAGCCTTGGCTCCCGTGGCCACCATAGAGTGTCGCAAACCCTCCTCACCAAGTGTGTCGTAGGCGGTGACAACGGCCATGGACTGCGAGGCAGCGGCGTGGAACATAGTCAGCCAGTTGGCACTGGTGGCAGCGAAGATGTGTAATCTGTCGCTCTTGTTCATGCCGAGCTTCCTCAGGCCGGCGCCAATGTTGAGGGTCAGTGTCTCGTAGTCATTGAATGTGACGTACTCGTAGGGGCTGAGTTCGAAGTAGGTCCAGGCCTTGTCGACTTCCTGCTCCTTGCCGTCGACTATTTTCTTGATCTTCTTGGTTTCCTGGTGAGTACGGATGAGGCGTCGCGAGCCCATGCACTTGGCGTTGCCATACTTGGCTACACTGACGCGCATAAGCTCGTAGGCGGTGGAGATGTTATCGGCGGGTTTTGTTATTAAGCCATCTTTGGCCAAAGGATGCCGGCGAGGTTTCGTTTCGCCTTTGATGTCGGGTGCGCCGGGGGACTCGATAGAGAAGGGGCCACGAATGGACTTCTTGGGTTGCAGGACTTGCTCCCGATACTTAGATTCTTGCCACTCGTGCTGTGCCATGGTGTGATAGACTGACGGGGATTAGAATAAGAGGTTGGACAGAATAAGGGACCTCGGGGTATCTGGTGGACGATCAATCAGCGGACTATTATTGATGTCAAGTATCCAGCGAGCGGGCCAGCCGGCAGAGAGGTGAGCGTGTGGGAGCAACATACCTATTAGTAGGGTTGTGAGGTGTGGTAAGGCGTCAATACTGTGATGGACGATTGGAGAGACTTGATAAAACTGGTTGGCGCTGTACTATATCACATCGCCATGTCGCGGATGATTAGAGGGAGTGGTAGCTGAGACAATGTAGGTGGACAATCTGGATCGGAGTGCTCTTGGGATGGGTGAGCTTTTACACTGCACAGGTGCCTCAGTCGTCACCGTTTGGGGTTGGTTGCTGAGCTGGTTGCTCCAACCAGTACAAAGTGCTCGGCCAAGCTTGCCTCGGACCCAGGGCCAGGCCTCTGCCGGTCCCATGACGAAACCCTACAGCTGAAGCGGCCAGATAGCACCTTAGTCGATCATCTTGTGTGGATACCCTGTTGGGTGGGGGAAGGGCCCTTGTCCTCTTAGTGCAAGACTTAGTGATACCGATTAGGTACCTACCTAGGTAGGTACCTAGTACAGTAGTAAAAGGGCCACTGGTATTGTGGCGTCACCATCGCCGCCACCACTGCTTTACTCTGCATGGTAGTGTACAAGTGCAGTAGGTACCTAATATCCAAAACAACTACCGCCGTGATCTAACTTCTCTCGCCAGCTCCTATAGATCCGAACTCACTTGCAAAGTGTGGCCGGAAATGGAAGATAATAGTGTATAGTAATACTCCTAAATAATACAATGCGCCATAATATCTATCAACGCCTACTTAGAATAGGTACGTTTCTACTATAAATCCACTTATTAGGTAGGTACTTATGTGTATAAACTAAGAAGAAAAGCCCATTGGGCTATTTCCCAATGTAGTCTAGCCTTGTTTTAACTGTGTATACATACCACACTAACTCTTATCCTAGCCGATGAGCATCGAGCGGAACAATCGTGCTAATTGCCATATTAAAAAGGCTTCCTTGATCTGTCCTTGATAGACAACTCTCTAAAACGCAGAACCCCCAAGTTTCGACTCCTAAAAGATCTCCGTGCCCCCTTAGGTATTGTATCTACTAACCCCAGGTCTTGGCTTGCAGAAATACTGAGAATCTGCCAGGGTCTGCTGGGGTCTCATTGTGTGCTAAGAAGCAACTCATTATCTGCATTAGCCGAATTCGTTTGTTGCTTGGCTTCGTCAGTAAACGACGAATGAGGATAAAGCAGCACCACGTGGATTTTGCTGTAGTCGTTGATCTATTGATTACCTAGGTACCAAGGATTCTAGCCAAGAAGTCTGGAGCAGACACACATTGCAGTTTTGCTCTCTGTATTGAGTGAAAGAAGAGAATCTCTATCCGATATTCGTCGACTTATCCGGCTTGTGCATTTCAAATCACATATTCTCGAGAGATCGCCATTGATTTCGTGTCACATTAGCACGAAGTATTGCGCCATCTTATTTATGCTGCGAAGTCATTTCGGCTACAGCCAGACACTTTCTGCCGAACCACGGAATTAGATTTTTATTCGACATGGCTCTCAGGGGCCTATTCGACCTCCTCGGGCCCGAGATCGAAGATCCAGAAGAAGGCGAGTTGAAACGGGTTCGGTAAGTACAACCAAATATAGCTAACCAGTGCTCATTAGAGACCTTCCTGCTCTTCTCCCAGGAGATACCCTCTCAAAATCTTGGTTTCGTGGACTCTCACGCTACAACCATTGATCTGACAATTTGCGGTAAAGATTATACCATCCATCAATCCCCAACTATCTTGAACCGCCCAGGTAGCACTACCGGTGCCGTCATTGTGAGTTGTCATCCGTGGCTTCTTCGGCCTGTTTCCCCACTGTGGCGGCTAGGCCTTCGCGATATCCTTATATAATACCTTTGATATTGGGCTTTCCGATGATGATGATCCGATGATGATGATCCGCCGTAGCGCTTATGCATGTTTCATACTGATTGAACTTTGGGGTATAGTGGAAAATCACCCCCTTAGTAGCTTCGTGGCTGGGCTCAGTTGACAACCTCCTATGGAAAACAGGGGCTCTCTCATCCTCCAGTAGCGTAATTGAGTTAGGATGTGGGATCTCCGGCCTCGTCGGCCTTGTTCTGTCTCCTCTCGTATCTCGCTACGTCCTTACAGATCAAACATACGTAGCACGACTTGTCGAGAAGAATCTGGAAGAGAACCTTCTCCCCCAGCGGAGATCGTCGGCTCAGAAACGAAAAGGGAAATCGTCTTCGACAGTTAACCCAGTCAACCTGCGCTTTACAGCCCTCGACTGGGAACTGGACGAAGTGACAACCTCTCTCACAGGGTCACTGGATGTTACTAGTTTTGACGCGGTAATCGCCTGCGACTGCATCTACAACGAGACACTGATCGAGCCTCTCGTCCAGACATGTGCCGATGCCTGCGGGCTACGACAGCGCAGCCAAGACGCCGACGCCCAGAGCGATGAGGCGGCGGCCCCGGCTCTCTGTATTGTTGCGCAGCAGCTACGAGACCCGGAGATCTTTGAGGGTTGGATCAAGGCGTTTAGCAGGCGCTTCCGCGTCTGGCGTGTGCCTGAGGAAGCGCTATCGAAGGAATTGCGCGCCAATACCGGCTTCGTGGTGCATATCGGGATACTTAAAAAACCTAGTAAACCTTGAAAACATTCAGTGGAAACCCATCGGCACCTGACTCCCACTATGAGGGTGCGATGATAGCCTCAAGCCATGCTTAATATCCCAATACTACGGCGGTCCGGTTTGCATACCCAATCCGGTGCTCAAAAACCAAGTAAGCAGAAGGGTCAGCACTTATAAATGGCCTCTCCCACGTCATGAGCATAGACCTGCTTGCTATGTCACGGAGTACCGCACTTCAACGGGCCACTCGCCATGGTGGCATGAACAGGTCCTGCGTTACTCTGCATCAACGAGTATCTTACTATACGTGGATGCGGGCCACGCAAGCCGAGGTTATACGCATAACATCGGATAGCATGGCCATGATGACGTCTACCTTGCTTTGAGCAATTAAGGCTTAGCACACATGCTGACGGCTTGCTGTATCGCATATAGAAATGGGAAGGATACGATATTGGGGTAAGGGAGGCAGGATCGAATGAGGCCATGGTTCGAATAGTCAAATTAAGAATGTTCTGGCTTGGGCAAGCACTACCTAGACCAGCACCGCCTCAATAGATATATGTTTACTCATCATATATCTGTAGGCCACAGTACCTACCTATACTCGCGTGATCTTAGATAATGGCATTGATGTCAAAACAAAACGATCATCAGCAATGTCTTAAGAAGTAAACCGTACATCGACATATCCTCTCAGAGACTCCAACTTCTACCAACCTACACCCCTAAAATTCAGTTCGACCCTTTAGGTGCTAGACCCCACCTCATCTAGGAGAATGTATACGCTCGGCTACCAAGTAACCCGATTACGGGGAGACGACACGGTACAGACTCTGAGTATGGCGCCTTGCATACATGTGTCTATTGCCCGAGACGGATTCTCCTGAGCTGTAGTTAGTTGTCTACTCGCTACGGCAGTATACCAATAGTTTGAACACACACATAACATTAGAGACGAAGTCCATGGCAACGACTCGGTAGTTGAGCCGTGTTACGCTTTGCTCGAACACGGCTAGGAAGCGGGACACTACGTTATCTGGAGACACAGTAGGTATCTAAGCAATTAGGTAGATTATATTTAATACCTTATTACGGAAAGGGGATGTCTTAGAGGGGATGAGATCACACGCTAGTACATTCCTCCGTGTCTCGTGATGCGTTAAGTTACTCAATACTTTCATTTCCGAGGCATTCAGTATATGCTAACCCGCAATCCTTTAAGTCTACCGGCAACTACGTGGCATAACGCAAGCCAAAGCAGGGGGACAACATGCACATCACAACGAGAAAATCACACGACTGGCTTCAACGAACTATTAACCCCGACAAGGGGAACGCGCACTTCCCATGCTATATTATCCTATCCTGGATCGAAAGCAGACATCCAGATAGTTGAAGGGGGGGGGGGGGGGGCAATGGCCACAGTTTGTATACCCGGCCGCCGTGTATTTATCCTCAACGCCACGCCAAAAAAACCAATTTAGATCCCAATGAATTCCACTAAACTCCATGCGGAGAACACACCACACAGGAAGTCAGCCAGTCAAATACAAACATATCCGTCTGCGCTAAAGTCCGCTCTCACACTCTCACGAAGCCCCAGGCTCAAGTCGGCGGAAACAATCAAGCATGCACGCCACCCTCGCTCTCGGCAGCCTGGCTCTCGACATCCGTCCAGCTGGTAGGCGTATTCATACCACTACTACGGCTCAGGACATCGAACGACCGGGACGAGGTAACCTCGTCCGCGACATCGACGCCGGAGCCCGCCAGCGAGGCCGAGTCCGTGGGCGTCAGCTCGCCGTCGGTGACGAAATCGGCATCGGTGCCCGCCTCGGACGCGGGAGCCGGGGAGGCCGGGAGCGGCGAGTAGAAGCCCCCGCCGTGCGAGGCGCTGTTCTGCGCCCATGCCTGGATGGAGCTGTACGCGTCGTTTCTGGTGGCGTCCTCCTCGCCTTCGTCTTCCTTGTCCTGGCCTGCCGTCATGTATTCGTCCATTGCGAGCTCGGGCTCGCGGTCCGAAGACGTTGGGGGCTGTGGGGAGGACTGTTGTTCTGACTTCACGTCGACGAGCGCGGGAAATGCGGGTGCGGGTGTCGGGGCGAATGCGGGCGCTTCGTGCTGGGGCGACATAGTTCGCGAAGAGTGGTAAGCGCCGACGTCAGTGGCGCTGTAGATGTCCGACATCTCGTCCCCGGCGGGCTCCATCAGGCTGTTCTCGAACGCGATGTCACTCTCGATGCCGTGCTCGTCGGCGAACGGGTCGGTGACCATGGAGTAATTGAGGCCTCGGAGCCCGTCAGTGCCGCGCCGTCGAACCAATCCTTCGTTGTTGGCCGGCTCATGGCCGGTGTGGTAAATGAAAGTGCCCTGTTCGGCGTTCTCGTCCTTCTCCAAGAAGTCGTCGAAGCTGGAGCTTGTCGAGCCCCGGGGGCGATGTGTCTTATCCTGCTCTTTCTTGGACTCGCGGACTGCGTTCCAGTACATAAGCTCCTCGCGCTGGCGGCGGAGGCTCTCGGCATCGGCGTCGACGCCCGGCACGCTGCCAGGCCCTAGGCCGCGGGACTGGAGGAACCCCTCGGCATCCTCGGGGCGGTTGAAGAGGTTCTCTCTCTCCTGGGGGGTGATGCTGTCGCCGAAAGCGTGCAGGGCGATGGCGATGCGGCGTCGGAGATCCTCGGTGATGCGCTGCAGCTCCTCGGATTCGTAGATAGCGATCGCGGCGGCAACTGCGAATGAGACGGCAATAACGCCCGCTGTAGGAGGTCCGTTAAAAGGTCTGCTAAAAGGTGGCATGATGGACAAGGGTGATCAATGCGGTGGGTGGCGAGTGAAGGAAGAAGCTAGGGAGGTTATGGCTACTGCAGCAGTGATGATGCATGCAGCTTTGAGAATGGGAAAGGACGGGGAAATGAAATGAAATTCAAGCTGCAATTAAATCCCGACATGTCAGGAGTACGAGGCAAGCAGGTAACACGTTAGAAAAACGTAGATTGAAGGGGAAGCAGCTTGCTTGCGTAGTGCTCGAGCTCGTTTGCCACCTTGAGCGACTAGCCAGGCAGCTGTGATTGGCAGTGGTCTGAGGTAGTTCGACGTGGGGTTGGGGGGATCATTTCCAGAGATTACAATTCAATTCGTCACTCACCCTTGGCGGCTATCGGCATGGGCATTTTCTGTGTGTGAGACTGCGGCAGCCGCGATGCCACGTTCGACCGGTACAGCTCCTCTCTGTGATTCCAGTTGTGCTGCCCGAGAAAAGAGAGATAGATGAGTTGGAGGGGGTTGAGGGAGAAGTGAAGTGTGTGGTAGGAGGGAGGGAGAAGATGGGGATGGGGGGGAGTCGGGATGGTGGAGAAGGATTGGGGGAGAGTTGTTGGGGTCCGATTTCCCTTTCCCTTTTCGTTGCTGTTAACCTTTCCACATGCAGATAATTAGGTATGCGCTTTTGACTTTTGCGTGTAGAAGCCTATTTCATATATCGCTCGACTCAAAACATGCGACGAACAAAAAGGGTTGGCGACGAAAGTATTTACCCATACTTTCACGAGCGTTGTCTAAAATAGCGTTCTCGGTGGCCAAGACTCGGTGGCCAAGACCCGGTGGTTACGTACTACCTACTCAGCCCCTCGGTCAAGGCAGCCGTTTACTGTACTTAAAACAAAGGATTAGTTCCCTCGGTGAATAGCACTAGCTAATCCTTGGATGGCCAAACTATCAGCAATCGGAGCTGGGCATGGCTTACTTAAGTCACTGCAGCCAAACAGTCGTCGAAAGGTTGTAGAGACTGCAAGTCCCGTGAAACTGTTCACACCGGTGCTAAAGTACACCCTCTTCAATTGTGTTGTAGAATTGCCATCCCCATTTGTTAATTGATGGGGTGCGGGGCGCGGGGCGCGGGGTGCTGATGGAATGCAAACCCAACAATTTGTGATGATGGTATCGTCATATTTCTATTCGTTCGCCAGCAAAGCCTTCAAATTGTTGCAGTAGAAACTTGATAGGTAGCAATGTTTTGAAATCAACGGAATATGCTCGATGCTCGCGGAGCAGTGCTCTTGGTGCGGGGCAAATTAGGTACAGCTCAATTCAAAGTAGAAAGTAAAAAAAAAAGATGCCGCATCGTGGAAACCACATTCACCTCCATGTACTAAACTTTTCATACACTATGGATCCTGTTTTCGAGCTTGTGCATCTTCCTAAGCCGTAGTTTGTCGTTGGCTTGGATATATAAAACGCCTCATTATCCTAAGTCATCGAGGCGTCTGTCGTGTTGCCTCCCAATTGAAACGCCGGTTTGCTCCACTGTAAATGCATAAAGGGGAAAAGCTAAGGAAATGGCGAGTCGACTTTGCTCCGATCCCCCGATCCCCCGATCCCCACCTCAACTTCCTGGCCCGCATGACATGATGCACCGTCTCTTTTGTGGGTAGAGGCTGCAGCTTTGGGTTGCACGGCACACGAATAGGCTTTTCGTCGGACCTGGCGGAACCAACCACTCGCTAAGTTCAGGTCAGGCTTGCCCAATTGGGTTGGATTTCAAGGATGCAGTCGGGATTCTCTCAACTCGCGCCTAAGCGGGCCAGGGACGAGAACGCAGAACCCTTGATCTAGTTCGTAGAGCTAGCCGAGGAGGTCGACGTGGTAGAGAGTCCGGAATCCGTGCGGGAGATGCCCGGAGTGGGTGCTGTGGCCTCCGAGGTAGTCCTGGTGCGTTCACTATGAAATTTGGTTAGGACTCGTTGCGAACAATGATGGCAATAATAAGAGGCCGGGACCTTAGAGCCAAGAGTAGACAATAAAACATCGAATGAACAGGGCACTTACTATGCAGCCCTGTTGGAGTGAATCCGGCACTTCCACGAACCTCCGCTGGTCTTGATGTTGAAGGTCACGGGCTTGGTAGACAGGACGTTTTCCAGGTTCTGGGAAGGCATTTTGGTGATTTGATGTGGTTTGTTCTTGAGTGTGTGTACTGTTGTCGTGGGGAGACGAGAGTTAAGGCGAGCTCGAGGCTGTAATTTTGGATAGGTAGAGCAGAGAGAAGTGGTCTTTGGTGAGAGAGTGGGATAATAGAAGGACACGAGAGGAAAGAGGGCAGGGGGAAGCGCGATTTATAGGTATCTACAAACACGCTTGTGTTGAGGTTGGAGGATACGCGAGATAGGTACAATACCTACCCAAACCTCGGTACGACCCTTGGACCCCTGGATTTACCTGTCTTTGGTACGGGAGGTATATTACCTCCGTATGAAGGTGCTATTTGTCGATTCAGTGAGGCATTTTGTTGGAAGGCTAAAAGCAGCCCCATCGGTCGGTAGCGACTTACGGCTTCGTGTGGAGTGGTCGTGCAGATTGCGCTTGCTTGCTGCTACATAGTACCTGCACAAGAGGGTATTAAAACTCGAAACTCACGATGCCATTCGCTCTCGGTGCCGAAACGGGGGACTCCTGGCCAGCAACGCCGAAGGTATCTACCAAGTACCTAGCCCTCCCACCGAGGTGCGTGGAATACCTTTACCCATACATATGAGGTGACCTCGCGCTCCGTCCCAGCAGCTACACTAGCGCGCACTGCATCATCTGCTTAGTCCTTTACAGTTTTAGCAACATCGTTAGCCATCCCAAATACTGACATTTTCTCCAGTTCGTTTCCAGTCGCGCTCGGTCAAATTGTAATTCGCGGGCGTGGCAAACACCCGGGCACCGACTTATCGTCGTCATTTACAGCCATTTACCATCATTTCTTACCAATACATCATACTTTTCTCAGTTATCAGTGGGAACACTCCGTAGTTGCCACGGTGTTCCACACTGGAAAAGAGTCACATCATGCTGCGCACCCAATCTCACAGCAAACGTAAGCACACATCAGCGGTATCAACCCCGAACGCATCCGATTCGCGCGATGCCAGCGACTTCGCTGGCGGACCACGTACCAGTTCTCGTGATAACGAGGGATGCGGCAATCAGCACGCCTCCTCTACCATATATGGCTTGGAATGTTTAACGCCTTGCCTTCTAGAATGTTTCCTCTGCATCACCCGAATGGCACTCCAAAAGTGAACTAGCCTCCTACTGGACCGCTCTTGAGGGAATTATGGTTCCCATTGCAGTGCTAAATGCTTGTTTCTACGAATCCATCACGTTGCTGACTATCCCATTGGCTTTCCCAAAGCAGTGCAATACCAGGGCAATAATTGGCCAAATGATATGGGGCCACCCCAGAAAAGGACCCCGGTATTCCAGGGTACACGTGTATTGTCCGATGCAATCCGATGTGGGATATCTCCACTCCCGTGCCTCCTATCTACGCGTGTAGCTGAGGGGATGCGGTGCTCACTTCGCTGGCCGTGTAATTCCCGACATAGATATACAGGCCGATGATCTGCTCATGCGCGACGCCAGAGCATAAGCTTCGAAACAATAAGCCGAACGAGGCTGTCCTCGAACCACGTCGTTGACTCAAGATAAGGTCTCGGGCGTATTTTTGTGCCCAACTTTATGATCCGGGCTGCTCTGCAGTGAGTTTGCCCGTCGATGACGTGGGGGTATCCAAAAGGAACGGCTAATATGCTTTGTTTCATTAAGCCGTTGGTGCGAGATATTAGTTCAGTTTTGAATTACCTAATCTGGGAACCCGCTCATTGAGCCGCACACTCAGCCCATGACAAAGGCGATTGCGATGATCGAAATGGAACAAGGCGCCTAGTAACTCCCCGTTTTGCATTTTTAGAAGACGCCTCGAAAAGCAAGCCGTTTCAGCTATTGGCATCAACGTTACCCATCCCCACTCTCCAGTTCCCTTCATTAGATATCAAGGCGAGTACGATTCATTATCTGGGGAAGAATCCACTGCCCCTTTTCCGGTGTCCTCGTAGTCGCTATCAGAACCTACCCATTGGTGACGATAAGAAGGACGCCTCCTCGAACGACATGGGCAGCGAGCGTGTTCTACATACTAGGTAGGTTAGTTGACTATGCCCGAAACCGGGACGAGCCCGATTACTTTTCGAGGCACCCCACTTGATCGCATACCCCATCCTCAACTCAAACTACTCATATTGGCCGACTCGCACATTCATTCATATCCCACTACTGTTTTAAAGCATGAAGTTTTCTACGGTCAATTTTACGCCGGCGTGCTCGAAAACTGTGTTGAAGAACAATGACCTTTCCCTGCTACATCCTCAAGGTTTAGTGTAGGTTACACGCCATCCCGCGCACAACATATATTATTATAATGCCGGTAGCATTTGGGCACTCCGACATCCCCAGTCATCTGCATTCGGTACTAGAAGGCTTCGTGCTCCTCTTGGGAAGAAATGCAAAACCCAATATTAATTCATGTGCTAACAAGCCCTAATACCGGTACCTCTTTCGAGTGGTTCCGATGAAGTGTTCGCATTCACCACAGTTCGTATCTCACAACACGTGCAATATCTACTGGATGATAAAATTGCCGGTATTAACATCGCCGCCTTCAAGTGTCGATTGGCGTAGTGACGTTGGCTATTCACCTATTCTGCCTGTACATGGATCTACCCACCTGAACTCCTAGTCGCCACAGTGATTTCGATAATTTTCACGACGTAAATCTTTCTTTGCTGGATACACAACTGGGAGACAGCTTTTTCGCTTGCATGAGCTACCGTTGGGCTGCGGCAGCGAGAACAAGACACATCTTGTCTTTGTCTTCAACAAAACCCTTACCCCTGGAAATACCCATTCCAGAACCGGGGAACGGGGATCCTCATGTCTTATTTTTACATTGCCCTGACTAGATTCGCATTCCATTCCTATGTTCAGACTACCCGGAGGCACGAATTGCTGTGAATGCTTTGGATTCTCTCATGCGTGGCACAAACGGACTCCGGATTCCCCTAGCGACAAGCTCGTCGCACGTCGGAGAGGGGGAGTGGGGGCGATGGACAATGTGGCAATGCCCGCCCGCCAAGGGCATCTTAGGAACATCAGTTTACTATATTTCAACGCGGTATAGCTCCGGTATTCGGCGTTTACATATCCCCGGCAGTTTCTCATCGCCGCTCGATTTCCGAGTGTGCAGTCCGCCATTGAGCCCCATTCCCGCCACCGTCTTGATGTCGGGATGAGAAAACACCGGACCGGCCGGGACGAGAAGTTCTTTCCCCCGCACTTAACCATTCCCCTTTGACTCCTTTACTAGGTCGGAGTAAAACGACCTCCGCAAGGCTACAAAACCCGGTTTTCCCCTATGGTGTTCTTTCCTTCCCATTCCCTTTTTCGGGTCATTTCCATGTGTGTATGTGAACTGATACAACCCATTTTCACCCCTCTATTCCCTTTTGCCATCCAGTTTCCCCCTTTCCCCCCCTCTCCTCCACCATCTCTCTGACCTCATCCCACCAACAGCGTCCACCCCCCCAACCCATTTTCAACACGCCACCACTATGCCGGCGTAACAACATTAACCTCCGTAATAGTCGGCGTACCGGCGCAGCTGGTGGTATACGTGATCCACTCCGTGGGAATGGGACATGCTTCGCATGTCGGACAAACCGGTGCCCCGCTACTACTGCCACTACTGGTGGTTGGGGTTGACTCTTGGTACACGGTACTTGTCGTCGGACAGCAGTCCGTCGCGCAGGGGACCGTTATGCTTGATACCTTGATGTACAGCGGGCATACCTGGTCCGTGGGCCGCGGGGCGCAGGAGAGGGTTGGGCAGGATGCTGGATTGGCGGGGTGGATTAGATCTTTCCTGTTGGTTTCTAGGGGGAGAGAAAGTAGGGAATGGGTAGAGGGTAGAGGGCGGTAGTGGTAGGTAGTTAGGATAGAGGTAGAGAGAATGCGAGATGGGAGTGTAAATGAATAGGGTTCGGGAGCTAGGAAGGTAGGGATGCGAGGATGTTAAGCAACTTACCTGGTGGGACCAGACTCGTCCGCGTATAGCACTCGTGCGTCTTCACCGTCGCCGTCGTGTGCTCCCAGTCGTCCCATGTTGTGTAGCATGAACCTGGTAGTGTCTGCGACGACGACGACGACAAAGAGCTTGCGCTTGTGTGTGTTGGCGTTGGCGCGGCTGTTATGCCTGGATGATATGGATATCCATATCCGGCTGCGGGCTTGATGTTGTTTTTATATGCCTCTGGTGGGGTTGTGGCGCTGGAGGCAGTAGATTGTTAGCTTCTGTTTCGTGATCTTCTTTCCCTCATTCGTCCGCGGGTTTTTGTTGGGGGTTAGACCACGTATGCGAAAAGGGGGACAGGGGGTGAAATGGAAGAATGCGGACGGACCTGATGGCTAGCAGGTAGCCTGCTGTCATGAACTCTGGAATGAACATCGTGGTGTAGAATGTTAAACTACTCGATTGAAGGTAGTGGGTGTCTCTTGATGAGATGGAGTAAATAGTTCGTAATCAGTCGGAGATATATCGATATCTCTCGGCTATGTGTACATATATGTGCATATACACCTGTTCTCGTTTATGCGGGAACGAACATACGATCGATCGTTCGTTTGGTCTGGGCCGTGGACTTTGTTGATTGCAATCAATTGATTCCGGGTCTCGATGTGGCTTTGCCAAGATGGGTATTTAGGTAAGAGTAACTATAGGGAAATGATTTATATGACGATGTAAAACACACTCTATGCATGCACCCGACCGCCCGCCCTTCGTAATGGAGCAGGTTTCTAGTTATACTTTGCTTGTTGGTGCCTCGTGACGTCGCGACAAACTCTCTTGCTCTCTCTCGCGTCTGCTTATGTACGAGGTACTACTGGTTGGTGCACGTGAGGTGACAACATTAATTAAGACATTGTTATGGGCCACTTGGGGAGGAATTTAATGTGTTATAGTAATATATAGGGCGCAATTTCTTGCGATTTTATTCGTCGCTGTTAAGATGTATAGAAAGCAACATTCTTTCCCTGTTCGCTCACACCTTTTACAATATTAAACACTTGGTATAACAGCGTCTGCTGACTTATCGTAGCGGTAGGCAGTTAGTTGCCTACAAGAAATAAACTAGCCCGCGCATTCGCGGGTCCACGAGACAATTTGTATCAAGGATGTGTTGCCCAGTTTACAATCTATTATATTACCCTTGGTTTTACTTAACTTACATTTCCCCGTGCTAATTTTATTAACCCTTTTTAAGCTTAGTCACCGCAATTTCAGTTAGCCTTTATATCGGGTGTTTTTCCTCCGTCTCCCACCCTTTTTTTTCTCCCTCTCTCTCAATTGTATAAACATTATATTAACCTCGTTACCCCAACAAATTACGTCCCCGAACTGAATTCCAGCATATACCAGGTCTGACTCAGAGACCAGCAGAGCCAGCGCCTCCTTGTCTTCAGGATCCGGGGTGTTGACGGCAGCCATGTACAGCACCCTCTCGCGTACGAGGCCAGGTTGGCGACCTCGTCGAGGATGACGCCGTTCCGCATATTGCCGTCCGGGTGGTTCGCCATTTCGCCCAGGTGATTCACTGTGATACCGAGGCCGAAGACCGTCAAGCCAGCATCAAAGCGCGCGCTGATGGCTCGTCCGTCCGACACCCTGAACCAGTCAAACTTGGGGCCGGCTTTTAAGAGCTGTTTCTGCGCGGGCGTGCAGAACAACACCTTCTTCGGGACCCGGGAGGCTATGGTTGCGTAGTTAATGGCACGCCACGCGTTCGGCGTGGGATACCATGGCTCCAGCACGTTCGCGGCACCTTGTGAACTGGCGACAGCGAGGTCGAGGATCCCTGCCGCGAGCGACAGGCGCCAGGCTTCCTTCCGATGGCGCAGCCACTTCCAACGGCTCGACGACCGCCTTCATGAGGCTGAGAAGGCTCGCGGTGCCGTGGCCCACCTTGAACACGGCCTCCTGCATGCCTTCCGATAGGGTGATGCTAAATCTATTGGTAGTAGTAGTAGCAGCAGCATTGTAGTTGTCAGACTTTAGCAGTTTATCCGAGCCGCCACCAACTGGGTTGGGAAGATGGTTTGGGAAGAGAGCCGCCAGGTCCGTCCAACTGCTGGCCGAGACGAGGGCCCCGACCTCGCCGTTGTCCGGGAACGGGGCCGCGTTGTTGGCCAGCTTATACACAACGGTGTAGCCGGCGGCGCCGATCCAGGTGAAGAGGTCGAGGAAGCTGATATCAGGGATGCCGATGGCGTTGAGGATGTCGGAGACGATCGGCACGTGGATCTTGACGGTGAGCACGTCGAGCACCGTGCGCGCCAGGGCCGCGAGCACCCGCAACAGCGCGTCCACGATCACCTGCACACTGGACAAGACGCTGTCCGCCAGGATGCCGATGATCCGCTTGATGACGTCTGTGACGCTGAGCGTGGCGAAGTCCTGCGCCAGTTGGAGCACGCGATCGTAAGCTGTCGACAGCACGTCGCCTTCGTCGGAGAGGGCCGTCAGCAGAGCGGAAATCAGATCCTCAGCCCCCGAGGATGAGGGCAGGTCGTCCAGGAGGCTGACATTGTCCGCATTGTCGCGATAGTGATTTGCGAGCAGCTGCGAGCCTGCCGTCTGGTCCGCCGCGGGGCTCGATGCGCCCTTGCCCGCCGGCGCGGTGCCTACGCTGCCGAGCGGTGACCAGTCTTGAATGCCGGCCCAGCCATCGATCTCTTTCTCGGCCGTGGCGATGACCTGGTCGAAGGCGAGACGCCCGGCTTGTAGGTTCAAGAACATAGATATGTGCTCGACCCCGCCAAGTATCGGCACCAGCGAACTCTAGGATCCGGGATCAGCCAGCTGAGTCGTTAGGCATGACACGTAATAGACCTCGTTGCTGCCGTTCTTGCCCCAGAGAGTGATTACCCCGTCGTGGGTCATGGCGGTGAGAGATTTGGTCCCGGCGAAATAGGGGCTCGTCAGCAGAGGGCTTGCGGGGCGTCCCTTGGCCTGGTCCGTCGCGGCGAATTGATACAGTGTCGAACCACTAACGGCATATAGATCGGTGGTGCCTGCAAGGTTAGATAATTTGTTACCATTGCGACAGGGCGCAATGGCCGAGGGGATATCCCGCTGCGGCAGGCTCAGGAGGATTGGCAATGGTGATCCCTCGCCATAAACATTGATGGTGGGCACGTAGATGAACTGAGGGGACCCGGAAACCAGACCCGAGGTGTAGACGCCATCTACAAGGTCACCTGCTACTCTACCGACGCAGCTCTGGTAACTTCCGTGCTCGATGTCTACGGGAACATCGTGCTTGACCCAGTAGCTGCCTGTCGACTTGGAAGGGTCGACGTAGTTTCGCTCAATGTTTTTAATGGATGAGGTTGTACTATCGTCGATATCGATGATTATGTATTGGTGGCGGTCTATCGTTTTGGCCAAAAGTGTGGCCGCAATGTTAATATAGCCTTGATGTCCAGAGGCGGCATCAAAGGGGTACGCTTCCCATCTGGGGCTGTCGATCCAGGACATGTCAGCACTGTTGTTGTACAGACATGCAAAGAGGCTATCCGAGCCGCCAGAGTTGATAACCATAACCAATCCAATGGTGCCGTCGATGGCATTCTGCGCGACAGCGAACGTGCGCACCACCGCAGACGTGCCGCTCGGGAATCTTGCCTGCATCGTGGCAGAGGACAGGTCGTGACGGATCCATCCCGTGTTGGTGGTGCCGCTGCTCTCTTCGATGACATGCAGCGCCCCTGAGGAGTCCATGACAAATAGCAGCGCATGGCCGTCGGTTGCTTGCAATGCTTTAAATTTGCTGGTAGGGTCCATGGCCTCACCCTGGACATAGTTCTGCACTAATTTAGAGGAACTGGTTACCATGAGCTGCGAGGCTGGCTCGGCTGTATCAACAATTGCTGGGATAGAATTGACTACTTTTTCGATTGAACCAGGCCTCTGATAAGTGATGCCACTCAGCAAATCCTGGTTATCCGAGAAGGTAGCATCCGTGTACGTAAAGACCCGGCCTCCGGGAAAGATGAAACTCTGGTAGTTATCTAGTCGGATTTGATCCAGCGCCGCGTTACTGAAATGGGTGATTCCAGCCTTTATGGCGTTGACAATGTCGTTGAAGCCGGTGAAAAGGTTAACAATGCCGCTACGGTCCGGCCCTTCTGAGTGGTCTTGAGGTTCACGCGAACGCAAAGTAATGAGTAGATCACCTTGAGCATCGACCTTGATGTTGTAAGTGTCAGTAGAGGATATATCAACAGCTTTGCAACTAGCGCCCGTCAAGTCCTCCTGAACATACACGTTGACGAGCAAACGCTGTTCCACGAGGACCTGCTGACCCACGAAACTCACATCGCACGTGTAGTTCGTACTGACTTGGAATTTGTCAGTAGTGGCACCCGCAGCCGAGTTATGCGTGAAGCTAAAGTTGATGACTTTGGGGCCGCTGGGAGTGATGGTAGTAATCAGAGGCCCGCCTCCGAAATACATGGAGTAGTAACAGTCGATGCCCCCAAGCGGGTGGGCCACAACAGTACAATCGACAACTAAGCAGCAGTCTACACACTTTTTCCCAAGCTCGTCCGCGAAGAAGTTAGCCAGGGCATTGCGGTTAATTGCCATTACACCTCTCGTGTTGTTTAATTCGTTCATCCAATTCCATACGAAGTTGTCGTTAGCGCTGGGCGGGAATGGGTGGCCGTTTGCCATACAGAGACAGTTAAGTGTGGTGAGGGCCTTCTGCTCTTCATTTGGATTTGGTAAGACGTGGCCGTCCTTGTCCTTAAACAAACTAACTCCACGCTCTAGGTATGTTAATCGGAGCTGGGATGGACTATAAGCTTGAGAATCAGCATTCATCTCGCCATGGTAGCTTAAAAGCAATGCTCAGAGTTATTGCACCAACTCTCCGAAGCCCCCAAGCTGGCACCGTGATCCGAGGAAGTTGCGAGGGTTTGTAAACCGGCCGGGAGATTCGAGGATAATGAAACTGTCAAGTTTATACGTACTCTTTGCCGCCACGTGGGAACGCCGCAAGGGCCACGAGAGGCAGGCCATTCAGCTTGGAGTTATTCTGGAGTGCCACCAACGCGATATCTTTAAAGAAACCGAGCGCTTTTGCATTGTCGATGCCGACTATTTTATGCGTATCTTGTAGTTCAGCGTTGTCTAGGTCTAAAAGCAGCTGCTGGAGACTGAATGTCATATTGTCTAGCGTCAAGCGATTAAGCTTGGCCATCACAGCATTTCTCTTTTCCTGGTGCTCCTGCCAATACTGCCCAGTGAGGTTACTATCCAGATCGTATTGTTTGAGCTTGACGTTCATTGTCACACTCCAGGGTTGCCCGATCTCTTGAGTCCAGTTATCCCATTGCCCATCATCGTAATAGGATTATGGAGGGTCGAGGTTGACGATACACGCCTCGGAGAAATACATATCAAAGTTGACGCTGTCAATTCCCTCTTGCATATCTACAGTGGGAAGATCTTTGGGGAATTTTCCCGGAGGGAGGCCTATCTTTAGTTTGATGCCCTGCAGGAATTTTAACTGGGTAAGGGCCAGCATCTGAGGGTTGGTGAACGGGGTCCCTGCGGGAATATCGAACGGGTTGACGTTACCGGTGTCCGCTAATAGTTTCTCAATCGGGACAAGCAGGTTATTACCATGAGGATCATCAGGATTGACAACGTAACAGAGATATGTTATAGGCTGCTTTTCGGCGCTCTCTATCATATACTCCCAGAGGCCTGAGTTAATGGCCGCCTGTGTCGTAGATACAACAAAGTCGTATCCGTACTTGGAGAGGTTCGAAGCGGTGGGAAGCGTAATGGCTGATTGCTACAGTGGGTTAACGTGGTAAACCAGGAAGGCAATCTAGATAAGTCAGTAAGACGACAGGGTAAATCGTGGTCTTTAGAGTCTAAAGTTGTTTGATGGAAAGCCGGACTCATCTTTGTTAACGAGACCTCTGGATGGCTTTTTATTGATGACCTCGACTGATCTTGAATGATTGTGTCTTCGATATTCTAGGCTATCTTTGCGATCGGGATGTCAGACTGTAACGGTCAAGAATGCTTTCCATGATCTTTGTGTGGTCGGCGAAGTCAGAGTTGGCCTCGGGGTGAACGGCATCAGTGTGACACCAAATCAATGTCCGGGACTGCACATCGGCCGGTCTGGAAGATGCGCCTGCGGGTAGTTAACGCAACGTTGAATTTTGATGGCATGCTAGAGACAGACAGATATACCAAGACATAGATGTTTTCTTCGTCGCACATGATTACCTAGGCAGCTTACTGCGATCAACGCTACTGTTATGTTCGGTAGACCGTAGGACCGAGCAATCACGGGCTCAGAATCGGCCAGGGATACGGATCTGAATAGGCTACTACTCCGGGATCTAATAGTAGCGGCGTATCGTCCCGGGCGTGTCCATCCGGATGGTAGCAATGAGCTGCCAGAAACGATCCCATCATGGTTATAGCCTATCCTCTCGGTTATTTAATTGCTTGTGGCTACTTCAGACTTCACCACCTACCGTTTACTTACTTACTTACTTACCTACTCAGCAATCGCGTTGATTTTCGTTAATATATTGCGTTTTCGTTCAGTCTGATCAACAGATTTCCTATATATTAAAGCCTAGACTAGGAAGCGTACAGTTCGGCTTACCTCCTTGGCTAGGGCTTAGGTCTATATATCAGTCACTGGGGCCAATTCACTGCGTAGACTAATAAAGGTATTATCTGAGCGTTAAAGAGGCACCTGTGGACCTGCATTATGTTAGATCTATGCACATGTTATTTGAGATATTCGATGTCAACAACTACTTATAGTGGACGAGCAGTGACAAGACAACGAATCACATATGCTAAGAGGATGATGTAAGCCTGGATATCTAATTTGGATCTGTATCTCTTCTCTCATCTCTTCCTCTTCCTAGAACTATATATACGGGCCTAAGAGATCTTATGAACTGCTTGCCACCCGCTCCAAGCCTAAGTTACCCAAAGTTCTAAATATATCTTTTCGACTTTGCGTGCGAGTGAATATACGCAATTGTTGTTACAAAATTCTCGCAAGTAATGTTTTCCGAATCCCCCACCGCCGTTTAGTTTTCGCTGGAAAGCTCGTAGTACACAATACACACATACATCCCGGGAACGCCACTGAATGCACTTCGCTAATGACCATTTATAACAATAATCGCACAACCCATCGTCGATATGTACAACGCCTAATTCGCGCTATTAGTTACTTTATGAGAAGAAGTATTTGCTATCCTTAAGTTCGGACACGTCGAAATTGCCCTGAGAATGTATCGCGTTAGTTGTTGACTATCAGTGTCTCGAAAATAGTGGAACATCACATACCTTTGCCGGGATAGCCGGGAAAGTGAGGGGGAGCCAGATGCTGATATAGTCCACCTTGGCTTTAGCATTGGCGGCGTTCGACGATTTCATTTTCTTAAGCTTCGCTTCAAAGGCCGTTACGTTTAGCAGTCTTTTGACCATCTCTGGGTCTTCTCTCAACGAAAGTGCCACCTCTCCGGAGCTTGTCTCATCATTTTCCAGAGATTTCGACGAGGTGATGTTACCCAAAACGACTTCGTCCATTTCTTCATCAGACACCAGAGCTTCCGAAGAAGAAAGCTGATCGAATATACTCGCAGGAGTAACCATTTCCATACCCTTCTGTACTTCCTCGGGATCAGAGGAGGAAAGTAGCCTCTGTCGTTCTCTCTCTTGAAGGAGCTCTTCATGCATGCTTTGTCGTTTCCCGCTTCGGAAAGCAGCGATTTGCTTCTCGACATCCGTATTTCGGGCGACCTTGGCTAGATATAGCGAGCCTTTATATCTAGCTTCAAATTCAGATGCCAAACGACCAATGACATCCTCACCGTGAATTCTAATGAATGCATCACGCAGCACCCGATTCATCACATCGACATCGGCCGCGTGTGTCCAGAAAGAATCGTGTACAGCAGCAAATGAAAGACCCAGTTCATCACACTCCAAAGCGGACAGAAGCATGTGGCTCGCATCGAGTGAGTGAATGAAATTCGGGGGAAATGCTTGCAATTGCTTTCGTCGGTTGACTGGATCGGATCGCTCAGGAATCTGTAAGGTGAGGTCCTGCAGGCAGGTTGGTATAACGCGACTGCCACTCTTGCGGTACGGTTGTACAATGGGCATGCGTAGCGGTGTAGTCCAGACAATCGTAGACCTGAACTGATCAAGAAGCGCTTCCATGGCTACATTTGAACTCGGCTTCCCCTTCTTTGCACCGGAGCGTGATGTTTTAGACTTTTTGGGAGCTTTCGAGCCCTCACTGGCTATTCGGTCGAGTTGTTCTGGAGTCAGTGCACGACAAACTCGTCCAGCACACTCCCCAAGCCAGTACTGAATGTCGTGCGCTCCACGAAACATCGTAGATAGAGCCTTGAAGATCTTCGTGGCGATGTATGATGCGAGTACACCGGGGGGGACACCGCTTTCGGTTTCGATGTTTGGATAAGCAGCTTCAATTTGTTTCAAAACTTGAGCTTTTGCACCAATAAACGTAACACCGTAGACGTTCGTCATGACGGTCTGCTTCACGACTTTACGGGTGATCTTGCCATCGACTGCTTCGGCCAAAAAATTCCCAGCCGCCAAGTCTTCCGCGATTCCCACCTTGACGAGGTCTGCAACTGCCGAATACACATCGGCAGGTCGGTCGCCGGGCAGCAGGTTCACTTGTTGCGCTCCCCAGCGATCACCACCCAAGGCCGCATAGTGCTGTAATCCATTGCATGTACCGTCCTGGTGGATAGGAAGGTGGGACACATATTTTGTGGGATCTGGAGACTCGAGCGCCGCCTTCAGCTCAAAGCAAGCTGCTAAGCATTGCCATGGATCCTCAGCCTTGAGCCACCACCGTTGTCCCGTCAATGGATTTGTAGTTGAGTCATTTATATCCTTGATATGGTCCATAGCAAAAGCCTGCCGCTCTTCAAGACTAGCCTTATCGAAGCCGAAGACGTTTGCCAACTGAACCTTTAACCAACGAAGTCCACTTTCGCCAAGTTCTTTGCCGGCGGCAAACCGCAAGACACCTCGAACATGATCTGCGCCCATGTGATTTAAATACGCGGGAATGGGATAGGCGCGTCCTCTAAAATCCATGTTGTGGGGGAAATAGAATGTCTGGTCTCGGAAAGCCCTGGCAATATCGAGCTGGAAGTTCATGAAACATCGCTCTGAATGCAAGCCAGACTTTTCGTTCTCGGCCAATTTGACACGCTTCAGCCACTCTCTACGAGTCAAGGGGTCGTCTGACGCGTCCGGCTCTTCTGGGACAGGGATATTTGGGTGGAGAGGTGGAATGTTGGCTATTTCATCTCCGCTATTCCATGCCTCCAACATCACGTCAAAAACTGGCCTGTTAATCTGCCAAGCTGTCCGGCCCAACACATCCAGTCCCTTGGTCACCTGATCAAGGTCGCCTCTTTGCAGGGCGGCTTCGGTGTAGATCCTTTGATCTCTCTCGCCATTCTTGACGCGGACGAGCTGGGAAGGAAATTCAATGAAGCCGCCTCGATCGAATTTAGTCCAGGGTTGAGGCTCAACTAACATCGGTAAATGCCTCGCAAGGTAGTCGCCCCGAGGCTCTTGCTTCATCAGGCCTACCAAAACTTTGTTCGGCATAATCATGCCTATCTTCTTTCCTTTGCGGTTCACTGTGGTACGGGCTAAAGCGGGCTGCATCTGACTGACGAGTGTCTTGGTTTCAGGATGCTCGCGAACGACTTTGATCTTTGCGGAGTCGAGCAAGGCGGATAAGAGCTGGGCTCCAACTTTCGCCTTGATGAGAGTTGGCCATGATGTATTGTCATATGTAGGCGCCTTAACTATGTTCGACTCCTGCTGGGTGATGGGCTTTTCGCTAGATGGTTGGGGGTTACTCTTTGTAGCCTCTCCGGGGGGGTTGGTTCGCTCAAGACGTGCTTTGCGAAACTTCACCTTGCGTTCTGTCGCCTGTCTCTGCCGTATCTGAAACCTGACATCCTCTTCTATGATTTTAGCGAGATTTGTCAGGAGAGTAGCTAACGGTACGCCTTTATCGGCGCCATTTTGCGCAAGGGCATTGAGAACACCCATAATGGTTACTGCGGCAAGTCTCGTCGGGGTAGACTGTCTCATGAAAGGAGCATGAAGGCAGCGTTCTAGGTCCTCGCCAGTCTTCTTCTCCCTTGTTTCTGACTCATCAAATAGGGCGAATTCCTTTCGTAATTTATCTTCAAGTGTACGCTGCCAGTCATATAGCTGAGAGTTTAGTGCACCGCTGGACAAGGCGCTATTTCGGCCTATCTTCGCCAAGGCCTGGTTTTCTTCTCTCCAACGCTGAATAGCAGCCTCCACACAATCTTGCTCTAATCGTGACTGAATTTCGCGGCGTTCTTCGATTGTGAGTTTGCTCATGTCCCGCCCTTCAATTTGATTGAAAAACGACAGTACACCGCGCAATGTTTCCAACCCTAAACCCTTTTGGGGCACGGCAAGAACTTCTGGAATGGGTGTGCTGTTACCCTTTGACTCCTCTAATGATGCTTGGGCAGATGGGGCTACTTCAACTTGATTGTCCGTCATATCAGAATCCAATTCGTCCATGGCGAGATCTGATGTTGGTTGATGTATTCTGGTAACGGTACCGAAGTCTTGTTGGTTGAGAATCCCGGCGTCCAACACCGACCACATGGCCTCCTCAGGCAACATGTCCAAGTATCGATTCACAAGTCGAATAAGGCGGGGACCCTGAGCAGACAAGAGCGATACCTTCAGCATACAAGCAATCGTCTCGGGAGTGTAAGGAATGCCCTTTCCTCGAATCTGGACCTCGAACCACTGATGAAGCGACTGGGCCCATTGGGATTCGGGCTGGTCGAGGGCGCGAGCGATGCCGGCACGTAGGTACTGGTTGTGAAGGGCTATTAGGTCGGCGTAGGGTACGCCTTCCATGGCCCCAAAGCGCTCGAGGACAAGGGCGGCTCGTTCTAGCTTATTGACGTCCAAACAGGCATCGAAGACGGACATCATTTCGTCGGTACCACCGGGAATCCCTTGCGGCGACAGCCGTGCGCGTGGTAAGACATCGTCATTGATTTTGAGCTGCAATGTCGTGGCAGGGTCAAAGGCTCGAAGATGGTAAAGCGGAAGAGTCGAGGGCGGCTGGACGTGACGATTAGAGGGGATATGGTGGGAGTAAAGATGATCAGTGAAATCGTCCTGACGCATCGAGTCGTCAACAGCCGTGGCCAATGGCCGCTGTGCGACGGAGCCGAAGGAGATGGGCGTGGTCTGCCGCCTCCATGGTGCAAACTTGGGTCGCGTTACCAAGGGTCTTCGGCCGGCTGCAGACGTGTCGTCTGAGCGCAGGGAGGCGGTTCTCGAGGGCAAGTGTGGTCGGCGGAAGGTGTTGATGCGCGGCAGGGAGATGCTCCTCGGCGCGGGACGATTGCGTAGAAGCATGGTGAGGGTGTGTGAAAGCTCACGCGAGTCTGGTCAGAGCGAGAGGGACAAGGAGTGCAGAGTCTCTGCAGACCAGACGCTGCTGAGAGTGAAGGGATTTTATTATAACATCTAATGGGAGAACAAATTGGGAATAATTATTATGGTATACAAGACGACAGGACGACGACAAGGATAGGAACACAGAGGCGAAAGGTCGAATAGTCGACGTGAAGGCTTGGGTAGAGAAGAGGTGATAGAAGATTGATTGATGATAGCTGATAGCACGTCGATAATGGGAGGCGAGCTTGGAGGGTCCCAATACCAAATTTTTTGCCATTGCGAAAAGGAGCTATACCTATTTGGCATAGCCAGGGGAATGTCGAGCTTCGTGATAGGTTTGGAGCGGGCAGTGGCCCCACTCTCCGCACTTCCAGTCCAATGGTAGGTTAGGAGCCGTCTCCACAAAGTCCCTATTTCGCGGATCGCGGGTTGCATTGTACTTGTCAGGTAGGTTTTATCGGATTTAAGTATTACCTAATCACAAGACCTCGCAGTACATAACAACATGAACATCGAACTCATCATATAATACTAAAAGGAATCATATTAAGGACGTATGCAACTTAAATATAATTAGGCAAGTTCCAGTAAGGCATGCGATCTCCTTTTGTTGAAAATCAGTAGTTGGTAGTTGTTATTGTAATGATTTTCGCGTTTTAGCATTCGGTGTGTGTGCAACCAGAGCGACTTCCTGATAGTGAGCCATCAATTTATATGTAATAAAGTTGGAATGCCAATGCACTTATAAAACATTTTATTTTATAATTCTATTTCTCCTTTGGAATCATACATCTATTATTAATACAAGAGCCGAACTTGAATGCGCACTTCATAGGGGAGAACGTGAACTTGAAGTCGAGCGCAAGCGCAAAGACGCCCAAAGCCAACTCGGGCGAGCAGGGTGGTAACATGATAGCAAAGCCAATCATGGGCAATCTAGATTTACTTAGAGGCCTTTTGCTCGATACGCCTTGGTGAAGACCTATTACCTTCGAAAGCTATACTGCGCTTGGCAACATTGATAACATACAAGTATGCTATGTTATTCGAGGCCTTGGATTTCCTTTGTTGTCTAAGTTCCTAAGCTCCTGCAGCTATCCACTGAGTCGTGGTGGTAAACATGCTGTAGAAGTAAGACATGTCGAGATCGGTTTCGGCCACCTACTTCGGGTAAGGAAATTATCTACAATAACGTTTCGTAACAATTGTATCTCGGCCCATGCAGTACTTTTCTATCTGTGGCGTTAATGTCGCGACACGTGTGACGCTTTTCGGCCTCTGACAGTTAGTTAAGTTAAGCACGTTCCTAAGCTGAAAAATGTCTCACTGAACATTAACTATAGTCAATAGGTTCCAAGATCATGTCGAGCCTACTGAATTGACTAGGTACGCTGTTTCGCATTTCAGCACTGACGAGTAATGGCCAACCGATCGAGATACCTATGCCGCCGGCTAATTTTACCACTTATTCTGACACAAAGTAAGAGCTGTTGGCTTTTCCTAACCCTTCCGTTTTCTTATTGCGGGAATGCGTTAATTATTACGTACAAGGGTATCAGTTCTAGAACCGGCAAGAATGGAAAATAAAACCCTTTATCTTGACTGCCCACGCTTGTTCAGCATATGTCAGCGCTTAGGACAATGCCTACAAGGGTTTGAAAGAATAAACATTCGTGAAAGCTACGCTAGGTTTTCATTAAGCCAATTTGTAGAGAAATAGTTGCCTATCCATTTGAATCATTCTAATGATAATAATCAACGAATCTGCTGTTGGCTAACGGCTCAGAGAACTTATAGATATCTCATAGTGCCACACGGACCCAAGGGACTGGAACTATGTCCGAGACCTTGGGATTGCGACTTACATATCATGTATATAATTATATAACCGGGAGGCTCTGCCTCCCGTCTACCCGTATATTGTTTGATCCTCCCGAAACAGCTATACAAGAGCGAGAGGGAAAGAAGAAGCGAGGTTCGTAGTGAGCCTATTCAGACATATCAACTATAGGCCTCCCACCAAACTGAATAGGGGGATTAGACCTTCATCGCCCCCCTTGAAGCCCTATAAAACTATATGCAATACGAAGACTCTTTCAAGCCCTTGTTGCAGGATATACCGGCACTTAGAACTGTGATACCAAGGTCGAGGAAACCGGACAGGTGCCGGTAGCAAGGCTCTTCTTAATTAGAATGGCAGCCTTTTCCGCAAGTGCGTACACTGCAGCACTCGGATGGCCGCTCATCAGATGCGGTATGACCGAAGCATCGACAACACGGACATTCGCTGTTCCGTAGACCTTGAGTGTTGGATCAACGACACCGCCTAACTCTCGGGGCAGCATGGCGCATGTTCCAATACCGTGATATGCTGAACCACCTATGTAGTACTATTAGCAGGACGGTCGTCAAATAGGCAGTTTATGACTAGTTTTCCACGTACAATTTCCAGGTAGGAAGGCTGCCCATTCGGCATCCGTCGCATTCTCTGGTAGTGTCGTATTTCCGGGGACTAGAATAGCACTCGCGAAATCACTCAGCGGTTTAGTGGACCATATTTTCCGTGCTAGACGACCGGCGCCAATCGCTGTTTGCATATCGAAATCAATGGATAAGAAGTTGGCGTCTATAGCTGGATTGTTTACTGCTCCGGGGGAGTCGAGGTGGACGCTGCCCCAGGAAAACGGCAACGTAGGCGAGAAGACGATGCCGACTACACTGGCCACTGAGAAGAATTCGAACTCCGTCACGCTGGCGTTTTTATTGAATATCACGTCATGTTGGACGCGGAATCTTGTCTCCAGTGCCTCGGGAGACACATCTCCATTAAGCCTCTGTGACACGGCTTCGGACCAGGACGCGAGGTTTGCACTAGTAGTGGCGGAGATGGAGCCAGTGTCAGCTCCAAATATATCTTGGGCGGTAGCAAAGGCCGCAAAAGGAATGTGCCCAGTGATGTTGGTCGATGCTAGAAATAAGAGCGTCCAGAGGGGTTGGTCCTGAAAGCCTTCGCCAACTCCCGGGAGTGAAAGCTTTGTCTGGATGCCATTGCGAGCTAAAACCCTGGAATTTACGTCAGTATATCTTACGTGTCTGCAGGTCTTTGCGCGTACCTAGAATTCCCGATCCCTGATGACTCTAGGATGAGCGGTGATACGAGTGTTCCTGTGGAGAGGATCACCTCCCTTTCCGCGGTGATAGATAACAAATTATCCTGGTCATCGGTGTACTCGAAACCGGTGGCAACGAGCTTACTGCTAGCACTAGCGCTATCGTTAAAATTGATTCGTTTCACGGTGCCCTTGATGACCCGAAGATTCGGTCTGCCGTCGATCGGTTCATAGTAAGCACGAGCAGAGCTTTCTCGAACATTCGCGTCTCGATCTAGGGTCTGTGGATAGGCCCCATATCCGCGGGTCTCTCCGCTATTCAGGTCTTGATTAAGGGCGAAGCCTAGACTTTTGCAAGTATATCGGGCTGAGTCGTAGAAGGAACCGTTTTCCACCTGGTAAGGATATCCGGTCTTGAGGTGGCCGCGTTCTCCATGATAATGCGGAACATAGGTCATTCCCACGTCGCGTTGAGCACTGGATGGGATGGTGAAATTCTCCGAGCGGATGAAGTATGGCAATAACGTATCCCAATTCCATCCGGGGCTGCCAAGCGTTTCCCAGGCATTGAAGTTAGCTTGGTCTCCCCTGATATAGTACATTCCTAGACAGGACCAGTTAGTCATCAAATAAGCCATCAAACTCAGTGGCACATATTATACCGTTAATGACAGTGGTGCCACCGATCGCTTTTCCCGCATGAAAGGAGAGGGCCCTGTCGCCTAGCTGAGGTTGGACGGTTGAGTTGTAATTCCAATCTAGCAAGGGGCTGTAGCTGACGCCCGCCAAATCTACGTCCAGGACAGTGGGATCATCGCGCACGTCGTCGCCCGGTTCGATAACCGCGACGGTGATGCTAGGGTCTTCAGACAGGCGGTTGGCAATGACAAGGCCTGCTGTACCTCCGCCGGCCACAACATAGTCAAAGGCCAGAGGCTGGCAGGCTGTGCGTAGGGCCAATGTAGCCAAGAGCCAACACAACGTCTTCATAGCTTGGATAGATAAACGGTATCGTTTCGGTGGTATGGCAGGGGTTCTTAGAGAGGTACAAAAGGCAGCCCAGCTCAGCTGGGCTAGCAGAATATATACTACGATTTGTCTATATTATCTATTTGTTGCGACAGGCATCCTGGCAAACGTGTTACTGATTGAGAGCAGTGATAGTTGAGCGGCCCAAATTGCCTGCAGTCTGGGTAAGTAGGTACTGTACAATACCCCGCTAACCGAAGGAATACCTACATACGCCTTGGGGGATGATGCGAGCGGCGCCCCGCGGCCTGCCAGTCCCTGTCCTAGTTACCCCTGAATGACCGGCAGGTAAGCTGCAGACGACAGTAAAAACCAAGGGTGGTTTTCCTGTTCGCACTGCAAATGGCCTTCCGTAGTTGGTCCAACATTGGTGTAATCAATACCTGTTGAAATAAGGGATGATGGTACACTCCACTCCCCTGTATATATGTACACCTACTTCCCCGGAGCCGAAGGCTCCCTTCTTTTTCTTCTTTTAATTATCCTAAATATAACTGCTTGCTTATATACCTATATATATTTTTACTTTTTTTAACAGGTTATAAGCTTAGAATAGTTTACTTATATTATTTTTAACTAAAACGCTATTTAATATACTTATATTAACTTTTTAATAAACTATTTTTTTATTTATTTTAATACTTTAAAAAACTATTACTTTAACTTTTAAATGCTTAAAAAAGCTATTTTTTAAGTATTTTATATGCTTAATATATAAATAAAAAAATAAACAAAAAGCTATATTTTTAAAAAATACCCTTAGAAAATACCCTCGGAAAATACTATTAAAAAACGTTTAACCAAGATATTAAACAAGACTTTAAATAAATAAAATAACTAGTTAAAATATTAAACAAAGTTTTTTTAAATAAATAAAAATTAAAAACGTTAATTAAAAATTCTAGTTAATAATATTTATTTAAAACATTAAAAATATAACCAGCTATTTATTTTTAGTTTTAGCTATAAATTTTTAATACTAGCTACGAACGCTAAGCTTAATTAAAAAAAGTTTTTTTTTTATTATTTTATTTTTTAAATACTTAACTTTTTAACTTTAAAGATTTTTTTTTTTTCCTACTTTAAAGTTGTTTTAAAAAAACATTAATATATTTTTAAATATAAAATAATATTTTTTTAAAGCAAGGC
This sequence comes from Xylaria longipes, assembly GCA_025201785.1. Classification (NCBI taxonomy): domain Eukaryota; kingdom Fungi; phylum Ascomycota; class Sordariomycetes; order Xylariales; family Xylariaceae; genus Xylaria; species Xylaria longipes. The sequence goes on from MU619700.1 coordinate 442,448, forward strand.
TTTTTTTTTAACTCTTGTTTATTAAATTTTTTAATAAAAATAACTTTTTTTATTTTATAGCCGAGTTAAATTTTTTAGTATTTATTTTATTTATATAAAATACTATTAATAGTAATTATTTTCTTTTTTATATAAAACTATTATATAATTTATTATTAAATTTATAATTTATATTTTTTTTTTTAATATTATTAAACAATTTAAATTTATTTAGCTTTAAAATTATTATTTTTTAAAAAAACTTTTTTATTTTTTTTTTATTAATAATAATATTTTAATTACTATTAGCCGAACTATTTATTTAAATACTATATACTTTAAATTAACCAGTTAATTAATTAAAAACTATAAGTTTTATTTTTAACTTAAATATTACGGCTTTTATTATTAAGCTTTATTTAAAAATCTTTTAGCAAAAAAAACAAAATAAATATAAAAATAAAAACAATAAGCTTAAGGATTATTATTAAAATAAAGTTTTTAAAAAACTATATTAAGTTTATAAAGAAAATATTTAATTATTTATTAATATAAAAATACAGAAAATTTTTACTTAAAAAACTTTAAACCTAACGTTTAGCTTAATATAAAAATAAAAATAAAAATAACTATAATAACAAAATAAAAGCTTAAAAAAAAAAAAAAAATAAAGCTTATATAGTAATTAAAAGCTGTTTAAAGTTTAATATTTATATTATAGTATAATATACCGCGATTATTTTATTTAATACTATTAAGCTTATTTAAAACAAGCTTATAACTTTTAAGCTTAAAAAAAATATTATTTTTTAATTTTTAATTTTTAAATAAAATAATATTATATTAAACTTTTATAAAAAAAACGTAATTAAATTAGCTATAAAGCTTTATATAATTTAAAATAAGCTAATAAAATTAAATAAAATATACTAAATTAACAAGCTTATTTTTATTAACAAGTTTTTAACTTTATTTAAATTTTTTTATAATATTTTTTTTATTATTTTTTATTAATAATATAATATTATCCTTAAACAAAATTAAAACAACGTTATTATTAAAGCAGCAATAACTTTTAACAAAGTTATAATAATTATTTAACGTAAATAATAAAGTTAAAAGCTAAAAAAAAACAATATAAACTTATTATTTACTTTTTATAATAGTTATAAATATTTATACTATAGTAATAACTATTTTAAACTTAAATATTATAAAAAATTTTTATATTAAGCATTTAAAAGCTAGGTTAAAAAATAAAAAATAAAAATAACAAAAAAACAGAAATATATAAAAACTAAAATTTAAAACAATATATTTAAAAATTAACTTAATATATTATTTATAGTTATAAAGGTTATAAATAATAAAAAGTTCAACTTTAGCTTTATTAATTTTAACCTTATTATAAATAATATTTTTTTTATACCGCCTAAGCTAAGCTTTTTTATAGTAATATTTAGGGCTAAATTAACCCTTAAGCTAATTTTTAAAGCTATTATATTATTAACTTTTAATTTATTAAAAGTTTTTTAAAATATTTTTAAAAAGTTTTAACTAGTAAATACTTTAAAAAACCTTAGTTTAATTAACTTTATAATAAAATAAACTAAAATAAAATAACAAGATATAAAATTCAGAAAATAGGTCATATATATTGCTAGTAGAACTGGCAATATATATAGACTACTAACTATATATAGCAGCTATTACTAAATAGCTACCTCGTAGAGCAGGGTAAGCACTAATAATAATAGCTTATTAAAATAAACCCTTTAAAAATCCCTATTAAAATACCGGGCATATAAAAAGCTTTGCTAACCTTAGCAAAAAAAAAACTAATATATAAATAAACTAATTTAATAAATATATTTAAATATTAATAATTATTTTCTTTGTTATTATATTCTTTACGTCCTTTTTTTTTGTTCTTTTTATATTGTTTATTATAAATTCAAAAAACTTTTTAATATTTATTTTTTTAGCTTTTTTTTTTTTTACTTCTTTTACTATAGCTTTAAAAGCTTTTTTAAAAAAACCCGTATTTAGCTTTTAAAACTAAGCGCTTTATTTAACTAATATTATTTCCCTTAACTTCTTAGGTTACGCAAGCACTTTAAACTTTATAAACTTTACAAGTACTATAAGCTATATAAATAATATAATTAGGTTAGGAACAAATATAAAAACTAAAGCCGGGTTTTTACAAGGTCTCTTTTAACGCTAAAAAACGTTAACAACTATAAGTTCTTTTTACGCTTTTTATTATTTATTAATAATTATAAATTCTTTTTACTATTTTTATTGTTTATTAATAACTGTAAGTTCTTGCTACTATTTTTATCGCTTAGTTTTAATTTTTTTTAATAAAATTTTAAAACAAAAACTATATTTTACCTAGTATTTAATAATTAAATCCTATAAATATTAAAAGTTATACTTAGATTATTAATAATTATATTAATAACTTTATTTTTTTTATTTAATAAAATAATTAAACCTATTTTTTTTATAATTAAAATAATACTATAAAATTATTTTAACTTTATAAATATCTTTTTTAATATTATTTTCTAAGTTTAAGTATTAATTAGCTTTAACTAAACCAAGCAGTAGTATAAATCGGCGAAAAAAATCCTTGTTGTTTTTTACCGGTTGTAATTAAACAATAAAAACAATTAAATAAATTTAATAATATAAAAAAAAGTCTAGTTCGTAAGCAAAATCTTTAATTCTTCGTTTAACCGTTTATAAGCTGGTATATTGCTATAAGTACTTTTTATACAGCTTATTAAGTAAGTAATATTTATTATAAAAATATAAAAAAACTTTATTTCCGGGTAAAAATTTTAAAACTTAATATTTATTATTAAATTACTTTTTAAATTACGCTACTACAAAGTTTATAGCTAACTTAACATCCTGTTATAAATATTCCTTTAAAACTTATATTTTTTTAAAAATACAATTATTTATTTAACTTAAAAATATATTAAAAAAACCAAATAATTTAAATCTAAATAGCTATTTATATAAAGTAAATTATATAGCTTATAATTATATAGTATTAAAGTTTTATTATAAAAAAAAAACTAAATTAACCTAGTTAAATTTAAAGTTATAATAATTATAAAAACAGATTATAATTTTAACTATTTAATTTTTTTGTTCGGATAAGCTATTTTTTTAAAAATAATATATAGTAGTTATTAATAGTTTAATATTTAAAGCTTTTTATATACTTTTTTAAAAATTTAATATAAATTTATAATTATAATTTAAAATTATACTTTTAAAAATACCCTAGTTATTTAATAAAAATTATTTAATAAATATAGTAGCCTAGTCCTCGGCTATATAACGTTTATTATTAAAAATTAATAATATATGCTTAAATATATAATATAATACTATTATTATATAATTATAAGTGTTATAATATATTTAACCTTTTAGCTGTTAAAAAGTTCTAAGTAACTTTATACGGAGCAAGGCAAGTATAAAATTAATAACAATTATTTATATTAACAGGGTATTTTTAAAGCAGATTAAGCGAAAACTATTTACTAGCTTTAATTAATCGGTTATATTAACGTTATATCCTAGGCAACAGCTAGCGTATTTTTTAACTAACTAAAATTTATAATAAATAAAATAAAGTTTAAAATCTTTTATTATATGCTCTGGCCTAGCGTAATATTTTTTATTATATATTATATATATTATTTGTTTAATTATTTTATATAGTATATAAAATTGTTTAACTCCTGTATATATATTATAAATTAATTTATCCGCGATATAAAAAAAGTAGCCGGGCTTAAAAAAAATAATAACGTTTTTATAACTTTAAATATATAGCTTGTTAATATAAAGCTTGTTAAAAATTTTACTATATTAATAATCTACTTTATAAGCTAACTAAAAATTACGCTTTTAGTTATTATTTATAATTATTTTAACTATATACTTAACCATGTTCTATACTAAATCTAGCATAACTAGTTTATTAAATTGTTTAAATTTACTGGATTTGTTGCTAGCGTTTTATACTATAATAAACTTATTAAATATATTAAAAATATAGTTTAAACAGCTTAGCAAATAATAAACCTAATAACTATATTAAAATAAATAAATAAATAAATTTATTAAACAAATATTAGCGCGGTTAGTAGTAAATATATTTAAAAATATTTAATTTAAAATATTTTTTATAAATAAATAATTTATAAAAACAATTATACTATACTTATTAAAATATACTATAATATAAAGCTTTTTTGTAGCTTATACTAAATACGCGACCTTTAACTTAAAAAATCTATACTTAGTTTTAGCTTACGAAAAATAATAATTTAAATATATTATAAGCTTAATTTAATATATAAAAATTAAATTGTTTATATATTTAAAACTTTTTTTTATATAAAATAATATAACTTTAAAACTTTACTTATAAAAACCGTTTATTTATAAGTATAAAATATAATTAAAATTATAATAGTATAAAATTATTTTTAAATAAATAACGTTTTATACTACATAAAAAAAAGCTAATTTAGCTAGCGTTAGTTTATAGTTTATTGTTTAAATATAATGTTTATAATAACCCGGGTTACCGTTAATAATTTTACTTTCCTTTTAACCTTTAATAAACAGTATAATCTTTTACTACTATAACAGTTCTGCTAGCTAAGCATAATAAAGTATAAAAATATATAAAAAACCGCTAGCGCTAAAGTATTATTTAAAAGCCTATAAATTTTTAAAAAAACTAACTGCTAAAATACTTATATACAATCCTTAATATTAAACAAACCTAATATATTAATATAAAATTTAAAAAGTTTTATAAACAAATATTTAATAAAAAACTTTTTTAATAATATAATAATATTCTTTATTTAAAACAGCCCGAAAATAATATATAAATATTATATATATTTTTTAAATATATTAAAAAAAATAATAATATTATTAATAAAGTATTAATAATATTAAAAATATAAGCAGAACAACTTATTTATATATTATTAAATATAATTTAAAAAATTATAATAGCTTATAAGCGTAATATTTAATTTTTTTATTTTTTATAGATTAATTATTATAAACCGGTTTTTATAATTAAAATAAACCTTAAACTAATAAAAAAACCTAATAACGTTTATATAAATAACGTACTATTTACTATAAAAACTACTAATTATTTTATTTTATAATAAAAAAAAATAATTATTAAGAATTATAACTTTATTAAACTAATAAAAGTTTATAACTACTCGGCTTTTATTAACTCCGTATATTTTCCGTTATATAATAAAAATAAAATACACAAAAAATATTATTTTATTTATTTATTTTATACAGCTTATATTATAAAGTTTATTATAGGTATTATTAAATATTTATATATTTTATTAGTTAAAAAAATACGTTTTTATATTAAGCTTAGTTTCCTGCTAGTTATTAACAAAAAAAATCTTAAGTTATTAGTTTTTAAATATATTAATTTTGCTTTTATTAATTTAAATATTATAAGCTTTAATTATTTCGGTAAACTTAGCTGCTTTGCTCGTTTTTTTAATATAAATATAAATACTATTTTTTATTATATTTTTAAGGGCGTTAGCCGGTTTTTTAATACTAAATATAATATAACTATTTAAGATTTTAAGCTTTAATAGCTTAATTAAAAGCATAATATACAGCTTATTAAAAAATAAAATATTAATAATTATATTAAATACCGCGTTAATAAAAAAAATACTTGCTAAATATACGCTAGTAGTTAAAGGCGTAAATATATATACTTTTATAAGGGTTATTAGGGTTAAGTTTATTAATTTATTTATATATACTAGCAACTTATTATTAAACACCGTGCTAGTTATAGTTATTATAATTATAAACAATATATTAAACTTAGTATTAATAGTAATTATTAAATTTATAGTAGTTAAAAAACTTAATTTTATTACGTTAGTTATAAAAGCGGCAAATATAACAGTAATAATTATAAAAGTCTTTATAGCTAACTTTTAAAAGTTTATATAGCTCCTATTATTATTATTTTTTTAAATTTAACCTAGTTTAATACCTTTATAAATTTTAACTAGTATTTTTATTATATTTATAATTAATACAACTTTTAATATTTTTGTATTTATTACTATATATATAATAGCTTTATAAATCGCTATAAAACAAAAACTATAGTTAATTAATAAAAGTTTATAGTTAATTTATATATAAACTTTTTCTTTGTTTTTAATTATAATATTATATATATTTACTACTTTACGTACATACTTACGGCTATAAACTAATACTTTAAATATAATTATAAAATCGCTAAGTTTATAAAAAATAATCATACTATTAAAATAGTTAATAACCGCTTTATATAAATATAAAAAATTATTTTTAATAAATATACCCGGCTATAATTTTTTATTTATAACCTACTTTTTTTTTTTATATTCAATAATTTTAAATTTATTTTATTTATTTACACTTCGCGTATAAAACTTAAACTTAACTTATTTATTAAAAATAATATAAATATTTTTAACTATTATAATAATACTTTTTTTATTTTTTATTAAATATTTAAATATATTTAAATAGTTCTAATTAATAATTATTTTTTTTATACTAAGATTAGCGTAAACTTTTATATTAAGCTTAATTAATACTATTTAAGCTTTAAATTAAAAATATATATAGCTTAAACGTAGCGTTTTATTATATTTATTAATACTTAAAGCTTTTTTAATAAAAACTTCTTTATTAAAAACTTTATCAGCTAAAACAAGTTTTTTTTTTTCAGCTAAATTAAAAATAAAAATTAACTTATTTTTATAAACTTTTTTTTTTTTAGTATTAAAATATTAATTTAAATACTAAAAAAGCTTGTTTTAAAAAAACAACACAGATTTATAATATTTATATATATATCAAGCAAGGTTAATAAACAATATTATAGTTATTTTTTTTAATCGGATTAAAAGTTTATATTTTTTTATATACAGCTTAAAAATACCGGCTAACTTATATTATTTATAATATTTATAATAAATAAACAATAAATTAAAAATATAATAAAATACACCGCTATAATAACCTTAATTATTTTTATACTAAAATTTATTACTTTTATTTATATTATTAATAAAGTATATTTTATTTCGGCCGTTATCACAACAATTATCCTTTTAATATTAATTATAATCTTTATTACAACTTTTATTACAGCTTTTGTTTTTATTATAGTTATAATTTTAATTTTAATTACGCTTATAACTTTTATTATAACTTTAGTTTTAACTTTAATTTTGCTTATAACTTTTTTTTTTATTATAACTTTAATTTTTATTTTAATTATTATAATATTTATTTTTATTATAATATAAATAGTTATTATTACGCTAATAATTACTATTTTAATAATATTTATTATTTAACTTCCGGTATTTTTTACTGTTTTAACACCTTTAATTAAAACGTTATTAAGAAAAAAAATTATTTTAATAAAACAATAATTTAAAAAAACAAAAAGCGTTTTAATCGGACTTTTCACTTTTTAAAAAATCCTATATAAACTTAACGTTTAAATATTTTTATTTTATTTTACACTTTAAGCTATATTATACTTTTTTAACTTTTTATATATAATTATATAATATTTTTTTATTTTTTAAAGCTTGGATTTAGTTTAAAATTTTGTTATTTTATTAATTATAAATATTCTTTATAACGCCTGCTTAATTAAAATTATTACACGCTAAAATACTATTAGCACAAACATATTATAGCTTTTATTAAATATACTATAAAATCACGTTATAGTTCGTAGCTATATTATATAAAATAAGTTTATTTTATAGGAATTTTTTTATTATATATTTTAAACAAGTTTTAAATTAGTTTTTAAGCTTAAAAAAAACTTTATTAAAACTAGTTTTACGCTAAATATAACAATTATTAAAGTTAACCTTTTTATTTTATTAAAATAAAACAAAACCTATTAAAAAATAATTAAATAATCCTATAATTTAACTAATATTTAACGCTTACGTTCTTTTATACTTAAACAATATATTAATTTAAAATATAAATATATATATATTAATATAAATAATATTTTTACTATTAATAATAACTTTTTTATTTTTAAAATTATTTTATTTAAGGTTTAAAATATTAATATTATTATATTTAATTTTATAAATACTATTTTTTATAAATATAAAAACAATATTAAACGTAGCTCCTTAGTTTTATTTACTATAGTAATATTTGTTAAAATTATCGTCGGGGTTATTATTAAAGTTATCTTTAAGGAGATTTTCGCTAAATATACTAAAATTCCCGCTTTTAGCTAAAAATACAGCAAAATTTTACGTTTTTTTTTTTTTAAACTATAAAAGAAATATATTATCCGATTTATTTCGTATATTCTTATCTGTACTATTTCGGGTTCTAGTACTTTAAAAAACGCTCTAGTTAAAAATAGTAAGTAAAAAAACATCTTCAGAAATCTAATATCTATATCTTTAAAATTATATCAAACCGCTCAGCTTTTAGCCTAAATTTTTAACTAGTTCTACAACGCTTTTAATATTTTTAATATTTTTACATAATAACTTTACGCTTAATTTAATAGCTTACTACTACTTTAAAATAAAATTAATAGTTTTAAAATTAAAACCTAATATTACTAGTTAAAATAATTCCGCGCTTATTATTTTAAATACTAAACAAATTATTCGCCTAAGCTAAAAAACATCTTTATTAAATAATAATTTTAAAATAATATTAGATAAAAATCTTAAAAAATATAAGATTCTGTTTTTAAATAATATACTTAATAATATATAAAAATATAAATAATAAAATAAACTATGTAAAAATAAATAAATAAAAAAAAAAATATAAATACTTTTTACTCAAGTTCGGACTTTTTAATTAAAAGCATATATACTTCTAACAAATTAATAAACATGCTTACTAACGTTTTTTCTTTTATAATTAACAGCAAAAAAATCTACAACATTTATAAAATTAATAATAACTTTAATTATTAAGCACGCTCCGATTTAACTTCTATAACTAAATAACCACTAAAATATAAAAATACTTTACCAAGCTTATTTTAACGTTACACGTCAGCTTACTTCAAAGCTTCGCAAAAAATATAAAAATAAAAATACAAAAAAATCAGCAGCGCTAAAAATCAGCTATATAATACTTACTTTAATAAATTTAGTTAATAGTTTATAGCGTTAGCTAAATACAAACAAACCTACAGCTTATATATAAAATATACACACAAACTAACAAACTACTGCTATAAAAAAAATATCTCCGTAACCTTATAAGATTAAAAAAATAATAACTTAGTATTATTTTTGCAATAAAACAGTAGTAAAAGTACCATTTTAATAAAATAAACTAGGGTAAAATAATAAAATATAAAATTTAAAAAATAAATCATATATATTACTAGTAGAACTAATAATATATATAAACTATTAACTATATATAACAGCTATTGTTAAATGGCTACCCCGCGGAGCAAAATAAGCACTAGCAATAGTAGCCTATTAGGATGAACCCCTTAGGGGTCCTTATTACTTTAATAATTTTTTTAATATAAAGCTAGCTAATAAGTTAAAATTAATATATATATTAAACTCGGGCTATAATTAATATTTTTTTTATAATTAAAAAAGATTTTTTAATATAAAAAAATATATTAAATTAAATACTATAAAAATAAAAGGGAAAATAGTAGTACTTAAAAAAATTAATAACTATACTTTTATTTTTATAATTAACAGCTAAAAAAAGTAAATAATATTCTATAATATTATATACTATTTTAAAACTAAAGTTAATTTTATTTTAATTTTTTAACTATTAAAAAAAAAAACCGAATTTTTTTTTTACTAAAATAAAGCTTTTAATATAAAAAAAAAAAACTATTTTTTTATTACTTAAATAACTAGCAGCTTATATTTAGTTAATATTTTTAATAATAATATTAATATTATAGCTTTTAATATAAGCTTTTATGTTTATTTTTTTTTTAATTTTAATATATAAATTTAGCATAAATAATTTAGTTATTTAAATAATTAAAAATTAAAAAATTTAATAAATTATTTTATTAAGATTTTATTTATTTAAAAATATTATTTTTATAAAATATATATTAAAAAATAAATAAAAAAAACCCCGTATAAAAAAAAGCTATAAAAAAAAATATAAAAGCTAGAATTTTTATATATAAACTTTACTAATATATTAACCTAAAAAAACAAAGTTTTAAAGTACAATAAATTAACTTAATAGGCTATTATTTATAATAATTTTACTAAAATAACTTAAACGTTTTTTATAAAATTTATATTTAACTTTTTTAAAATATTTTAAACTTTTTTTAATTAAAAAAAAAAACCTAAACAATAATATTATATTATTATTTTAAATTAAAAGTTAATATTTATTAGTAATATTTTTAAAACATTATATAAAAACCGGAAAATTATTTTATTTTTTTCTGTTATAAATTAATATTAATAAAATAATATTATTAAACAAACTATAAATATTTTAAAAAATATAATTTAACAGCTATTTATTATAACAAGTATAAGTAAAATTAATATTAAATATTAGCTAGTAATAATATATATAGCTGTTTATTTAAAAAACTTATATTTAATCTTTAAGTTAAAAAACAGGATATTATATAAAATATAGTATAAAGTACTATTAAACCTAGCGCATTTTTAAACAGTAGGAGCTAATAAATACTATTTTTTTAAAAAAAAAGCTTTAATTTTTAATAAAAAAATAAAACCTTATATAATATTAAAATATTAAAACAAAAGTACTATTAATTATACTATATTTTTAAATTTTAAAAAAATAATCTACGCTAATAATATTATTTTTAAAAAAAAATATATATATATTATTATTAAAAAATAATTATTAACTTTTAATACTATATATTTAAATTTTATTTTTAAACCTATAATTACTAGTATTAAAAATAAAAACATTACTTTTTATAGCTTTATTTTATAAAAAGTTTAAAAAAAAGTTAGGTTTTAGGATATTTTTAATTTAAAGGGGATATTTATTATTAAATTACTAAAGTTAAAAAAAAAAATTTTTATTTGTTTTAAATAGTAAAGTAATTTTAATAAAAATAATTTAATTTTATTTTAGCTTTTTTAAAAAAAAAAAAATCCTAAAAGTATTAAATTTAAAACTAAAAATTTAATATTTACTTTTAAAAATTCTAAAGCTAAAAACGAACCGCTTATAAAAGATTATATTATAGTAGTATTTTTTTTAATAGTTTAAAAAAGCTATTTTAACTTATATTTTAAAATAAAAAAAAAAAAATATTTTTTACTATTATTATTAATAAACCTAATATATAAAACTATAATAACTTTTAATAAAGCTAACTTTTTTTAAATAATAGTTTTTTTTATAAGCGTTGTTTATACGCTTTTAATAACTAAAGTAGTAAAGTTTAAATCTTTTTAATAAGCGCGAAATAACTTTTATTAGCTTAGCTAGTATAAAAAAATAAACAGTAAATATAAATTATTAGTTAATAATAAAACTTAAATAATTTATAAATTATTAATAAAATAAAAAACTTTTTTAAAAAAATAAGTTTTTAAATTAAAGCGCGGACTAAACAGATTTATTATTTATTATAAAGCTTAATAAATAATATAAAGCTTTAAATAAATAAAAAGGTTAAATTATAATAAAACTTTTATATTAATAGTTAAGCTTATAAGTTATAAAGCTATTTTTATTATTATTATAGTTTTAAATTTTAAGTTTAAATAAATAAACGTAAAAATAACGTTTTTTTATAAAAAAATAAATAAAAAAATATATATTAAATAACTTTTTAAATTTAATAATAAAACAAATTAAGTTTATAAACTTAATAAAACTTTATATAGCTTAAAGTAAATATTTAAAATTTAATATAAAACTTTTTTTATTTTTTTAAAAAAGCTAAGTTTTATACTTTTAAATATTAATATCGGGGTATTTATTAAGGGGTATATTTATATTATAATATATATAAATAATTTTTTTATCGCAGCTTTTTTTATAAAAAAAATTAATAAAATAAAAACTACGCTATATAATAAGTTTAATATAACAGATTTTAAGCTTTGCTTTTATTATTTAAATATAACTATTAAAAAAGATTATTTTAATCAGGTAATTTATTTAAAATAAAATGTTTATATTAAAAAAATATTCCGCGATTTTAATTTTTAAAAAGCTAAGCTTAAAAATACTTTTATAAAAACCAAGCTTTTTAACCCGCTAATAATAAACTATATTCCTATAGCAAAAAATAAAACTTAATATATAAATATTATAAAATTATTAATATATATTATATTAAAAACACAGCTTAATATTATTTACGCTGTTATTTTTTATAGCTGTTTTATAGTAAAGCTAAATAAAGCTTATAAGTTAGCTATAAAATATATTTTTAAGTATTTAAAAAATATAATAAATATAAAACTAGTTTATTATAAAAAGTTTAAAAAACTAATAAGTTATATTAATATTAACTATATTAAAAATTAAAAAATTTATAAGTTAATTTTAAAATATATTTTTAATATAAACAGCAGTACTTTAAGCTAAAGCTTAAAATAATAAGCTATTATATTATTATTATTATATAAAGCGGAATATATTAAATAAACGCAAGCTATTAAAAAAGCAATATAGCTAAAGCTTTTATTTAAAGAGCTAAACGTTATATAAAGGATTAAAACAACTATTATTTACAGCAATAATTAAAAAGCTATAGTATTAGCTAATAATTTATTATATTATATTAATATTAAATATATAACTATTTAACTAAAATTTATTTATAAATAATAAACCGTTAAAAATATTAAACTATAGTATATTTTTATTAATTAATAAGTAATAAATAAACTAATTAAAGTATTATTAAAGGATAAATTTTTTATTTTTTATACTATTTTAAGCTTAAAATAAGTAAGGGTTTAAAAAAAAATAACGTTAGCTTAATTATATAACTATACTACGTAAGGAATTTTTTTATTAAAACCTATAATAATTTAACGTTTTTTTTTTTAAATAATAATATAATATATTATTTTTAAATATATAAAAACTTATATATTTTTATTTTATAACTTTTATTTATTTTATTTTTATAATAATAAAAGTTTTAACTATTAATATTAAATAATATAATAATATTAATAAATTTAATTAACTTATTTAACGAACTTTTATTAAATTTTAAAAGCTCGGGGGAAAAACTAGCTATTTATTTAAGCTAGTTTTATAACTTATTATTATTTTTAAATATTTTATATATTTATTTAAAGGTTATTTTATTTAGCTGTTTAAATAATAAAAAAAACTAAAAAATTAACAACATAATGTTTAATATATTTACTCGGGATATTTTTAATATATTTTATAACTTTAAAAAAAACAGCAAAAAAACTTAGATAAGCTTATTTTATATATTTATTAAATAATTAATAAATAACTTATAAAAAGAAGTTAAATAATATATATATGCTATAATTATAATAATTAATTCTGCCGGGAATAAAATTATAATATTTTAAAACTATAACCTTATTAAAAGTATAACGTTAGAATTATATATTAAAAATATGTTTTAAAAAAAATAAAAAACTTTTTTTAATTTTTTATTAAAAAAGGTTTAAAAACTAATAGTATAGTATAATATTAACTACTTTTATAGTAGTTAAAACCTATATTTAACTTATATTATACTATAAATTTATTAATAAGTTAAAATAAATAATTAACTTTATTTTAAACCTAATAATTTTTAGTTAAATAATTATATTTGTTTAGCTAAATAATTAATATATTTATTATTTAACTTATATTTATTTTTAATTTTTTTTTTATAAAGGTTTTTTATAAGTTTAGCCGGTATTTAAAAATTTTAAATAAAATATAAAAAAAAAATTAAAAAATTTTTATAATAGTTTTTAAAATTAAAAAATATTTTAAGTTTTTATAAAAAGATTTAATATTAAAAGTAAAAAAAAAAAAATTTAATATATAATTTTTGTTTTTTAGTATTAAAATTAAGCTAAAAAAGTACTAATAAAAAATATTAAAGCTTAAAATTTTTTAAAATAAAATGTTTAAAAAATAAAAGCCCTGTTAATAATTAGTATTTATTATTAGGTAAAACTTATAAAAAAATCTATATAAAAAAAACCTTTAAAAATATTATATATTAAGCTGTTAAACAAGGGCTTAAAGTAAATAGAAGTATTAAAATAAGGGATAATAGTATACTTTACTCCTTTATATATATATATATTTACTTCCCCGGAGCCGAAGGCTCCCTTTTTCTTCTTTTTTTAATTATCTTAAATATAACTGCTTACCTACACACCTGTATGTGTCTCCACTCTTTTTGACAATACCCTCGGTCGCTTGATAGGAGGGGTTAGAATAAACGGTTACTTGGATGCAGCTGGTCCGTGCTACTGTAGGCGTGAATATACGGCACAATATGGGCTGGAATCGTGTAGGAAGCTAAATTCTAATATCTTCCCGTTGGTCAAATTAAGCGAGGTTACTGCCGAGATATCAAAGCTTGTTCAGACCAGAAACCACCAGCTAGCTACAACAGCCATAACGCTCACGATACCGAAAGCAGCAGTTTTCGACGTAGCAATCAGAACCCCTCTCCTTCTTCCTTCGACGTTCTCCGCGTGCGCTTTCCGATCATTCGAGATTGGGAAGGGTACGTCTGGGACATCCTTACCAAGAAACTCACAAAGTGGTTCCCAACCGGACCCCATCTTGTACTCTAGAAGTCTCTCAGGTGGCACATTGTCTCGTAACTCTTGGAAGAACCTGTCATATGTTTCTTGGCCATGTGCCTCAATCTCTGCCTTTGTTCTGGCGTTGAAGAATCCGAAAACGAGCTTCCTCATCGCGTGGCCGGCTCGAAAGCCCACAAGGTGCCAGGCAAGAAAGATCTGATACTCGAACAAAGGCGTGAACAGATTATCTAAAATCTCGGACTTGAAGCTTGGCCACCACGAGTCATAGTCTCGCTGGACAATCACGACTTTGGCATCCGGATACGCCCGGAACATCTCAAGAGTGAATGGCGCCGAAGTGTCGCAGACTGCATCATACTCATTGCCCCATAGTTCGTCCCAATCGTCACGAGTGAACGGCGGCCTCGGGCGCGCGTTTGGCACCGACGACCAAGTCGCTTCTGCGGCTTTCTCCAGCCCAACCCAATTCACACGCGAAGGCTCATCGAGGGCATGGAAGGTTTTGAAGCCGAGAATCCGGTACGCCTTAGCCATGGACCGGGTGCCCATGCGGAAGAGGCCAGCATGGAGAACCTTCAAGCCATCGCTGGATTCTGTGTCGGGTGTTGTCATTTCTGCTTGTAGATTGATCACAGACTCCTCGAGATACGCTAAATAATGATAGTGGAACTGGTGGACTCGCGATTTGGAGAAAGAGGATGTGGCTGGGAGCAGATGACTAATAACAGTTGGGGATGGAGATTCAAAGACGCCTGAAACTGTCACAGCTCCGACCGTGAGTAGACAAGTGACTGCAGAACAAATGTGAGACGCGCATGCGTTAAATACCTAAAAGAGTAGCACTGATGTTGGGCCGGCACCCCACTCACTCTTACCAACAAGAATACATTATTCAGTTTGTACTGTGTCGCACAGTTTGAACCAGGCCAATCCATATCGTTCAGCTCAAACCCGCATTCGCTGAAACCAATACAAAGCACCAAGAAGCCTGACACATCCGAAGCCGGATGTCGGAGCCTAAAAGTTACAAGACTAAGTTAGATTATTAGTAAAATAAGCTGTGTATAAATAGAACCAAAATCCTACCTTATATACAAAACGGGAAACGTGTTACAGCCTACCCGGATACAGGAGCACCAGAATACCTGCTCTGTCTTGATGTCAAATATTAACTGCATTCAAACCACGTAGTGCTGTTAGAAACAGCATCTATTTAACGGCGTACACTTATCCCTTGAGCATTGGCCAAATACTACTGCCCTTTCAAATTAGGGAACATCTAAACTGCTGCTAGAACTATCCTCAGTCCACAATATAATCTCAAAAACCTAGAAGTACAAGATACGATGCGGAATTCTCTTGCTAGTAATCTAGCGTTGGAAAGACCGACGTGCATAATCAATGGGCTCGTTCGTAGAACTGGTTTCATGAAGTTCAATGTAGCTGGCTTGGACGATATGGTCCGCACTGCTGCTAGATTGCTTGTTGAAACTGCTCTGCGCGGACTGGGAACCAGTCGAGACCTGGGTTGAGAATAAGGACCGGATCTTGGAATATATGGTCAAGGTAGATAACTGATTGATCCAGAAAGATCGAATGGCGGGCACACAGCCTACAATGATTGCAATGCTGGCCTCGACGAACCTGGAGAGACGTTAGGCTATTATATTTTGGCAATAGGGCATGGTATACTGACGACAAGATGATCGAATCTGTACCAAAGCTGGAGTTCGGGTTTCCCAGAGCAGTTTCCACCTTGAAGTATAATGCGACACTGCTAGCTGCGATAGCACTATTTCGGCGTTAAAATAACGTACGACACTCCCAAAATACTTCGAGCTTCTGGCGACGATGATGGTGATAAGAACTCACAAGATTCCGGCCGTAAAGACGGCAAATAAGCCAATCTTCTTGCCCGTTGACAAGTGTAGGTTTAAAACAATTGGAAGTGGAATGGCAAAGACAATAACGTCTAATACAAGAGACGCGATTCCCTGAATTAAACCATTCTTGGCCGAGGAGTCTGTGCAGGCGAGGAGTCCGGCCACATCATGAACTTTGCCAGCCGAACATTCCACGGATACGTATAATAGTGAACCTAGGAAAATGGCAAAGCCCACACCGAGTGTGGTCCAAATCGTAACCCGAAGCCACTTCCTGATGCCAAAGAGTCGTGCGAAGAGAACAAGCACAGGAACTTTGGCGAAGTATATTGCAAAACCACCGATGATCGCTTCCGCTATCAGAAACTGTTATTTACCATTAACACCGCTCCATAAGTACTCATGATTTTTGACGGGGGTGGGGTGAAATACTTGTGAGAAGTCATAAACAGAAATACTCAAGTCCGAAAGATGGGTAATATTCACTATGTAGTTATATCTTAGCATCAGGACGGGGCCAAGTACGCCGTTGCCACTCACTAACAAGCTTGATGTACAGCCCGAAATTAACGGCCTGAAGAGCCCAGGCAAGCACAGCCAAGTCTGCGGTAGGCAGGATTAATATGATGATCCCGCGAGGCGAATCTGGAGAAGCATCAACATGACTCACAATCATCGGCAAAGAGTTGCTTTGAATACCCAAAGCTGTTGACAAGACGTATAATGACGAAAATGCCTGTCACACCGAAAACCGTTATGCCAGCAGCCAAGAACCCTGCGGCCGTTATTTGCCCGCCTGGTAAAGTGAAGGACATGGTGCTCAGGCTGGATGTAATGGTTAAGATGGATGTTTTCCTTGAATTTACGAGTTCGCACTGGGCCACTAAAGGATACCAAGCAAGGATATATATTTTAATTTCAAGTAATCAGTAACGAAAGGCAGGGGAACAATGACGGCTACAAAATCTCGACAACTAGAGTCACATTGATTGAAATGGAATGAAATGGCCTGGGTGACTCTGCTTGACCCCTGGAGCCCTGGATAAGGAGGTAGGTTAACCAACGCTCATCCCAGGGGAGCTTCCTGATCGAAGGCAACGCGATAGGATCCTAAAATCCCGTGAAGATAGGTAAAACCTAAGAGTAAGCGAAGGTGGCTGAGTGCTAGATGTGCCTATTTCCTGGCCCATTGAAATCAGTTATCTTTCATACATGTAAAAGCTGGCCCCTTATTGGCTATTCCTACCTAAGTGCCACTTCAGCTTCAGTAGCATGCAGACTGGCCTATAACCTGACGGTGAGTGTTTGATGGACGGGGCTATTCGGGACGGATTAGGAACGCGGCGGATCTCGGATATGCAGTGACTCGTGGAACAGAAGGCTGCTCTTGTGCAGGTGTTGTGACAATGGTCTGACCAACGCGAGTATGGAAATCCTTCCACATCATGTTGTCTTCCACTTCGGGAAGCCCCAAATAACAAATCAAGCAACCGTCGGTACACGGGATGTTGCGTGACATCCAACTGCGAGATGGATACGAGGCGCGTATTGGACCGCCTAGAGGTTGTAAGACCGAGTTGGCTAAGGTGCTGTAACTCTGCGCTGTAAAGATCATTCCACGGCCCGCTCTGGGATCCTACAAATTCAAGGTGAAGCCACCGTTCCATTGCAGTGGCGTATTGCGTAAAATCTTCAATTCTGGTATGCCCGGCCTAGGTAGGCTGACATGCATCAACTACTAGCCAATGTAGCTATCTCTGCACTGCCAAACTGCACTTTTCTGGTTGTTGGGGGGAAGACCTACATGCAAGGACGTGGCGGGCATGCGTGCAACTGTTGATTTGTAAAGCTTATATATCATGAATGTTTTATAGGGTAGCATTGTATTGGGCCTAAGGCGTGGGAAAAAGAGGGTTGTCGAAGAGACGGCGGTAATTGACATGTATCCACCGTGAGGGGTAATCATCTAAGCACTGTCTGTTGTACCTTCCTACAGATGCAATAGAGGCAGTAGGTTCAGACACCCAGCCTCAAGTGCTACTTAGGTAACGGTTAGGTAAGTAACTTACAGTAGTTGACTTGGTGCTGGGGACAGGCAATAGGTAATCTACCAAAAATATATACCTAGGTACATGGTAGGTATTGCCCTTGGTGGCTGCCCAGGTGTTTACACAAGCCACACACAGATCACTTGGTAGAGCCACACATTAGTCACACACTAGCTACATACAGGAGCCATTTGGATCTGTCATGATAAGTCAAGTTTCCCTTTGTTTTTACTCTAATTGTACTTTCTTACGTAAAAAACGAGGGGACAAAGTCTATCTTATCCTAGTATCTTTGGAATAACATAGTCATCCGTAAACTTCCATAGTGCACTAGAGTCCTGCGTATGCCAGGCTGCCCCATTATAAAAAGTATTCCGCCGCCCCTGCAATGCGAATAGCTTCTTGTAGAAGCCTTCCGCGATCGCATCGTTTGAAACCATTAGGTTGAAAGGGGAATGGCTAGAGAACTTCAGCCAGTTAGGCTCCGTTACCGGCAATCCGTTCCGGCTCTGATATCGTCGTACGGTGGCTATGATGTCGTCTTGAACTTGCTCGTCCGGGAGCACTGTCGGGCTCCCGTAGTATATCTGAGCTATCCCTCCCCCGCTTGTGATCGGAGTTGCCGAATAGATGCCGGGTAATGCCGGCACATTGTACTGTCGACCTGGTCCAGTCGCAATAAGGGCTTCGTCCAGGCCTGTGTTATTCAGAACGCCGGTGTAGTATCCGTTGGCGTAGAATTGCTTGAATAGGGATATTTCCTCTAATGAGAGATCGTATCCGTCCAGATTCTTTAACACTGGTGGGATGGTCGATAGTATGCTCTTTGCAATGATCAATTTACGACCACTACTCGTCTGGACGGCGACGCGCACCTCTTCAGGGCAAGACCGGTCCATTCCTAAAACAGTAGAGTTAAATAGCACATCGGAGCCCAGGTACTCGGCAGCCTTTTGGTACAGTTCCGTTGTGGAATGATGCTCCGTGGTGAGGAACCCCTGCTCTAGGCTGGCGACTTCGTCAGAGTTGAGGTACTTGAATATGTACAGCATGCTGAGATCCAGTATCGGCACGGCTCCCTGGTTAGCAACAAACACTCGGGGGACCAGGTCATCTAACTGGTACTTCTTGACGAAATCTCCAAACGAGAGCAGAAGATTGCGTGCAACAGGGTAGGTCATGTTGAAACTGTCCTGTAGGGCCGGATATCTGTTTAAATGGTCCAAATAACCACTCAAGACAGCGCTGACTGCTTCCTGACTCGGTGGGTTATAGTTGGCCACTTCGCCAGTGGAGAAGTCGACAAACTTGCTTGTCGCTGCGCTCTCTATAGGGACTAGGGAGAGGTTGAACCGAGCGAAGTAGTCGGTGACCGTGTCTGAGTGGGCGAACACGACGGTCCCGATATCAACAGGTGTTCCCGTCGACGGTTCCACCCAGGCTTCGGCGTGACCACCTAGCGTAGGTTTCTTCTCGACCACAACAACAGTCTTGTTGTAGTCTTTCAGCCGAATTGCACTGTAGGTGCCAGAAGAGCCTCCGCCGATAACAATGACATCTCGCTCAATGATATCATCTGGGTCATATAATGCACGGTATGTCGAGGCAAGCAAAGCGCCACAGCAGAGCGCAGGCCTAATAGAAATGACGATAGAGTATAAAATAATAGAGATCATGTCTACTACCATTGTGGCGGTAGGTTTCTAGAGCCTTGATGGAGCAGAAATACAACAACGAGAGACATCTAGAGCTAAACGTTTTGGCCTCTAAATTAGCGATATGGTAAAGGCCGTCTATAACATCATGCCCTCGTTTTAGACGGAAAGAAGAATAACAGGAGTAAAATGATACCTAAGCCTACACTGCCACCTTTGAGGCGGGGGCCTATTTACACAGGCCAGCCACTGGCATAGGGAATTCGCAGTGAGAACATTATGGTGCTGTAGCCAGGTTGATGTTGTCGGGTAATTACTACAGTAGAATGAATGCCAAACCGATAGGGGAAATGTTGAAATTTAGTGGGTCCTGTCCGGTTTGGGGGGAAAGTACCTTTGTCTGGTGACACAGCCCAAAAGTGCAAATCAAAATGAAGCAGGGTTACTTGGCTGGCTTCATGCAGTCTCGGTAAGTACTATCTATTGCCTGATGAGCTTCCTTCATGACAGCTGAAATAGACGTAGATTTCAAAGGACAGAGACATGTAGTACATGCACACCAAGCTCATGATTCATGAACGCCAAACCTGAACGCCTAGGCTCTGTTAGCCGCCACCGTGCCGCTGCATTGCAGCCCTCTCATGCAAGGAACTTTAGTACTCACCATATCTCTGTAGCATCATCCTTTGGTACGCCTTCGTTATACGCCGTATCGCGCACAAAACATTTCAATTCATATGTTACATCATCCTTTGGTGTAACGCTTTCATCCTGCACCTTTTGCAGAATTTCTAAGGTCGGCTCAATAGGTATTACTCGTCCATATTCTACCAAATCAAGCATACAAGCTTTGTGGCGGCCGCCCTGGCCCCCGGTTAATCCCTGGTTTTTGTATAGCATTAACCTTTGAGATCACGGAAGTGTACATTGTAATAGCTACGTCTCTTTCGGTAGTGTACTACACGACCCGAACCACTGAACTAGACCAATCTATAGCTCAGCCGAGATCACGCATTGACTGAGACCACTTTGAAGGGAAGTTCGAGGCATCTGAATTAGGAGATTAGAAGTTAAACATGTTGAATACGCTTCCAAGCCCTTGAACGCAAGCCGTTGCTACAACAATGAGCTGGTCATGATCCTCGGCAACACATCTAGCAGGAGACATTTTCTTGAAAGCATTCATAGCTTGGGCATATTTGCGCAAGAGTTATAATATGGCAACGTCTAGGAGAGAAACTCAGGCTGGGTGTAAGTACATGAAAGACGGCCGACTATTTCCGCTATAGATCCCTATTTCGTCTTCACTCTAATTCGATGGCCCGTCTTCTTCGCACATTCACCCGAAGATCATTAAAGAGGGGCACATTCAGCCAGATGAGTGGAGTCATCTTAGGTCGCGTCTTCATCGGCTCGATATCGTAGTTCAGCACCATGGTAGCAATGAATATCTTGATCTCGTTGAGCGCGAAGAAGCGCCCCGGGCACGCATGCAAGCCGAAGCCGAAGCCGAGAAATGCCTCGTCGATGGTCGCGCCGCTTTTTTGTTTGGTCTGCTGGGAGCCATCTGCGGGGGCTGCTTTGCTCTCCTCCGCGCCAAACGAGTCCAGAATATTGCGAACAGCGCTGGCTTCTGCAAACCGGAACGGCTTGAAGGTCTTGGCGTCGGGATAGACTGAGTCATCGTAGTGTATCGCCTCCACTGGAATCATGACCTTCGAACCGTAGGGTATGTTCATTACTGACTTATCCTGCTCCACTGTGATTCCGTGTGACTGAATGACCTAATCCAGCCGTTTCCGTTAGAATATTTTTGTCTCTTACATACCAAATATGAGATTGAGTAGACAGGAATAGATAGTCCTTACCGTTCGCGGTAGTCCAACGCTATTAAAAGGAGTCAACCTCATTGACTCACGAATTGTCGAGTCCACGAGCTTCAACTTAGTAACAGCCTGCCGGGTCCATTTACCCCCGGCGTCCTTTAACACCAGAGCACTCTCTTCTCTCAATATCGGGATAACAGACGGGTCGGCACAAGCCAGGTCGAGGATCACGTTCTGTGCGGTATAGCTGGTAGAATGCAGGGAAATATCGTTCATAAACACGAGTCGATGAAGCACTCTTTCAGGTTTTAGCTGTTTCGGATCGCCCGTAGCATAACATTCATCAATGATCCATTGAAGGCCATCTTTCTGTCAATGTTGTGTTAAAGTTGTGACCCCTCATAAGATAGAGTGGTAGACAGGCTATACTCACTGGAGGAGACCATGTGTACGTTGGATCTTCTTTCAACCGGGCAGTATTACAGAGCCTCTCCTTCACAAGTGGCAAACACAACTTTGACACTCTTCGAAGCTGATAATAACATGTCCACCCCACGGCCGGAGCGGTGAGATATCTGAACGGCCATGGGGTTGAG
Source organism: Xylaria longipes (assembly GCA_025201785.1). Lineage (NCBI taxonomy): Eukaryota > Fungi > Ascomycota > Sordariomycetes > Xylariales > Xylariaceae > Xylaria > Xylaria longipes. The sequence continues at coordinate 465,335 of MU619700.1, forward strand.
TTTATCAGTATAGCACCGAGAAACAAACAGATTGAATGATCTTGCACTCGCTGGATGAAATCCATGTTGCGGCCTATGCCGTCACGCAGAGTGGTTATTATCTGCCTCACAGCTTTATAGTTTAAGGGTGATAGAGGAACATACACAATTCTGGTCCACAGAAAGCGCTATTAGCGGCGCCCCCGATGATTCTCATAGCAGACGTCCATATGTCGACGCTCTTCCAATATTCAGCCGACAAGCCCCATTCGCGCCTAAAACCTTCTTCAAGTTCTACGGCGATAGCGGGGGTAAGGATGTCAAGGTTACGCGTGAGCTGGTTCCGGATCAAGTTCATCTGAAAGTCATTTTCTGATACCTCGTCGTCCCAGATTGTCCATTTCGTCTGGATGGTATCATTTGCTGTTGAGTGTACGTCTAGTATGGAATCCGGAAGACCGTAGACTTTCCTGATCTGCTTGGGTGGAACGACCAAGGACATGCCACGATCAATGGATGGGAGAGCAAAAAAAGAATTTGATCGTGAATACTTAAAAGAGTGTTATAATGATATTTCTTGCCAGACATGAACTATGACGGACTACTTACCCTCGAGTAGCCATCGAAAACCCAATTTCTTGTTTGTGTGATAGACCGTACCGCGGCCCTTGTCCATGGAATAAGTTCCTTACGTATCCCAACGACGGGCTGATCTTTGAAGAACGAGTTTTTGAGCGGCAGTGGTTCTCGACTCATAAACATGAATATGATCAATATTACAAAGACGAGGCCAAGGGCCAGCTCATTGGAGATTTGCACATGCTCCATGATCTACTGATCAGTTTGAAAGACTTAGTACAGATCCTCTTGCGTCTTTGAAGGGGAATATTGAGATTAGAAGGTGGGCTGAAGCCTGTAGGCTATCTATACAAGATGTTGAAATGAGGCTTCACGAACCTCTTAAAATTTGATTGAGTCTATGATTGGCAGTGTGCGCACGTGTGAAGCGGGATAAGACACTAGGGTAAGTGGTGGAATCACCACTACCTATCCGGCGTTTAGGTTGGTGAAGAAAACGATACCACGTCAACCGACATTAAAGAGTCTCTTCCTATGCATAAAACTACAGTAATATTCGCTGACAGTGCTAAGGCGATATATTCCACTTAGCGCCATGCAGTAGACTAGCCGCCAATCGATGCGATCCCATAGGAAATGATGCCACCAACGGAGGGGGGCGATAAGGATCGGCGAAGCTGACCAGCGAGGCTTTCAGGCAGCATTGAGCATACCCTGTACCTGAAAATCGGTTCACCAGACAATGTCACGTCGTATGTAGTCACACCATATGCAGCCTACCTGGAGTGCCTACTTATAGCGAGCCGACTGTGACGGTAGCATTGTTGTGTAGGACTGGATCCTTGCTCTGCGCCCGTTTCCGTATTCATAACCAACACTAGTTATTTCAGAAAAGATGCTTCACTAACATCAGGAACTCGTGGGAAAAGTCGGTAAGGATGTTGTCAAAAAGTGGCTGCTTACCACGGAGCTATTAGAGCCGAGGAAGCGAGGCCAGTATGACGAATCATATGCATGATCGATGAATCCTTTCCGACACTTTAAGGTGGTAGAAGGAGGTGCTATGTGATGATTTCGCGGAGAACTATCGTTTGTAGATATTCGCTATCGGTCCAATCGCTTGTAGAACCGCCAACATCTACGTGATGTCGACAAGTGCTTAGAGGGAGGCGGGGATGGCAGAGAAAAATCCTTGGTATTGGGTACTTCCTACTCAATGTATTAAAATGTACTTGTACTTGCACCCCCGACAATTAGTACCACTTCGGGAAGTGAGGCCGTGAGCCACAAGGAATCGCGTGTTAGTTAATATGTTTATAGGTGATGTCATTTTAGAATCTAAGTTGACTAAATAGGAGAACCATGGTCATGACCGGAGTTTGCGATTGAATTTCTGATCGTAACACCTGCTTTCCGTCTGTTCTTGAATTGTTTGAGTTACACGATTTACACACCTCATATCGATACAACATGGCAGCTCTGCAGATTTCAACGGCCATGAACGATACGAACATGAGTCTACAACCTCAATCTCAGCCTCCGGATCAAAAAAAGCTGGGAGCAGCTCTATTTACTACGCTATGTGTAATATTGTTGACTACTTGGAAATGGAGTAGAAGCAGATGGGTGGGTTGGCTTTCTCACTACCATCGATATTGAACCGTAGCTCACTTGCAAATCAATCTTTGTCACAGGTATCTCGCTCAGTCTCCCACATTCTAGCTATTGTGTCAAAGCGATTTCGTGCTTGGATATACCTCTTCAATGGCCCGGGTCTCATCCAACAGGGTTTTAACGATGTAAGGAAATCAACTTATCAGTTGCGAACTTGCTTGACTATTAGCTAACTGTAGTATGTTAACTAGTCGAACGGTGCACCATATGAAATCCTCGCTCCAGATGTTCGTTACGTTTTTGTGAGCTCGAAAGAGCAAGTGAGGGAACTTGACCAGGCTCCGGACACTACCTTGTCTCTCCAAGCAGCGTCTAAACAGGTAAGGCAAATTGCATGTAGTACGGTCCGTACTCATCATTCTGGAAATATTGTACTAAGGATTTATAGATGTTGCAACCTGTTTATACGATGCACGGCTTCAATTGGTTTGATCGTCGAGGTACTGAAGGAGTTGGGTTTGTACGCGCCCTTCGGACGCTCTTGACAAACAATCTACCGCATATTGTACCCGATCTCGGCATAAGAATTAGGTCAACATTCGCTGAAGCTCATGAAAAGCACGCGTTGGTAGACGGTGAATCACACACATACATCCCTTTGGCAGACTGATGAGCTCTAACTTCTTCTAGGGGTTCGGCACTCGCCGGTATATCCTACAATTGTAAAGCTGGTTGTGATGTCAAATGCTCTGTCATTTTTCGGTAAAGAACTGGGTGAGTACCTAATGACATCCTCACTGCCTCAGAAGCTGTCATTTCAATATAATTCTATTGTGTTTTTGTTATTCAAAGATCCGGGCTAACTGACGTATGTCAAGGCTCAAACGAGGAATTCCTGATATCAGCTCTCGATTACGTTGAGGAAACCTTAATGTGCGCCGAGATCGTGAAGCTTTTACCCAAGTCACTCGCATCGTGAGTTTTTTTAATGAATAATAATCCTGATAATCATAGCTAATAGGGAAACCACCCCAAGACTTTTAGGAGGGCTAATAGCTCGCCGCCTCACATGCCAAAAAGCCATTTATGATGCCTTGATTCCAATAGCCATGGAACGTTGCGAAGAAAGAGAGCGAGCAAAACTTGGCCATCCTGTTCCAAAACATGTAACTATACCTACTCCGTCTCAACAATGCGGCGTTGTTACTAACAAGCTCCAAGGCAGATTGCATACAGTGGATTATGGAAACGGCACCCCGTCAGAAACCCTGGACTCCTAAGCGGATAGTTCACGAGCTCATAGCTATTTGGTTTGGGTCTGTTCATGCGTTATCAACCGTAAGTCTCTGCTCCAAAAATTACCCGTTAGTTAATCCGTAGTTCTCATCTCGGTAGACAATCACCTTTGCCATACAGGACCTATGTCTCCACCCCGAGTACGCCAAGCCCTTACGGGACGAAGCTGAGCGTATGTATGCCGAGTTCGAGAAGACGGCGCAAGGCCTTCCGCTGCTTGATAGCTTCATGAAAGAATCCGCTCGCCTGACCCCGGTAGAGTCTAGTAAGTTGGTAATCTACTGATTGGTAATACGAGAGGGCCGTGTAACTAAAATTGCACTTCACAGTGAGTATGCGAAGGGCGGCCACGCAGCCGTTCACTTTCGCGGACGGTACCAAGCTTGCTGTCGGCGACTGGGCATGTACTCCTGTCCGTGCCATCATGCAGAGCGCGGAATACTATCCGAACCCCCTAGGGTTTAACGGGTTCAGGTTCGCAAGGCCCGACGATTTGACTTCTACGCTGGAGCCAGGGACAAAATTCGATTTCATACAACCCGAACCCTCTAAGCTTGTGGACGTCAGTCAAGCGTGGCACGTTTGGGGTATGGGCCGCATGGCCTGTCCCGGTCGATACTACGCAGCTGCGGTTATGAAGGTGATCATGAGCCAAATCATTATGAATTATGACTGTCATCTTGTTAATCCAAGTGCCAGCCGTTGGTTCACGTGGAGGTCAACGATGCTGCCGAAGAAGGACACTATCGTGGTTTTCACAGAAATAAAACGCTGATAGGAGCGTAGCGGTAAATTGCGTGATCAATTATCACTTTGGCGGATAGCTAGATAGTGCATAGGTTCTAATACATTACAGCTATTGTATAAACAATGCCGCATTTCGCTTCGGCTATATGGCCGTGTCCAAAGCTTGGCTATAACCACACCTAGGTACTTAGGTATACCTTGTAATAATCAGGTGACCTGGCTTCTGAAGATCCGGATCAAGTGGTTGTATCTCCCAACTAAAACAGGGAATCCTACGAATAGCCCATCATAGTTTTTAATTCGGTCCTTTTTTGATTCTTTTCCAAATCACTGGTTCTGTCGTCTACGGAAGCTCTGGGTCGGGCGAATAGAGCCATGCGGCGCGTGCCACCATGCGGTGCAACCCTGATTTAAGCTTAAACCCTATCTACCTAAGTAGGTAGGTAGAATGTTGCATCCAAGCCAAAGAGGAAAGAAACACCACACTAAAAATCGCACACTGTGTAGATAAGTAGCATGCAAGCCACACACCCGTAGACATGCACTCCCCCAACGTCTTACATCGCTACGCCTCTGCCCTGCAGAAACTGCTGTCACATTTCAGGTGAATATGGCGTAGATAGGAACCCCTCCAAACCCCGTAGGATTGTAAATAGGTGGGTAGACGGCTCCTTCACTTATGATATGTAATATTATTTAACGCATATCACGATCTTCTATGCTGCTCATCTCCTCCCCCCTTTCGTAGATAGGGTAGCATTTTTGGCTTGATTTATATATCGTTTGTCCTATTAGGTTTGTGACTACTGCCATAGCCTCCGATATTCCAATTCGGATCTCTCAGGCCTTTTGGTCTCTTCGTATTGGTCTAGATTCTGACCTGATCTGGACTTTACAGATTGGCCTGGTTCATGTCGTGTGATATATGCATATTACCTGCGTTCTGTGCCTGGGGAGTAGGAGCTACCTAATGTGACCCTCGTACGACTCTTCCTTAGGCGCCTGAGGTCTGAGAAATTGTCAATTGACAATTTGACCCGAACAAAGAATCCGATCTTCGCCTTGTCTATTTTCAACCCTCCCGGCCAGCATTCGAAGCGGCCGGGGTTGAAAAACTGCAACCCTTTCCCATTTCCCACCAGTGCCCTTAACGTCCCTACCCGTTCTCTAGTACCTTAGTATATTCCTCACACTACCTATTCAAAGATGACTGAAACTAGCGGCGATTCGCTTGAGGCCCCTCCACCTGTTCCGTCAGTTGACCCTGCCGCGCCAGTCCCTCCCTCGAAAACGCCGCGATCACCTCAATTCTGGGGGGTCTTCGCGTCCCTCTGTATTCTCTCTTTCGTGTGCGCTCTGGACGCAGTTATCATCACCACCGCTCTTCCTACTATCACGGCAGCGATCGGAGGTGCCACACAATATGTCTGGATTGCCAATTCTTTCGTTGTCGCGTCAGCTGTACTCCAGCCGCTTCTCGGCCAAATTGCCGATGTCTTCGGACGAAAGTTACCCTTCCTCGCCTCGACCGTGTTCTTCCTGGTTGGTAGTGCCATAGCTGGTGCCTCTAAAAACCCAGCAACACTGATAGGCGGAAGGACCGTCCAAGGCGTCGGCGCGGGAGGGCTGTATATCTTACTCGACATCGTCTGTTGCGACTTGACGACATTAAGAGAACGTGGCAAGTTCATTGGCCTTATGAGCTCATTTGCCGGGCTGGCAGCGGCCTTGGGGCCAGCTTTGGGAGGTGTCATTGCCGAAGCTGAGTAAGTTGTCATCTACCCCCTACGTGCTGGGTTCGCTAGTCGGTCAACAGCGGACACTTGCACCGTCGGATCCATGATTGGAGTGAAAAATGAAAATACAGTATCTAACATGCTTCCTAGTTGGCGCTGGATATTCTACCTCAACATCCCCATCTGCGGTGTCGCTCTTGTCTTTATCTTGGGTTCCATGAAGATGAGAACAGGATCAACAAGCTTGCATCTCACCAATAAGCCCAAGTTACTGCGCTTGGACTACCTAGGTAGCACTATATTCACAGCAAGCACCATATCCCTCCTGCTTGGCCTAGTTATGGGGGGCGTTCAGTTCCCCTGGTCTTCATGGCGAATTATAGTACCCATTGTGTTGGGTGTTTTAGGCTTGGCTGGCTTCCATATACAACAGGCCTTGTCTAATAATCCGATGGTACCGGCCCGTCTGTTCAAAAATCGAACATCGGTGGCGGGATACCTTCTGACATTCATTTCATCTGCGCTTATCCAGGCTGTGTCTTACTTCTTGCCCATTTATTTCCAAGCCGTGTTAGGCACAACAGCAACCATCTCTGGGACGAACTTCCTTCCTTACGCGATTGGTACCCTGTTTTTCGCAATCCTGGGTGGGATTTTACTCTCACAATTCGGCGTCTATAAATACATGCATGCCGGATGTTTCGGAATTGCAGCAATCGGTTTTGGATTATTTACTTTATTGGACAACAGGACGCCAAAGGTTGCTTGGGCGTTCTTCGAACTAATTGCCAGCCTTGGTCTCGGCGCTACAATATCAACACTGTTGCCAGCAATCATGGCGGGACAGCCCGAAGCAGACGTAGCAAGCATTACTGCAGTTTATGTATTTATCAAAACGTTTGGCTACGTTTGGGGCGTGACGCTCGCCTCAATCATTTTCAACGCTGCCTTTGACGCAAATCTGCATCGAATATCAGATTCTTCTTTGCAAGCTCAACTGGCTGATGGTGCAGCGTACGCCTTTGCGAGCCAGATACATCAGCTCCAAGCATCATTAGACCCTAAGGTGCTAGGTGAAGTACGGCAGGTCTATACATCAAGCTTGAGGATCATTTGGTGGACTGGTTTAGGAGCTAGTATAGTGGGATTTCTCGTTGTATGGCTCGAGGAATCGATAGAGCTGAGGGATAGCTTAGAAACGGAATATGGCCTCGAAACGCAAAAAGAATTTGCAACCGAGAAGAATGCTGAAGAATCAATAATTAGAGAAGTTTCTTGAGTGTATAATATGTAGTCTTGGGAGAACAGAAAGTAAAGGTTTTATCGGGGAAATAGAATCAGGGGCTTATGCGCATCTAAAATATAGGATTCCTACATTAACGGCTGCCCCCACCCAATCTTAGAAGCTCTCTATAGAATATGTATATAAGCTTCGGTTTCCGCCAGAATATTCAATGTAGTTTTACCAGACTAATCAATCTACACCACTCTCTTCACTCCTTTCGTCTGATTTACATGATGAAGCCCAGTACAGACTTTCCGTCCTTGCTATACATCCTAGCGTCACTACTTACCATTATCACTGGCAAACTCCTGCATTCAGCGTTCGTAAACAGAAATAAAGTAAGGGCTTTGCGAGCAAAGGGAATCGTAAGTGCAGTTCCACTTCCATTAGGTACAACGAGTACCCCGGTCAGAGAAAATGTTAACAAAAAATCCAATCAGCCCATTGCAACCCACTCTTGGGTTTTTGGGCACCTCCCAATCTTCGGCGATTTTCGCAAAGCTCATCCTCCCGATATTAATGTCCACGTCTTCCATAAATGGTTTATGAAGAACTTCCAGACATATTTTCCTGGCCTCGATAAGCTTCCACCTGTCGTGTACCTGGACCTTTGGCCTATGGGACCCTGCTTCGCGTTGGTATACGATCCGGTGGGGGTATCACAGTTTACGCAAATCAAATCCCTCCCAAAGTTTCATTCCATCCAGGGCTATATCGAACCCCTGACCAGCAACCTCGATATCGTCTCAGCTGAGGGGCAATTCTGGAGGACTTGGCGGTCTGTATTCAACCCGGGCTTTCGACCAAGTAATATATTAGCATTGCTCCCGGAGTTTATTGAGGACTTTGTTGTATTTTCTGACGTTTTGAGAGGGCTATGTGGGGAGAATCATACCTGGGGCCCTGTATTCACGCTCAAGGAGAAGGCAACGAGATTAACATTCGATTGCATATGCAGGGTGACGCTGTAGGTTACGATTTCGTACAGAAGGGACAAACCTCGAACCACTAACTTAGCCTAGTGATATGCAGTTCCACCAACAGACGAGCGAAACGCCAACACCCCTTTTCAAGTGTCTACATGAACAAATCGAGCTCATGAATAGGAGGTCCAATGAGGTGCGCGGTTTTTTCTATCGTCGCATGCCTTGGCACCAGCTTGAGGTTGTGAGAAATAATCGAATAATGCATCGTCTCATCGAACCTTACATAAATGCCAAACGGAGCTCCACTCACGATGATCCCGCGAGTCGAAAATCAACTGTAGTTGGTCTTGCGGTCAAGCCTCTGAACAATCTTGGTTCTTCAGTGTCTAAGGGGCAGCTTGACGCAGGAACCATCGATGTCATCATCGCTAACATCAAAGCGTTCGTGAGTAATTCTCGGAACCATTTTCTTCTTGTCTTGGTAACTTCTAGAGTAGAAACTTTCCTTTTGGGCCAAGACAGTGTTTAGAAGCTTCTAAACCCCTAAGATATCATACCCAGAATGGCGATAGCTGACTTCGAGTGTTGTAGCTGTTTGCGGGGCAAGACACCACTGCTGCCACGGTATGCTTCATGATGAAGTGTCTTGAAGATAATCCGGATTGTCTGTCGAGAATGCGACGCGAACATGACGCTATACTAGGTCCAAATCCAGACGACGCAGCGCGTGTGTTGAAAGAAACTCCGCAACTCATATACAATTTATCTTATACTCTAGGCGTGATAAAAGAGACATTGAGATTGTACCCGCTCGCAGCTAGTGCACGAGACGCCCCGACATTCGAGATGGCCTTGAGAATCCCTGGTTCAACTACTCAGTATCCCTTGGAAGGCTTTACGCCCTGGCCTGCGGCCCCTGGTATACAGCAAAGCCCAGAGTATTGGCCCGATCCAAGCAGGTTCATTCCAGAACGATGGACGGCCGTCGAAGGAGAACGCCTATACCCGCGGAAGGATGCATGGATGCCATTCTCTCTAGGTATGGTAGACCGGTAGTTATGCACGAACTCCATGCCGAATGACTAATACGTTTCTTGCATCGTAATAATTAGGCCCTCGTAACTGTATAGGCATGGAACTAGCTTTGACTAAGCTGCGGCTCGTGTGCGTTTTCGTCGCTCGCACTTTCGACATGAAGCAAGGTTGGGAAGAGTGGGATAGGGTACGGTACGTAATCGATCGTATATGGCGGTGCTAAGGTCTCGCTTACTAACTGTTGAATGCAAGCGGCGACAAGGCGACACCCTCGCATGTCGTCAATGGCCAACGGCTGTATGAGGTTGATACGGGACCCGTACAGCCAAAAGATGGAATGCCTGTCCAAGTCCGACTACGGAAGCAGGCTTCAGGGCTTTGAGAACTTACTCACTGTACTTATAGAAGCTAATGTATGGGGAAGCCGAAGGCCGTTGTTTACTGGCTACACCAACATCGAGGCGGTAGGGGGGATATGCGGACGTTCGTACATGTTTAGGTTTGGGCAAGGACAAAACGACGACGAATCAAAATAAAAAAAGGGGTTGGCTACGGTGCTGTGCAATGTATGGACTTGGTAGTACGAGAACCCCCTATTCTCTCGTGGACATGGTTTGACTCTACTAATAAACTAGTACAGCTTGAGCAATAGCTTGAGTTGCAACGTATCGTTCATTTTACTAAATACCGATTGTTCTTTCTCTTTATCTCTGGGTTTTTCTTTGCGCCTTCATACCAAATGTTCGGTTTTGTATCCCAAGGAGGTTTATCTCTCGAAATAGTCCGTTCGGCAGTATTAATATATAAATTATGATATAGAAACTCAGAACTATGGGCTTTTGTACCATGAGGAATCTCTTTGAGATCTGAGGAAGTCTAAAATATCACCAAGGCACACCCGAATTGCGTGAAGATCCAGGAAAATCAGCACCAATAGCCCAGGAGAACGATAGCCAATATGAGACATACCTATCATCTAAGCCTAGTGTGACAAGGACTTGATCTCAAGGGCTTGGGATGGGGGTTCATATTCAACTAATAAATCGCTTGGGGTCTAAAGGGTCCTTGGTTTCTTCTTCTTCCACTCAATGTAACCTCGCCCTTTGCCCTCTATTTATATTCATGACTTCTGGCCTACTATCTATCCCCTACTTTGAATTGTAGGCCTTCCTCGCAGACCAATAGCCACCGGCTTCTAGGCTGTATGTCTTACTGTATGTCTTGAATCAGGGCTTGGCAGACTGGTCCGTGTGACACCTTTCGGGTCTATAATCATAAAGCAATTAGGACACATTCTGCAAAAAATGTGTCCCTGGGTAGAGAAGTTGAATTTGCAAGGCCACAGCCATGGTCTTTAGAATTGTAGCAACCGAGGGACGATTTGGTCTTTATGCTTTTCTAGAACCAATTTCTCAAGGAGGTTGATAGGGTACTCTAACTCCTTAGGGGCATATCCCAACCCTTGCACATACCCATAGTAATAGTAACTTTAGATAGCCTAGAGAACAAACTGACTAGGTTAGGTGGAAACCTGATAAAGCTCCTCGCGATGTGCCAAATACCTCTAACGCCTATCTCACAAGAAAGGCGGCAAAGGTAAGATTAGCGCGTCCGCCTCAAGAACACAAGCAGGGGCGAAGACAAGGGCAAGGACAAGAGCAAAAACAAAAGCAAGAATGAAAAGCCTACTTACATCTGCCACCCATCTCGCTATGGATGCCACCCTCATCCCCACCTATATATATCATATAACCATGTTGCCCAGGATACTACCAGAAGAAGCGCTCACAGACAGAGTTTGTTGATACTCAAAACAAGAGCGTCCTGACGGCTATCGAGTGTTGCCAAAAGAAGCCAAATATCGCGGAAGAGTATGATGCTGGCAACTTCGATCCTACCATTGATCACTCCGCCCTGGGGCTTTCTCGGCTCTCTTTAGAGGTCGACTTTAATTTAATTGACCCCTGAATTTTTGAAGCTCAGGGAACATGCCTGCTAAGGACAGTGCAGTATGCATACTATCACAAGTTCGTCATTATGTAATAGCCACGGCAGCAGTGCGGCTCGGGCAACCAAAACACCTCTGTACGCAACTACAATAAGTTAGGAAGAGGTAGAAGCATCTGTCATTGCACAAAAGCACTACTTTTACGCGCACGACAACTCTATGAAAGCAGTGCGGGTGATGGAAGGACATATATTGACCAATAGGAAGTGGAGAAAAAGGGGCTTACATAGGCCGCCGATTTTTAAAAGGGGGGGCTACTACTCCAGACTTCACCACGGACTACTCTTTTTGCATTCTTAACTACTGCTTCGTTTTTTTATTGATATATTGTGTTCAATTTTATATGATCATAGGATTCCCTATATATTCGAGAGATTTCACCTAATCCTAGATGCGTACAGCTTGGCTTACCTCCTAGGCTAGAGCCCGGATCCAGATTTCAGTCACCCGGGCCATTTCACTATATGGCGCGATCTACTACCAATTGTCTCGGCGCGTGCGTGTGATAGTGTAATAAAGCTTTGCACGAGTAATTATCTAGTTACATTACCTACAACAAGATTGCTAGGACGGAGGAGACCTCCCTCACCACCTACGGTTCTTCCACCTCGGACGTATCGTAGCTTGACACTTCGGACATGCTTTAATCTTGCATCCCGGGCATTCGAGCAGATAGTTCCAGGTATCGGAGCATACTGGGCACTTCGTACGGCCTTGTATTTTTGGCCACCAGCCGTCGTGGACGCAGGCCCCAGCTGCTGAAAAGTAGGGCTCGCTGTAATCAAAGGAATTTCCTGACCTCGCACTGGCTTGTTCTTCTTGTCGCCTTCGCGCTGCCGCGTCATTCGCGGCCTGTAGTTTTCTCAACTCCTCCATTTCACGTCGCCACCTCTCCATCTCCTCTTGCTGTCGTTTCCGGCTCCTTGCCGCGTCGTCCGCGGCCTGTCGTTTTCTCAACTCCTCTGCCGCTTCACGTTGCCGCTTCTCCCGCTCCGCTTGCTCCCGTTTCCGGACCCTTGCCGCCTCCTCTCTGTGTGCTCTCTCCCTAGCCTCCTTCTCTGCCGCTTCGCGTTGCCATTTCTCCCGCTCCTCTTGCTCTCGTTTCCGGATTTTAGCCTGAAGCGATCGTATGTTCCAATTATCAACATTGTCGGCACTGTCGACCTCGGCCTTGCCGTTGGCCAAGAGGGTTTCCTGTTTCTTCAAGTCTGCCTTTTTTGAATATAATCGCCGCTCCTTCATATCCTTCTCGATTCTTCTCTCCTGTTTTTGCCTCTCTTTGCGTGCTTTTTCCTCCTCGCTAACTTGTGTTTGCCTGTATATCGGTGACAGCAGCCACCCACTCCAACTCTTCTTCCAGGCTTCTTCCGCTGTCTCGGCAGTGGCGATACTCTTCAAATTCTCGATTTCCTGCTCTAACCGCCGAATTTCTCTCTGAATTTCGAAGATGGATGATTCGAAGATGTTCTTCTGGGTCCACCATCGTGCTCGACGATCTTGCTTTGACTTCACGAGCTTGGTGATTTGGATCGCTTCGCTGGATATTTCCGACTGCGGACCTGAAGCAGGGGGCGGACGGGATGTTTGAGGAGACGTGTGACATCGTCTTATGGAGGGGTAGAGGAGGTCGTAAGCTCGGCGTTTGCTTTCATCTTTCAATGTCTCGTAGGCCTTTCCGAGCTTTGGAATTTGTATCTCAGCACACCATCAATGATTTCACGATTTAACAAATGAAAATCAACGTTAATTAACATACGAGTTGAAAGGCTGCAGTAGTATCGCGGCCGGCATTCCGATCCGGATGGTGCTTGAGTGCAAGCCGTTTATACGATCGGCTGATGACTTCGGTCGTGGCAGTCTGGTCGACTTCGAGAACCATGTAAAAGTCCTCTGTAATCGGCACCGGCGCCATTGCTTCTGAAGATGTGGTCTTCAAGGATGCTCGCCGATCACGCACAACTGCGGCAGGTGTTTGTTACAAAGCCTTATGGCAGTGCAAACGAGGTCGCACTGCGCTGGTCGATTAATACGACCTTGCCTCTTGGCCCCCACCTGTTAAAGCGCCACTTACATACTGTACCGGGCCAGAAATCGCGAGTATATCGCTAAATCTAAATCTAATGATACGCTTCTTAAGACTTAAGCCGCGTCCATGGCGGCTATTGTACACTAGAATAGCTAATCGAATCATGCATAACATAGGCATGTAAAGCCTACCCTTGATATATACCTAGAGCGGGTGTTTAATGAGCTGTAGTACATTTCCTGCACCTATTCAGCGACTCGATGACTGCTTGCGTATATCCCATACTACATAACTCAAGTCTGGCTTCCATCAACATTAAATGCTTCTCGACGCCACTGATTTAAAACGGCAAGCAATACAATCATATCAGGTGATTCTTTCCTAAAACCTGATAGCAAACTTGTACGGAATTGTCAAGGAGCTAAATTGCATCGTGAATGTGGCTTGAAAATCTGTAGATAAATACTTAAGCACCTGGGTAGCTAGGTTCCAAGGTTGTAGTACTCCGTAGGCAAGTATGTATAAGTACAGTAGGTGGTGATCAGAGCTTGAACCACCTAGAAGATAATGTTTACTTAAGATATATACGTAAGCAACAGCAGCGGGTGCGCTAAGCCCGATTCGTTTACTAAGGTTAGTACTGTAAAAGCTAGAAGCGCAAATTGAATTGTAGTGGACCTTCTTCCAACATTGTCGACTATTACATACAGCCAGCCCACTAATGCCATAAAAGTCATGTTCACGTCTCTGCTCCTCTTGACGTAGTCGCATCGCCCTACCTAGCTAGCTGTTACAAATGTTTTCGGCACCGCGATAGATCCTCAATCCATTACCGTCGAGCGCCTTGACGAAAGCAGACTATGGCGATTTCTCGGCCGGCTCTGTCCGCGGCAGGCTGCTCGCAATGCCGTTTGCTTGTGCTGAACCTCTTCACCGGCAGTGCTCTGCGATCTGCACCCCTCGTCCGACCCGCCTTGTCCAATAGTCGCACCCATATCGTCGGTGCCTTGCCCATTCGACGCTTCTCTTCTTTGCCGAAGCCGAACGACCCTGCACTCGACCCTGAACGCGGGCTGAACGCGCGCGCGTTGGAAGAAGAACCGGAGAGTGACAAAGATGACGTGGACGCTGCGGCCAACGAGTCGAAGCCTGCCAATGTGCCTTGGTATCTTCAGGTTAAGCCGCCCACCCATATAGTGTCACTGGAGCCCCCACCGTTACCAGAGACGCCCCCGGACGCGCCCCCGTTGATCGGTTCTCTTTTGGAGTATGCCTCCGAGGAGATGGGGCTGGATGACTTGAACTTGTTGGACTTGAGGAAGCTCGACCCGCCGCCAGCTCTCGGTCCCAGCCTTTTCATGTTGTTCGGTACAGCTCGCAGCGAACGCCATCTCAACGTCTCCGCTGGCCGTCTGGTGCGGTGGCTGCGTGCCAAGCACCGTGTTCATGCTGATGCTGATGGCTTGCTGGGCCCGAACGAGCGCAAGACAAAATTGCGTCGGAAGGCGAAACGCGCCAAGTTACTTGGGACTATGGGCACCGACGATGCCGACGACGGCATCCGCACCGGGTGGATATGTGTGAACCTTGGGACTATAGATCGCGGTGGCACCGAGTCGGCCGTTGTCGCTGAGGATGGGCGAGTATCGGGCTTTGGGGTATCCCATCTTGGTTCAACTATCGTTTTCCAGGTTATGACGGAGGGGCGAAGGGCTGAAATGGATCTGGAGACGTTGTGGACACGGGCCTTAGACCGTTCCCTCAACCCACCTTCAAAATCCAGACCCGACGGAGGCGAAGACCCCACGTACAGAGCAAAGCCTGAACGCGAATTGGATCCAGTGGAAAAAGCCATCCTTGCCAATATGCATCGCCCGGCCGGCATCCCAAGCGGCCAGAAGGGACAGTCTACGATAGTTTCGCCATTTAGCCAAGCTCGTTTCTACTCTACTCAGCAAACACTAAGTCCGCCCGCTACAGAAGTTGATCCCCTAAGTACGTCGTCTCCCGAAGAACTAGCACGTGTCCTTACATATGATGCTCACCAAAAGCAGCGTCTCTTAGAGTTGCTACGAGCCCAATTGGACGAAATGGACGCGCAGACAGCTCGCGCGGCCTTGGACGCATCCAATGACAATTCCAAAGCGACTCCATTTATGGAGTTAATGGAGCTGGCAATGGAAACGCTTCCTCCGACTCGGACATGGGAATACCGTCTTGCCGTTCAACATAAAGCGAGTGCGTCCGGAGTTGTAGGAGCCCTCCAATCACTGGACGATGTCCGATTACTAGTTGAAGAGCTACGCGTCTACGGCATTAAAGCAACAAGAGATCAATACTTGCAACTCCTATCCTGCATATTCTATGCAAATGAGCAGGATCCGAGCATTGCTGTGGACCTGGCACTCGATGTCATAAAAACAATGCACCAGCGGAATGAATCGATCATGGCGAATGACCTCATCATCTCTATCATAGAAGGTGCTTCGAAATCAAATGATAGAAGGCGTTGGAACAAAAGCCTCATAGAACGCCTGGACAAACTCTTATATCGGCCCAACGCCCCATATATGGATGAACAATTGCTCATGCGGCTCATGACCGTGTACGCCGGTGCAGGGTATTGGGGCAAACTTTGGAACGTCTGGGGCGTCCCAGCGAGGCACCTACGTCCGCGATCCGCAGATCTGTACATTCACGTTTTCAAATTAGCCTTCGCCTCTAGGTCCATTACCATTTGCACGCAAGTACTTCGCCGGTATATCCCCGAAGCGATCAGCGAAGACCCGCCCGTGCTTGAGGATGCAAAATTACGACGAGCAGCTTTGGAATGCATTCGCATCGCGGACCCTCGCGCACTGGAGCATATGGAGGAAATGCCGCCGGATAGTAGGGGCCAGTTACACAGGCTTGCCAACAGAGAATTCGTGAGGCTTGCCCGGATGCTGACGGCGCGTACTTGAGCGAGTCTTGTTGTGTTCGCAATGAGACTCACCATTTATTATACAAAATATGTAACATCAAAATTAATTGTACTCTACGACACACAAATAAATACCCTGTATACACCTCTTTTTATCACATATCCTCTCCATTTCAGAGTATCTATCTTCTGTGGACTGGCTAACATGAGCTGAAGTTGCTTATCATTGTCAAATTTGCGTACTAACGACGCCTTCCCGTTCCGGAAGCTGCTACGCCAAGCCGGACTGCCGAAGGTTTCATCGTGGCCAGCCCGCCCCGAAGCAACGTGCTCGAATTGATTGGACGGCCGATTAGGAAGATAAGAAAGGAGGTAGTATGGTAGTATTACGCCGCGCGGCATAGACAACCCTACCTACCTACACATACATCCATGCAGGTCTCACCTCCACGCAGGTATAGATTCGGGGCTGCATGAGGGCTAACACTAGCTCCCCCAGTCCCTGGAATCTGTCGCGCCAGCTTCCAGATTCGCGCTCAGCGCCGATCTCACAACGGCCCGCAGAAACCAATGATAAGCTTTTCTTCCCGCACGATGGGGGACAGATCGACGCCGGCGAATATACGTACATAAGATCGCCCGCCCAGCGAATAGAGGTTGGGTTTGGGCGCTTCCGGGGGTTTGGGTCGTGGCTTGTTTACGTAGTTAAGGGCCAGTAAAACGTTCCTTGCCAGGTATCTCAGCTGCATTGCCAAGCCCGCTATACCTATTTTACTATAGCCCCTATTTTTCTGTCAGCAAAGGTACATCTAGAGCCATGTAGTCAACAAAAACACCAACATACGCGTACGCGATCTACACCACAACAAACCTACCTACTACAATCAGCCTTCGTACAATTAAATCAGCCTTCGTACAATTAAATCAGCCTTCGTACAATTAGCAAAATGGCTATATTAGTTGCGATTATTATCCTCTTGGTGTTGGGCATAAGGGTCCTTATTTTTACAGCTGCACTTCTTTATCGATCAAAGCGTATCGAAGCTACCGAAATTATACAAATATAATAGCCCAGCACCTAACGGACACCGATAAAGCCCGTATTCGTACGTTGTACGTAGACGGCGGCTTTACCGTAGCCGAAATAGGCCGTAGGACCTCTTTTTCCAAGGGCCAAATTAACAGAGCGCTATTTTCGCCCCAGGGCCCACGCCGCCGCAAGGGGCCCTCCCCAGCTATTAGTCTAGGTTCAACCGAAGAAGCAGAACTAGTCGAATTTATTACAAGCTCGCGAACGAATCGGCAACTACCTTGGTTCAAAGTCTCTAACCTTCTTTTCGACGGAGCGTACAGCGAAAAAGCTATTCGTAATGCCCTTCGCCGCCTTGGCTATCGACGCTATCGAGCCCGATCCAAACCCCCCCTTACCGCGCGACGAATAGCCTTACGTAAAGCCTTTGCCGACGAACATAGATTTTGGACCCCCGAGCAGTAGGCTAGCGTTCTATGGTCGGACAAAACATAGGTTACGTGGGGCCTACACCGGGTTCCGTATATAACCCGGCTACCGGACGAAGAATATAACGACAACTGTGTGATCGATAAAATTAAAAAAAAAACCGGCTGGATGTTTTGGGGTTGTTTTTCTGGAGTTGCTGGCAAGGGCCCGGGTATATTTTAGGAAAAAAGCTGGGGAAATATTAGCGGCGCAACTTACCGCGAGCATATTGTCCCAGTAGTTCACGAGTAGCTTTGGGCCTGCGCAAATAGAGGTCAACACTATGTATTTATGCAGGATAATGCCCCTGGGCACGCGGCTCGCGCTACGATGGCTGACTTTAGAGATCGTGGAATTCACGTGGTTGAATGGCCTGCTTATTCTCCAGACCTTAACCCAATCGAGACTGTTTGGAACTGGATGAAGGACTATATACAACAACGATACGGCAATATTCGAGACCCTTCGTACGACCGTATACGAGAGTGGGTAATTAAGGCTTGGGAAGCTATATCAGAAGACCGGCTACAACAGCTGCTTGAAGGTTTAAGCAGGCGCTGCCAAAAGGTCTACGATGCGGGTGGTGGCCATATAGAGCACTAGACAGACAATCCACTGTTGAATTCCTATACAAATTGCCTATGTACTTGACTTTGGTGTGGGTTACATTTGCTAATGCAGACAGGGGTAGGCATACTCCACACTACCTGACAAGGGGCGATAGGTAGGGGGGTAGGATAGTACTTGCACGACATGCTTAGGTAGTTACCTGCCTGTCGCAGCTAGATGAGCCGCTCACGATGGCGTGGTATTAGATATCTGTAGGTATGGTAGTATTATATATTTACGTGTGTATATATATACATCCAACCCTCCCCTTTCTTAGCGTCTCGTCTCTCTTCGTGCCAACAACCCCAACCACCATCAAAATGCCCCGTCTACTAACACCGGCCCTCCTCCTCATCTTCTCCGCGACGCTCCCCAGCACGCTAGCCTGGGGCGCGATGGGGCACGAGACAATCGCGTACATAGCGAGCAACTTCGTCTCGTCGGCCACGAAATCGTACTTCCAATCCTTGCTGGGCGACACGTCGGCCGACTACCTGGCCGGTGTTGCGTCGTGGGCCGATAGCTACAGATACACGACGGCGGGCGAGTTCTCGGCGCCGTTCCATTACATCGATGCTAACGATAGCCCGCCCTCGAGCTGCGGCGTCGATTTTACCCGTGATTGTGGCGCCGAGGGGTGTGTCGTCTCCGCCATACAGAACTACACGACCATTTTGCTGGATGGACGGTATTCGGCTGCGAATCGGGTCATTGCTGCTAAGGTGTGTATAAATGAGGGTTGAGATAGAGATTGAGATGGAGAAAGAAGAGGGGGGATTCGATTTCTGGTCTTGTTGGTTACGTTAGAGTGCTAATTCGGTTTAATAGATGATTATTCACGTATGCGTCGCTTCATTTCTTTCTTTCTTTCCTTCGTAGAAAACATCGCATCAGGGCTACGGCCTATAAAATTGGGTATTTTGAACAGGTAATTTCCGGGACTAACGCGCCAGAGAAACAATAGTTCGCCGGCGACATCGGCCAGCCGCTCCACTGCGAGGCGCTCGACGTCGGCGGCAACGACATCGACGTCTTGTACGACGGGGACGGCACGAACCTGCACGCCATCTGGGACAGCGACATCCCCGAGTCCATCTCCGGCGGCTCGTCCATGTCGTCTGCGAAGTCGTGGGCTACGACCCTGACGACTGGTAGGTTTCCACTTTCATCATGGCGGGAGCGAGACGTTCTTCTTCCTTGGAGTTTTCGCTGTCATGGGCTTGACTCTAATCGTCGTTATGCTCTGTCCTATTAGTGGATTATGAGAAGGAGAGATAGTCCCACCACCCGCGAACCCCTTCCTCATCAATATTAGAAAATGCTAATGATGTCCCTAGCAATCAACACAGGCGAGTACAAGTCCCAAGCCAGCGGGTGGCTGACCGGGTTGAGCGTCGCGACGGCCGCAAGCCGGCAGGCGACGGCGCTGCAGTGGGCGACCGAGTCGAATGCCTACGTATGCTCGACGGTGCTAAAGGGCGGTATATCCACCGTCGAGAACAAGGAACTCAGCGGCGCGTATACAACTACTGCCGACCCCGTTGTTAAGCTTCAGATCGCCAAGCAAGGATACCGCCTCGCGAAGTACTTGGATGCTATTGTTGCTGCTATTTAGGGTCCTTGGAGAGGAGGGTTCGGGAGTCGATGTGGAAGGAGACGCTTTATTTACCTATCCTTTCAAGTTTAAAAAGTAATGAGGGTTGGATCATCTTGGGTCATTGACCAGAGTGGATAACTCCTTTTGATGCTTCCCGCGTTTATCATGATGTGATAGATTGATATTACCCGGATTTAATAAGGAATGCGCGTATATATAGCACCAGCGCTCACTCAAGGGTGTACCATTACAAGACACTATACCTCCCAGCCATGTATTCTCTGCTTTTTGTTCCAGGTATCTATCTATCCATCTAACCATACAGTCTCGCCATGTGACCACCATACCCATTCCACTTCCCCTCCTTTACCTCATCGGCCCCCAGCGACCTCCTTGAGCGCGTCCCGTAGCATGGGTGCGATCTGCTTACGACTATGTTCGACAGCTCTTTGCGCCCAGCACCGCCGCCACTCCTTCCCCTCTCCATCCAGCGCCGCATCTCCCCACGTCTCCAGTCCTAGCTTGTCCCCCCAGTTCTCCTCGAACAATTTCGCAGCCTTCACGCCCGCCTCGCTGCGCGCCCAGACGAGGAGCTCTCTACGGAACTTCCCGTCCTCATCTTGAAAACCTGTCAACACCACCACGAGATCCATCTTCCCCTGCCCATCCTTCTCCTCGCCCCAGTCCTTAAGCGCGTCCACGAAAACCGCGGCGTCGCCGCCTGACTTCGTATCAACGAGATACCCAAACCCCCTCGGCACAGAGGACGTGCCTAATCTCAGACTTTGCTCCCCATCAACGTCCCACTCCTTGTAATCCTTCCGGAACGCGTCGCGGAACGACATGTCGGCGATATCCTCCTTAAGATCCATGATCCGCTTGAAGAACGCATCCCTATCATACTCCCCTCCCTCCCCCTCCCCCTCCCCCTCAGCATCTCCTTTCTCGACATGTGCAGCAGCGATCTTCCCCTCCGCGAGCCCCACGGCCCGCTCGTCGTGCGGCGTCGTCTTGTTCTCGTCCCCCAGGTTCGTCGTGTCGATGAGGATGGGCGCGAGCGCGAGACGCGCGAGCTGGGCGTCTATCTTCCCGGTTTGAGAATCGCTGTTGTTGGTCTTAGCACCCAGCGCCTCCCAGATATCCGCGCACCGCTCGACCACCAGACTCATGCAGCTGCCGCTCTTCTCGACGACGCGGATCTCGGCGTCGCGGGGGACCGCGTCTTCGTCGGGGTGGTGGTCGACGCACCCGAAGACGCGCGATCCGAACATCTTCCCCAGGGCACCTGTCATGGCGTTGTGGTCGACGAGGAGCCAGCGCGTGTCCTCGGGGCGGATCTCCCTGCTATCCGACGGGCTGTTCTCCTTGCCGCTCCCTTCGTGGTGATGATAGTGCGGCGGCGGCGGCGGCGGCATCACGTCTTCGAGCGTGAACACGTCCTCGCCCCTGACGTCCGCGTCCCGCAGCACGGCGGCGAACTCGGGCCGCAGCGCCAGGTCGGCGCGCTGCAGGTGGCACACGGGGATGTGCAGCGTGTTGTTCATGCTCGGGTTCCCACCACCATCTCCCATTGATGCCCGCTTCGTGGGCGGGGAGTATGTGTGGAAGTAGGCGAGTAGGAGTGCGGAGCATAGGGAGTCGAGGTCTATGATCTAATTAGCATTCTTTGCTTGCACTTAGACATTGATAGACTCATTTAGTGGGAAAAGACTATAAGGGCCCGGAGATAAAACCTCGTTGGAAGCGATGGGTTATGGGAAATGATATATAGAAAATGCAAAATGAAGAAGAGCGACGTGTTATACAAAACTATAGCAATGATGGCGAGAAACATTCAAGAAATCAAACATACCAGCCGACTCATTGCCCACGACAAACGTGAGAGGCGCACTCCGCTTCGACGGCGGCGCCTTGAGCGCGGCACGAGCCGTGGCAAGGAACGCCTTCAACGACGTCCGGGGCGGCATATTGCTCATACTATCTTTTCGCGCGAGGCAAGACGGTACCTCATAATAAAGTGAACAAAAGAGCAAACTACACTGTATCTCAATGACTACCGTAGCCGACGAGCTTGAAGCGTTGTGATAAATCCTCCGACCCGAGAAGTATCCTCGATTTTAATCACGGGCATCTCATGAGTCTTGATATAGATGTCCGTCCCACGTGGTTGTACAAACGGAGATGCATCATGGATCATCATGTGGGCACTTTCCAGATATGCACAAGTACGAATCGGGTTCCGATTGACGTCGATTTCGTTGGTCCAGAAGCCCCGCTACGACGCCGACGCTCTTGGCGCGGGTCTAGATAGGCTGTGGGTGAGACCTACGAGTGAGACGACAAGCACTCATTTATGTAATGCGCATGGTGATAATAAACGGCAAATATAAGTTCCAACGAAATATCATGGATATGTTTCTATCATTTCATAAATGCTATCCCTCTCAAATCGTGAAAATAAGCAATAAATATGCGTAGGCATAATATGATTGGTCTTCTCCTCCAAAATACATCTACAACTCCGGGATATCCTTCTAACAAGACGCCATGCGCCAAAACACACCTTCGCCCATCAAAGTGAACGAACCTCACCAGAAATTCATGCATGCTACAAATCCGACAGCCACTCCAAGTCCCATTCCTACTGAAAGACAAAGATGACGCCCGACCTGTCCACGCTAAGCGTCATCGTATACGGCGACTCGAGCACGGCAACATCGAGGATCGAGTCCAGATGGCTTCTAAGCAACTGGGCTTGCTCGTTCGATATGATTGTATGGCGCGGCGGCTTCTCCCTACTGCCTGTGCCGGCTTTCCCGGCCTTGCTTGAGTTGCTGCCCGCCTTCGGGTCTGCGCCCTGGTTGTTCTTCGGCAGCCGCTCTACGTTGAGGCTTAGACCTGGCTGGCTTGGCGTGCTAACGGTCGTGAAGACTGGTCGGACATCCTCGCTCTGCAGACCGCTAAACACGCATGAATTCTCGATGCGGATAAGGTCCCAAAATCGAAGTTTCTTGTCCGAGCCGCCTGTGAGGATGTAGCCGTATCGTACGTCTCGCTGGTCTTCCATGGATCCTGCACCGACCACCATGGCACGGACCCCACGGTCCGGATTACTGGTGGTAGGCTCGATATTGGTCGCAAAATGGCTCAGCATGCCCTCGGGCTTGTCATCGTCGACATCCCAAGCCTTGTACTCTCTCGGGCCATCTTTAACGCCTCCAGCACGATATATCTCTCGGCATTGTGTCTTCTCCAAATCCCAGACTGTGACTTCACCAAGGCCCGTACCACCGGCAACACAAACCCACTTCCCGCGACCTTTGGAGGGGTGCAGGCTGAGGCGGTAGATGGCCGACATACCCGGCAAGCCCCAGCTCTTCGAGCGTACCTTGAAACGCAAATCCCAAAGATCTAAGACGCCGTGTGAGGTGCCAAGAAGGAGCCAGTTCCGCTTACGGTCGACGCAGAAACAGGTCGGCGTTCCATGATGGACTGGATTATCGAGTACGTACATCAAGGACATTGTGCGAAGGTCCATGGCTAAAACGCGGGAGCGATTCGTGGCAAGTATCAAAACGGAGCTTAACTCCTGTTTGAAATGCTCACACCAAACAGCGTATTCATCCACTGGAAGTTGATATTCACGAAGCAGACGCAATCGGATATACTTAGTTGATCCGCTCGAAACTGCCGTGTCGACTTTAACGAGATGAACACGCCCATCAGTAGCACAACTGACGAAGGTATGTGTGTTCTCGACAAAACATAGAGCGACCACTTTAGCCCCTGGCGCATGCTTATGGGTCTGGCGGGCGCGGTGTGTGACATTTCGTTCCAGTCGGGAGGAGTCCCAAACCTTGACACACCCGTCGTCACCGCCTGTAATAAAGAACTGATGATCAGGTGAGGGGACCACTCGATTGATAGCACCACGGTGCTCCGAAAATGTCGCTACTAGCCTACCGGTCGGTTTCCATGCTTCTTCGCTGAGTTGACCTGCAGCTTTCGTAGCTTTCCTCCTCGTCACCGGCGAAACCAGTGGGCCGTACTCGACGATATCATGCGGATAGTTGTCGACATACATGTTATCAAGCATCCTAAGAATATTAGGATCATTACCCTCGTATGTGTGAGCCGCACGGTGCTTAGTTTCTGGCTGGCCCTCCCGGTTGTCAGCTCCAGGGATTGTCACACGAGGAGTTGGGCCATGAGTGAATGGACCTCCGACTTGCCCGAAAGCATTAGTTTCAGTTGTTCCCGTTTCTGCAATCGACCTGGCACTGTCTTTCCTGTTGAGCAAATCAAGAGCGCTCGACTGGTTTCTAATGGCTCTCCTGGACGAATAAGGGGCATCTGAGACAGACGCATCATCTCCATTAGTTCGCCGTCCTCCAGCGACTGATCCTCGTGGTGATCCATCAACCGGTGAAGAGGACAAAACGTGAGACGGGGATGTCGCCCTCTCATCCCGAGTTCTCGGTGATATAGCGCCGCCACGACTGCTCATCCGGGATCGATGAGTATTAGCCGCTGCCCGGCGCCTTCGACCGACAGGCTCATCAATCGTCATTGAAGCGTCCAGAAGGGCGTCAGCAATAGTATATGGGCCCCTATCGTTTTCAGAGATCTGTTGCTGTCGCTGCTCTTGGTTTTGCCACATCTGATCGTCTATGCCGGCTTCATCATCAAACATGATTGTTTGCATCTTGACGTTTAGATTCCTTAATTTGAGGATGTTGTTCAAGTCTTTTGCAATATTATCCTGGTTAACAAGGTCACGGTTTTTCATTTGACTCAGGCGCCAGATGAATTCTCTGAGGACAAGAAGCTTGAACTCGTCATCCTGAGACATGCCCATGTTTCGCAAACGGGTCAACCAGTGCTCATCCTCTTCATTTCGTGGCACTTTGTTAAGTGACTGAGGTTGTAATTCCCTCGATGATCGGATAGACAGCGCTGTAGAGGCAACCGTGAATGCCGACTGCTTTTGTTGCCTTATGGCCTTCCAAAATAAACCCCTATCAGTCTTCTGCGCCCACGATAAAGCCAAATCAAAAACCGTCCTGGACATAGGCTTCTTTAAAGCGTCAAGAAGACTGAGCTCAGAAAAGTCTGGTATGATGGATGGTTTTAAAAAAGGCTTGACAAGGGGAAGGACTATACATCTGATATCTGCTGGAGACAGTAATTTCGTGGCACTGGAGATATATTCTGCGGCAGACTCTCGAATCCAGATATTAGGGTGCATTGTGAATCGGCCGACTACATCAATTAATTCCCATGTCTTCGCCTTCGATAAGAGACCAAGCTTCGCAAGCTCTGCCAAGCTGTGTAGAGCAGCTTGCACAACGTGTTCCTCAGGGTCGGTGACGGCTTGAACCATGAGTGGAAGACTGAACTCTTCTAAACTCGTGCTTCCCAAAAAAGCCGCAATGCCCACAATTGTGTCGAAAAAGGCACACTTGAGCATCCAATCTCGGTCATTCAGGTAGGTATTCAGGTGGGTTAACAGAATATCGTTGGATTCGGCACTGCCGAAGAACATGCACAGTTCAGGGACTGAAGTTAGGAATGCGCGACGGACGGACGCATCAGTGTCTTCAACCAAAGCCTTTGCGTGGTTCTCAAACAACTCCACGAGCTCTGCTTGTGTATTATCGAACAACCCATCAAAAGCAGCGTCAGGACCACTTCCGGCTTCTACCTCCGGATCTGCAGTGCTAATAGATCCCTCTGCTCTTAGAATAGCCGTGAGCTCCAGGAATCTTGATGCAGTAGTGGCGAGGCTACCTAAGCAAGATGCATAAGTCGCGCGCACCAAAGGCTTGGGTTCTCTGCGCTCCTTTCCCATGATCGGTTGTCGCGACGCGCCTGACAAAAATACTTGCATTCGAGGCATGATGTACTCCGGAAATACGTGTGCATTAACCGGAGTCACGACCGTAACTAGAGCTAGAAGCTGTGTGATTGATCTCAAAGCCGCAATGGCAACGAGATCGACGTCGTCGTTCAGTAATGTCATTAAATAGGGTAGCACCCGGTCAAGTTTCGCTTCGTCAGTCAGTTTTTCCGAGAAAGCTAACAACAAATCACACGCTCTTATTTTGGAAGCTGTTCGGGCGGTGTTTCTCAAAGAACCGGCTATTAAAGTGAGGAAGATGAGAGTTCCGTCATCAATCAGGGGCTGTGTCCCTATTGAGGCGAAATGTTCGTTATTTGGTATGCTCAATCTCACGGGGAAAAGGCCGAGACCGAGTCTAGGTGTGAAGCGAGATATTTCAGGGGCATTCTTCTGCTCTTGATATCCTAGAAAATACGAGATCTTGTCGAAATCGTAGAATACGCGATCTATCCGATCATCTGCCTCGCCAAGATTTTTGAAAGTGCCGGTGACAGGCGCTCTTCCAGATGTAGGATCGGTGATCAATTCCATGTATTGGTGGAGGAAGCTGTAGAAGTATTCGGGAAATATTTTGCCTTTGTAGAAGTGTAAATACTGCTCAGCAGAGTAGCGCTTTTCGGGGTCCAGTTGAATCATGCTCGACAGCATCTCGCGTAGCCCCTGGTCGGGAATTCTGCTCAAATGCGAGATGACAGGATCGTACTCGCCACGGCGATATTTGAACATCTGACTCAGACTGAAGATGGGCGTTTCCAGAATTACTTCGGCAATAACGCATCCAGCGCTAAATATGTCCATAGACCACGTGAGGTTGTGTCCTTCCAGCTCCTGGGGACTCTGAATCTGCTCGACGAAGCGTTCGGGCGCGATGTAGCACGTTCTGCGGCCGGACAGGTCGAAGAAATACGAGTAGGTCGCAGGATTATTGTCGGGCAACTTAGTTGGCTTAAAAGAACCGGTAAAGTCTGTAAGATATAGCCAGTTCCACGACGTTACCATGACGTTTTCTGTCTTTATATCGCCATGGTAGATATCCCGAGCATGACAGTCGCGCAAGGCGCAAAGCAGCTGAAAGGCCAACCATTTCTTCTCGATGTCTTCAAGAAAGGGTCTCGTGGACATTCGGTCGTAGAGGGAGCTGTATATGTATTGTCGAACCAGGTAAGCATGAGTCTGTGTTTCGAAGGCGCGCTCGAAGCCCAGGGCGTTCGGGACACGGCGTAGCTTATCTCGTTCCTCTTCCCCGTACTGTTAGCAGGAGTGCAAACATGTCTTGCCGCTTAGACAGGGACGCAGCTATCTCACCGAGTATCTTATCACCGTATTCCTTCAAGGAGCAGCCGCTGTATGGTTTGACGGTGACCTTCGCGAGAGCAACGCCATCCCGATGACGGGCGCGGATGCTCTTCATGAACCGGGCATTTCCTATGGACCTCTCGTGGGCCAGATTAGACAGCTCCGGAACGTCGATGCCGGCAGAGCCAGCGTATGGTGTTGAGAGTGAGTAGCTGTTCCCCATCGTATGAACATGCGATGAAGCTACCTAGGCGGTCATCTAACAGACGATTCGGTCATTTTTGGGGGCTCTCGTGAGATGATACAATTGGCTGTGCTGCCTGATTGATGAAGCCAGAGGTTGGGGACGACGGATAGGGCGGGGATGCTTGCGATCGAGGTAAACGATGGCGACTTCGTGGTTCGGCCTTTGTTACTATTCCATAATGCGACTCGCAAAGCCGCGTGACCAAGGCGTAAGATGGTTGAACCTCACGACTATCTACTAGGATCTGTAGATATATAGTGGAGCAGCTGTCTGTCCCGCAGGTGGGCGGCGTATGACATACCTGCGACCAGACTAGGTACCTCCTACCTACCCAGCAGGTACAGTAACTTAACTCGGTTAGGTACCTACTACCTTGCTGGGCTGGCTGTTAACCTGCATAGGTACTGGAGCTCGGGCCACAGCTAGCCTCCGCACCTACAGGTAGGTACCTAGGTTAGGTAAGTAGTTTTCAAGAAATCAAGTACACTACAATATTTGACTTTGCAGACATCACTTATAAAGAGCACATTATTGGAAAGCGTAGCTTTCCTAGAATTCTGTGAAACGGAATTTTAGGAAGGCGGAGCTTGAGAAGTTCATATTGAAGACCCTCAAACTCTATATTTGTCTGCAACGCTCTGATTGGCTAGAAAAATGTCTGCAGCTCTCCTATTAGTCAGTTTCCTTAGAGGAAATCAACTACAACTCTAAATATAAGGTTCGTGGCTTACGCATCAAGGCTCTATATGGTGTTCTGAAGCCGCTAAAGGGCTTCGGGACACTCGGGGAAGCTGCTCAAGGGGGCCGCCGAGGGGGCCGCCGGAGGCACCGCCGGAGGCACCGCCGGAAGCAAAGGGGGTCAGGGAAAGGGGGTCTAGGATTTAAATCGAAGTGCTTTGCACTTTGATTTACAGCGTGTTCAAAATGGAGAGTCTTCGCCGGCAAAGCTTTCCATTTTAGTGACGACTTGCTTGGCACTACCGGGCATTTTTCTGTAATCAGTCATTCGTGAATTATTAGGTAGTCGACATGAGTGGGCTTAACCAGCTTGACAAGGCGACGCCCTTGAAGCCGCCTCATACGGGCTTATATCTACAAATCTATGTAGTACAGGTCTGCCCGTCTCTCTCGTCCATCATAATAAAATGCGCTGGCATCCACAAACCTCTTTACCTCTGACCACTCTTAGGTAGGCATATATGTAGCATACCATAGCTTTACGGCCACCCTACGGCCCAGTCAGTCCGAGGGAGAATAAAAGAGATTATGCATTCATGGCTTTTTCCCAAACAATATGTACCCCTAAACACCTTCTCAAAAAAACAAACAGGGGTATATAGATCTAATAACGAAGAGAAAAGGCATCGCAAGGCGGTGTTATTAGTGATCCAAGGATGGGTTCATTTTGCCCCCATAGACCACACTGAGAGGGCCGCATGCTGGCGGGACTGTGGTAACAAAAGCCCTAACCTTAGTCTTCGAGGCTCGACTGTTGATATCGAACTATGCTGCCTGCGTAGAACTGAATGCAATAAGGCTGTCTATCGCAAAAATACGAGATGCCGTGCCTGGGTTGATGAGGCTGATGCTGTGATGCTGTGATGCTGATGCAGGGGGCAGCAGATACCAACAACTCAACGCGACGCTGGTTCGAGAGGCGCCTAAGGGGAAGAGGAAAGATATCTTATCGTCAAGGACCAATTGAGCGTGGCATGTCATCGTCTGAGACCCGGAACGCCAAAGAAATGCAACCCAAAATCCCTTCATCTATCTTGCAATGGGCAGGAATGGGAGCACAAGCTAGATTCTTCTTGCTCATGTGCGATGGCTTCCGAGGTGTGCGCTGGAGCCCGTCTCCGTGGACCCATCTCCCTCGATGGTTTTCCGCCAATGGTCTGGAAGACATACGCAGACCAGAGGGAATGCTTTGATCTCACCACTTACGGGAGGTGACGTGTCACGTCCACGTTCCGAGGCATTAGAGACACCACTATCCCTCTGTGTCTGCCGTCGCGCTTCCCAATCATCAGCCCGCTCATCCAGCATGACACCAGTAGCCCAGCCATCATCCCAGATGCCCACCACCTTCAACATATCACCACGCTCGAGAGAAAACTCGTCGTTGGCGCGAGGTTGATAGGCCCAGAGAACGGCTACCCGCTCTCCCAGGTGGATGTCGTCCCGCGAGTAGTAGTCCTTGAAAAATGGAAGCTGCTCTGACTGTTGACTATTAACACCTGGCGGCGAAGACATTCCTCCTGCACTAGTCGGGGACTGAGGGTCCTCGCCCGCCAATACCGAATTGCTGGATAATGAGCCGTGCCTGCGGATGTTTGTGGGCGGTGGGCGTAAAACACCAACACGAGTTTCGGATCCGGGACTTTCACCAAATGAATCAGATGATGACTGGTCTCTTCTCCTCCCGCCCATAGACCCGGCAGCGGCACCTGTGGCAGCACCCACAGCAGCCGCTCCCGTAGAGCTACCATGTCGCGAACCACCTTGGCGTGACGGCGAGCCTCCCGAGTGCCCCTCTAACGCAGACATGCGTGCAATTCTACCACCTGGAAGCACTTCATATCCTTGAGGGGGTGTTGTCGCCGTGACCTGGGCTGTAGGCGGTCCCTTCCTAGTGGGGGAGGGTTGGTTGAAAATATTCTCCTTTTCATTTTCTCGTTTTCGCTGCCTTCGTCGAAGGCAAAAGAACAGTAGAAGCCCTATGAGGAGTGCGCCTGCTACCGACCCTATGACAATACCAGCAATCGCACCTCCAGAAAGTCCATGCCCTGTAGCTGATCCTCCAGGAATAGGTGTACTTGTCGCACTTCCAGTAGCGGTCGGGTGTGCCGAGGTAAAATTCTGAGGTATTATGGTGGGCAAAACTACGCCTGCACATTTCTCCTCCGCATTGGAGTTGTAACAACAGGTGTCTGTCGAGTTGATACCCCCAGAGGCACAGTACGAACATAATCCAAATTTGCTATCTCCGTAACCACAGTTGTCGGGTTCGTTGATGCTTGCTTGTATACAATTTGTAGGTGACAGAGCGTCTGCTGGCAAGGCACAGATCTCGAAGTCTGATCGGATCTGAGCTTGGGCGTTACTTCCTGGGGTCGGGCAAAGGCTTTTGTCAGCCACGACGTACTCCTCACTCTGAGCATACTGAGCGCAATCGGGGGCACATAAAGGCCGCCTAGCATCATCTGACTCCTCGCAAAATGGTATTGAGTTCTGGACAATCCCATTACAGAGAACAGATGTGGTAAAGCGTGCATAAAGGTCGTCATTTGACAAATCAACAGCTCCGCATCCGAGCAGCGTTTGATATTGCCGCGCCCGCCATGTACCCGAAATATACTGCTTCAACTGTGAATCAAAGGTACCAACGTTGTTAACAACAGTGAGGAAGGGACTATATATTGCCAATTAGCACTCTAAATTTGTTAATCTGCAAATGGTGGATTGGCGGAATATTCTTACAATAAGTCTGTGACGTTCTTGTTTGTTGACACAAATGAAGACCCAAACGCTGGACAAGTAGTAGAATCCGTCAATTGGATGCAGGCGGGTTGGCCTTGCTGTGCTATAGCCAGAGGGGCGGAAGCGATCATTGACACGACCAACTGTTTGGCCCCCCACCGTACATGGCTTCTCGGTGTACGCATCTTGGTTGGCCTATTCGCAGCCATTGTGAATTTATGTTATAATGGCTGATCCCCGCGATTTGTTTGTGAGTTGTGGGCAGTCGCGTGGTCCTGGTCAGAAAAAATAACAGTTCGTTTCAGAGAAGCATCATCTTCTGTACCGTAACCCTCGATTTAGCAGGTATTCTTGACGATAGTTGGATTGCTTCACGCAACTGCTGCGCCTAGAGCTGGCTAGATGCGTTTTAGGTGAGATGTGGTCGGAAAGATTGCGAAGTTCTGAAATGGTTTGTAATTGTGCGAAAGAGTGTAATTAACTCGGTACCGTAATTAGGAGAGGCCTTTTTGTGAAGACTCGTAAAAACAAAAGTGAATGTGAGGCAAATTATTGCTTGACGAGGTAAGAGTTGTTGTGACTATTAGACGTGCGCAAGTGGTGGACGTTGTTGAGTAGGTACTTGGGATAACAAAAGAAGGTCTGCAGTTGGTGAAGGAGAAGGCGAGGTCCACACAGAGAAGCTCAGGAAAGAATTGGCCGTTAAACCGATCCGGTCTTGACTATCGCACCGGTGATCTTAGGAAGGCAGTCGTACATATGCAGGATGCCGAGTGCAATAGTCGCCAACGGGTCGGTGCGTGCAAACAAGTCGATTTCGATTTCGATTTCGATTTCGATTTCGATTCGCATGCAGCGCTGCAGGGACAACCGGCGGAAGGGCGGGATGGAGGGTTTTAGGATGGGCGCTGCCGACAGATTACTTATGAAATGATGGGGAGGGATTATTATGAACAGAGAATCAAAGGGCGGCAGGAAGAAGGGAAGGGCTCGCAGGCAGGCCACAACAACGGATCGTGGAACCGTTGAGGTGCCTAGCAGACCGTGTGCGAGTGTGCTTGTGGAGGAGTGAAGGCAGAGGCAAATGGAAGTTTGGGATCGGAGAGGTTGGCGGTTGGTCTTGCGCACAGCAAGCAGCTCGACCTCTATCCAGCTCCTACTGGCACTGCCAAACCAAAACGTGGGTGCGAAAGGAGATTGAGACCAACGCCTATCCTCTTTAGTGCTAGCGTCTGTTTGGTGCTGCTGTTACAGGCTCGTGATAGGACGACCCTCGCTGTCAGGTCCCAATGCCAGCGACACACGCCAGGGATATCTGCAGGTATACTGGAAAGGTACTAGAACCGCTACGTGTATGTTAGTTATAGCATCTATGAGTAGGGATACTGAGCCTGTGTGGTATCAAAGCCTCTCTCTGCGTGTAATAATTCACCGCAACTCACGTTGGAGCATATTCAAGTGAAGCACACTCCTCGTCGTGTCCAGCTGCGCTGCAATAACTGGTACTCATCAACACAAAGGTGGTATATCTCTATCTCTAATCACCGCCAAGTGCAGATATCAACCATCAGTGCAACGTTAGTAAATGTCAATAAACGCAGGATCCCTGGCTGCTTGCGCTCAAGCTAGGTAGAACCTGGTAAGGCTCGAAGCGCATTGAAATTACCCGACAGGGGTGGACCAATCGCCCACAAGGACCATTTCCAGAACCAGCAAGACACTGGACACTAATTCCGGTAAGTTCGGCCTTGCCTTCAATCAGATCAGGTACGCGCTCTTTTCAAGATCTAGACAGCGTCTTGA
Source organism: Xylaria longipes (assembly GCA_025201785.1). Lineage (NCBI taxonomy): Eukaryota > Fungi > Ascomycota > Sordariomycetes > Xylariales > Xylariaceae > Xylaria > Xylaria longipes. Next base: position 497,921 of record MU619700.1, read on the forward strand.
TACCGTAGATCAACTACACTATGTTGATAATGTCATGAGACATATCAGGTAAATGTTGTGGGAGCGGAAATCAAGCTGGGCAAACTTGTCTGAAACAATGTAGCGATCATAGTGAGGCATTCGTAATAGTGTCCGTGTAAGGTTCAACTTCTCATCAAGAATCTTTTCGTGCCCAAGTTACACACCAATTATGCTAAGAGATGACCCGATGATGCATAACATGCGTACTACCCAAGATCGTTGCGGGTAATTCTATTGCTGAGCCACTGCCGAAAGTCTACCTGGTTTACGAGTCAGCCGCCTCATGAGATGTGAGGCATGATGTATTAGTTTTCATCAATGCGCAGTGAGCCTCTATTCTGGCGCAGGTCAATGCATGTTGATGTCGGCAATACGAATATATCTCCTAGGACCAATAACACCCATGCGAGTTCGGAGAACCGAAACAGGCCCTCACCAGTCTCACTCGGAAATTACTTGTTTCACTACCTATAGCATGCTGTACACCACTTGCAGGTAGTACCTCACAGCGGTTTCTAATGTTAGTCAACATTCTCATTACTTGGTTTGATTACCCACGTGCAGTTCAGTATCCTCGCTCAGGTTCCAACTAGAATGGGGAAACTCACTGCTTGAGATAAAAAAAGACTATTAAGAAAGTAAAGAAAAGCTTAAAGCTTCTTATAGATTTAGCTCGGCAGCTGATTTCTTCAAGTCATGATTGCCGAGTCTTCATAATTCTTACATCATCTACCCATCCCAGATGACAGATATTGTACGAGCCCCTCAAGCGCCGTTGGTGAACAGCATCTACCAGTCGAGAAACCTACAAACACTCTTCTCTCCCGCCATGTCTTCTATTTCAAAGTATCTGCCGCACTTGATTCGCCAAGCACTCGCGCTGGTGTCTTGAGTTCAGGTTCACGTCCCGTGCCTATAATAAGAAGACGGGAACCGGTGCTACCCATTGAGAGCTCAGTTGCGGGTAGAAGCGAATTGCAGAGCGTTCTCGCACTTCCGTATTCACGAACCCCCGCATGAGATGTTGTCATTGCCCCATCAAGCATTCTGCGCATCACCCCGCAGCTCGCTAGAGTAAAATGCGCGAACTCTCATGTTCGATTAAACCAACGACCAACGATGAATCAATCTACCCGGGGAAACGAGAGATGCCTTGCAGCGAACCAAGATTGGATAGATGACCGCTCCCTGTCGCACCAGCCTGGTTCATATGGACCATGACTTATGCCGCTCATCCGTTCCGTGTGATTGTTCTGAATTACATGAGTTCGCCTCAGATTCACCTATTTACATCTATTATCCACATGCGTTATAAGGGAAGTAGTTTAGATGACCAGTACGTTCTAGCAAGCAGTACATCTACCACTTTATTACCAACATCGATGAATTATTGCCGAATCGAAGTGCCAGCCGCTCCAATGAGTGAATCTAGTTTCTAGTTTCAAATCGGAGATCTACTTGACTCCAAATTCATGCGTTCGTTCGCCGCGCCGAACCAACCAACCAACCAACCCCAAGCTTCTTTCTTTTCCCGGGTGCAAGCTGAACTAAAAAGGGTGTCTCACTCCCGTTTCCCGGCCCTAGACAGTGCTGTGCCGTCCGTGCTCACCTCCATACCGAAGGATCATAGGTAAGTAGTATTTCCCCATACTTGCCGTCGGTGTGGGTGACAATGGGCTTATGTCCCGTAAGTAATGGATGACATAGCCCATCCAACGGGTTGGGGCTGCTGCATCCCCTCGGACATTACTCCTAATCTACGACCGTCACGGGTCTGAGACCTTGCACCCCATGATGTTTCTGGCATCTAAACGTATCTAAAGACTGAGACCTAAGCTACGTGCGATGCTTAATGAGGCGATTGTATTGTTTTTCCTCGTAGACAAAATTTCTCGTGGTGTTTCTCGGCAATAGGGATCGTCCCCCGTACTACGTAAAAACATCTGAGTCATCTGATTGACATTAATAGACTGAGGAAAAGAACTTCATTGCCCGAGATAACCTTGCCGCTCCAACGCCTCTGTGTCACCTACCTTGACGCGGTGAGTAAGTAGGTATGAGATCGAAACGATGTGAGGGATCGGCTATGAATTGCAAGGGGCCACATTGATCTTGATACGACCCGGGAAGACTATGTAGTTGAAACGAGCTGAGCCCTCCTCGTGTAGATCATATGTGAGAGTAATATAGTCATCTCTTCCAAGCGCCGTTCACTCATTCATGCGCCACAGAAGGGTAGTGAGATCATAATAGAGCCGGGTTGTCTCCATGACAAACCAGTGAGATGGCGGTGCATACCAGCATTGTGGATGCAACACAACTACAGGAAATAAGAAAGCCTATTTACCATCAAGGTGAGAGCCGAGCTTGGTGTTTTGCATTGGCGCCGAGAAAGGGTAGGCCAATTGACCATAACATAGAAGTTCGCAGCTACTGTAGTTGATCGAAATTTCTAGGGTCGCGACTGGCTTGCAATCTGGTATGGGAAGATAGGACTGAATTTGCCAATACAGCACCAGACACTCCACATGTTAGATGTTATGAACAGATCTAGAGATGATTTAAGAGACTAATGTTCCGCTCTTAAGGCATCACTGTTTAGGATACTGGCTGATATATTGAAGTTCTCAGGCTTGTTGTTTATTGCATTCATAGTTGTTCCATAATCAAGAACCTAAGCCAATGTAGTAGCACATGATCGGATATCAAAACGAGGTAACGGATTCCTCTCACGTTTGACACTGCAATATCCTCAGGGTAGCCTGATTCAACCGGAGGCGTTAGATGAAACTTAATTTCATCCTAGTAATTCGCTGTGATCACGTTTGGAGGAATTCAGGTCCTAGTGTTAGTACTGCAATTCCGAGCAATGATTCTTCGCATAATGGCTCGACGGGCGACTTTCGCTAAGCAGTGCTAAGCGTAGGTATAGATTTTATGGATGAAACGATTTTCATAAGCAGGCAACTGTTGAGTCAGTCTCCATGTACAACTACATGGTCGTAGTCTTTGACTATCTACTAGCTGAGCTGGGTGGATGAGTTGTGACAGAGGAATATCGAAATTCGTGCTTAACAAATCTTCGATGGTAGGTGAGTGCATTCATTGATGGCTCAACGCTATCAGCCAATTTGTTTGCCATGTTCGATTTCCTACGAATTCCAGGGTTGCATTAGGTATGGGCAGGTATACCTGCGCGGTGACTGCCCTCTCTCAAATCGAATTCACATTTGCCTTTGCTCCGAGTTCAGATCTTTTGCCTTCTTAAATCCTCTATTTCCTGTCTCAGAGGGGATATATGTACATAGCAATGGTTGACCACGCTTAGGAATCGCTCTTGTTCGCCTTCTGTGCCGCCTCGTGCTCCTTGATCTGCTTGCTCCAGCTGCGGGACTATCGTTAGTGCCGATCGATGGGAATGAATCTGTGTATGGGAAACGCGTTTCGGTAGTACGGATAAGTAACATACTATCGACTAGGGAAGAACCGATCGGGCTCGGGCATCTTGTGTCTGTATTCTCGCTGAGCGCTCAGGTTCCATGCCAGGGCGGTGATGCCGACGATGAGGCCCATGAAGACAGCAGTGTTGGCTTTCCAGTTGGCAGGCTGTGCATACCAGCCACCGGCGGGCGACCAGACGTGCTTGGGGTACCTATTCCAGTATTAGGCCATCGCTTGTACGTCGATATGGCATGCGCGGGAGGGTATTCCGTCGGCTTACGGGACTCGAGGACCGCCACCCTGGGCCGTGTTAGCTGTGCATTCAAGACACGGGCATGACATGCTTACCATCTTGCTGTCGTGTGATGAATGGGATCTCTGCGGTTCAATTGGGGTCAATTGTGAAGGTGAGGGTGACTTGAAGTTGTCGTCGCCGTAAATCGACGAGCTCTAGCACGCACCAAGCGCCGTACAGCAAGCCTAGCTCCTCCGGCCGGGGAGGTGGCCAATAGTTAGTCCGACCGATTCTAGCGTCTGTAGGTATGTACCTACCTAGGTACCTCTCCTAGATAGTGGGTCCCGGCGCGCACGGTTCAGCGCAGATGGTTCCTGACCGGGCTCTACCTAGGTACCTCCTGTACCAGCTCGTGCAAGTCTCGTCTCAGAAACTTTTTCTGGGCCGGACGGGAGACAGACGACACCGAACAGCCTTCGAGAGATACCCCAGCCCTCCAACCTCCAACCTCCAACCTCGGGTGTCTCGCCAGATCATAACACGTTGGGGCGAGGGGCTTGGTGCATTGAACATTGAACTTCGAACATGAAAAGGATAAGGATTGAGCAATTGTCGCGTCAGTGGCTCGCTACGACGCCCGCCCGGTCTGCGACAGCCGCATCCCGCGTATCGAGGCTATCACGGCCGCCACCGACTGCATTACACGTCCAGACAAGATGCCAGTCCACCACCATAACGCCCGAGGCTATCTTCGATGAGGCAGAGAGTCACGAGTCGTCCGAAGAGAGCGCGAGTTTACAGCAGGTCGACTCGTCCCGACGGCCGTTACCCTCACCACACCCCGATAGGGCTTTGCGGTCTGCTAAGCTCGCCGCCCTTCATGCACGACTCTCTCTCTCCTCCAAAATCCCTCTACAAGTCCTCGCCCGAGCCTTAGTAGACCCCTCTGCAGACGCCCACCCCCGCTTTAACAATGCCAACCTAGCCTTCGTCGGTGCCTCGCTGCTTCAATACCACACATCCGAGTGGCTCGTCATGAAGTACCCGCGTCTGCCCATGGCCATCATGTTCGCCGCCATGAAGGGCTATGCCGGCGAGCCCGCTCTGCACCGAATCGCGCGGGCCTGGGGTGTGGAAGCTGCTGGAGCCTCTGGCGAGGAGGTGGATCCGGGCTACCTCCAGTTCTCTCCAGACAAGCCGAGTGTAATGATGCACAAATGGGGCTACGCCCGTGCCGAGTCAAAAGAGTTGACCAAGTACAAGTGGCGCCGCGGCATGAGCAGTAGAGTGGTGTTTGACGACCCTTTCGGCAATACCATCCCAGAACAAACAGGACAAACAGGACAAACAGGGGAGATTGAACTGAGCGATGCGCGGAATACGAAGCAATTGATGCTGGATGATGCGAACCAGAACGCGCACGCAAACTTTGTGCGCGCCGTCGTCGGTGCGGTATATTTACACTGCGGGAGCGACACTGCCAAGACCTTCGTCAAATCCCATGTCCTGTCCCGACAGCTGGACTTGGCCAACCTTTTCGATTTCAAGCAACCCCAGCGAGAACTGACACGGCTGTGCGCGCGCGAGAACTTCGACAATCCCGTCGCCCGACTGCTGAGCGAGACGGGTCGTCTCAGCAGAACCCCCGTCATGGTCGTCGGCATCTACAGCGGGCACGACAAGCTCGGCGAGGCCGCCGGACCTGACCTATACAGCTCCAAGGTTGCCGCCGCCATCAATGCGCTCAAGTCATGGTATCTATACAGCCCTGGTGAGGTCGGCGTGCCGAGTGATACCTTTGCCGAAGACGCCGGGCCCTGGAAACCGGCCTACGTCGACATGGGCGAGATAATATGCTAGATAACGTTCCCCGCTCGAGGCGAGTTTCGGCCTGTGGAAGCCAGAACAATCCCAGGGATGGCTGTGGTAGGCTGGGGAAGATACAGCACACTTGTGCGAGAAAGTGTAACAACTAAACCATGTACGATTGGGAGCTCGAACGAACAGGGAAGTGGAGGGGATAACAATTTTGGCTTGCCTTTATTGATGCATCATGGTGGTCCGGCGCCAGTGATTGAATTGATCATCAGATAGACCGAACCCGTGTATCATATTATATCATATTGGAAAAAGAGGGAAGAGAAGGGTTCCAGCCAAATGTAGAAACAAGATACAATAGCACCGCCCGTTCGCACGATGAAACCGTCGAGAATAGGCTCATACACACATACCCACCTACCTCTTTAATAAATGTACATATTAGATGCATCCAGGTCGTCATGGGAAAGCTGCATTGTGGCTTGTGGCTTAGGAATTGATATTACGTTAGAAGAGTGAAACCGTACTCAGGGGTTGGGGACCTTTCTGGCCGGTCATTTTTCAGCAAAGCATACCTACTAACTTATACTGATGGCTGCACCTGTTGTGAAACGCATGGGAGGTTGTCATGATATATGAGCGTGAGGTACAATTTTCATTCAAATTCTCGAGACTGCTGTCATCAATCATTTCTTTAGGCGCCATAGCGCTCGAAACTTCTATAAACCTTTGGCTACCGCAAGGAGGGCTTCGATAATGACCACCAAAGCCTATCAAGTGCTTGGGTTTAAAATGTCAAAAAGAGCCTATCTCATATCTGGTACGATGCAAGCCTCGTGAATAGCTTCAAGGACTTGTCGTTGACTTCACTGGTAAATGGCGACGGCTCTATTCATCATTTTTACAGTCGATTGTTTGTTCTGCTTGCCGCTCTCGGCCATAATAGATGGCGATGTCGCTCTTGTCTTTATACCTTGGCCATGCGTATATGAACTATGTGAATGCTGCCTTCGTAATATCATACATGAGCCTTTTTTTACATCGTCTTGACATTGCGTTTTTTTCTCAACCAAATGACGGTCCCTGGCTGCTTGGAGTCTGGCCTGCATCTGCCGTGAGAATCCGGCGCTTTTGACGGCGCCCGACTACCTTGCTCTGCTTCGGTCTTGGGAGTTTCTGGAGGGGCTTGTCCGTCTCTGCACTGCCAGAAGTGCCCTTGCCTTTGCCTTTGCCTTTGGCCTTGCTACCTCCAGCGCCATTACCTTTGCTAGCAGCCTCAACAGTTACCTTCGCGCTGTCGCCTCATTCTCGCGTCTCCCTTATCAACTAAGTAGATTCGCTTCCGCAATATAAAGCTCCCGCTTACGGACGGGTGAAAGAAACCTAGAGCGAGGACGCCAGTATACGCCGAGTATTTGGCCAGGTATACTCGGGTTAGGTCTGTTGAGTCCAAGTCGAACTCGACCAGGTAATTAAGAAATAAGTTCTCGACACCGCCATGCGCTCTAAACATATTAGGGCGCTGAACTGCTTGAGCCACTGTTCGACGCATCTATCACCTGTCGTAGTTAACATTTTCTGGATTGCCCTGCTAGGAGCTTCGTTGATTTGACTAAGGTTAACCAATTTATCTCTATTTATCTCTAGCTATCTAGATAGAAACACAGTTTATTCAAGCCAAACTACAAGGCTTTCTTACAACCTTCCGGTCATAAGCTAGAGGTATCGTCCAGATCACGAGCCTGAGGGTTGAAATCTGTTGCCTATCAACGGTTATCCACTAACTATTACCAAACGATTATTTATTTATTAGTTATTACTATCGCTACCTACCTTATTCTTTTATAATGCACATCTGTAGTTTAACAGCTGGGCCACATCTTTTCAAGAATAGCAAACCCTCCCCGACTAAATCGCTTTAGTGCTGTCTCCACGTTCACAAAGGTCTTTCAGGATGTTTAAAGAGGAAGCCGATCAAGAGGACTCTCAAGATACTACTATCAGTCGCCACTATTGCTTTACCCGTTAACCTAATGTTGTTACCCATCTTCCGGTTCGCGGCCTTCTTTAATTGCCTTAGCTCCAATAAAACCGATGCCGATGAACAACGTGGCTTTGTTGTTGTACTGAGGCAGGTAGTGGGAGCCGCTATACTATATTCCTCGCAACAAGACCAGCGCCAAGTAAGGTGACCCCGAAGTGGTTCATGCTCGGGGAATATAATCTCTCGGGATCTAGTCCTTTATGCCTGTTCTCAGCAGGTCTAGTTTTGCCAGTCGCACCTTGTGTTCGGTCTTAAGACGAGCCTCCACCTTATTACCCGCTTCTAAGTATCCTGTTCAAGTTTAGCCTGGTACTTTAGCGCCTGCTTCTCTGGTTCAGCGCGATGAGCTGTTCTAAGGTTGTTGCGTTGTAGGCTTGATTTGAGGTTGTATTAGGTATGGAGCTATTTACGTAACTAGGTTCACAAGCCAGTCAATTCTGAGGGAAAACTCAAAGCTTAATCTCCCTCTCCAAGCTCTTTTTAGCCATGGTAGTGATGTTGTAAAAAAAATGAAGTAAATAACATAATAGTTACTGTAAAGGGTAGTAATCTAAGCACTATCCTATCGCACCTGCTATATAAGGTTGTTAATATGTTTTATAAACTTAGTCTAAGATTAATAAAAAGCTTATATTAAGTTTAAGCTATGTTTACACAGCTTATAACACTTGTATTATTATTTATTTAAGTATTTATTTTTATAAAAATAAAATAAAATATAATGCTTTTATTATAAAATAAAACTATAGCTTTAAATTATAACATTATTAAAAAATAAAACGTTGTTAAGTTAAAGATTTAACTATTTATAATTATTTATATATATATTATAATAATATTAAACATAACGTTTTATATAAATAAAACAATATAAAATAATTGCTTTTATTTTATTTTATTTAATTTAAGTTAAAAAAAAAGCTTGTTTATTTTATTTAATTATTTTTATTATTTAATTTAAATTAGTTAACTAATTAAATATATTAAACAAGTGGATTTAAAACTGCTAGCCCATAGGTCTTCGTAGGTCTTTGTACGTAGGTTTTCGTACGTAGGTTTTTGTAGGTTTTCGTAGGTAAGTTTTCGTAGGTTTTCGTACGTAGGTTTTCGTACGTAGGTTTCTAGACTACTTGCTAGCCCGTACGCGTAGGTCTTCGTAAATGGGTCTTCGTAGGTAGGTCTGCGTAGGTAGGTAGGTCTGCGTAGGTAGGTAGGTCTACGTAGGTAGGTAGGTCTGCGTAGGTCTTCGTAGGTCTTCGTAGGTAGGTCTTCGTAGGTAGGTTTTCGTAGGTTTTCGTAAGTAGGTCTTTAGACCACTTGCTAGCCCGTACGCGTAAATTTTCGTAGGTAGGTCTTTGTAGGTAGGTTTTCGTAGGTAGGTTTACGTAGGTAGGTTTGTTAGATTTAAGGGGTTAAAATAACGGTCCACATAGCATAGATTACTTACATACACTTATTTAATATAAAATAAAAAAATTTTTATAATATAATAAAATATATTAATTAATTATTTATTATATTTAATTAAAATCGTTTAATTTTAATAATTAAAAGTTTTATATATATTAATTTTACTTTTAAAGCTAAAATAAACAATTAAATTAAATAATAATAATATTATTAATAAATATAAAAATTACGCTAGCTAAGCTAAACAACTACACGCTTTAAAATATAGAATTTATAGCTAAAGCTGTTTTTTTAAACCTTTAAAAATATTTATAACCTATAAATAAATTTCTGTAGCTATAATTATTAAAAAAACTTAAATATAAATATTATTTTAAAAAAATAATTAATAAAATAATTAAAACCTAGTTAACTACTATTATTATTAAAAATAATATTAATTTTATTAATAAATTAAATAATTTAATAAAAATAATAAAAAATAGCAAAAAAACTTATTAAGTTAATTAAAATAAATATTTTATAAAAAAATAAAATTTTAAAATATATTAAAAATATATTACTAATTTTATTATATAACTAAATAAATTTATATTTTATAACTATAAAAAAACTATATTTAAATTTATAAACTTAATTAATAAATAATATAATAAGCTTTAAAAACTAAAAATTTTTTTAAAAATAATATAATAACTATAAATAAAAGCTTAATATTAAAGTTATATAAAAAAAGAATTAAACTTTTAAAAAACCATAAAATATAAACTATAAAATAAAAATTAATTATTTTAATAGCTTTTAAATATAATATTTAAAACTAAAAAATATAAACTATTTAATTATAAATTTTAAAATTTATTTAAACAAAGTTTTTAAAATATAAATTATTATTTTTAAAATAATTTATTAAAAT